>JARHVA010005630.1:0-550000 GCA_037957365.1 Torreya grandis
GTTAAGTGAGTATGTAATTCATTTAGAGACTAATTTGACTAGTTGATTTAGATGTGCATAGATAAGTTTCCATTTATAAAAGGAGTTTACTAAATGATGATATGTAATGACATGGAGTGGAAGATGGGAGAGGATATTATCATTTTTTATTTTTTATTTTCTTAATTCTATGAATATATTTAATTAGTAATTAATTAATTGATTAATTAATCATTGGATACATGGGGTCATGGTGTTTTTTAATTAATTAGTGAAATATGAAAATATTAGAGATCACAAATGTGAAATCATAAAAATAATATATAATTCTTACCGCTATTCTAGCACATCCTTAATAAAGATTGAAAGAGTAAAACAAGATGTAACTTCACTTACCAACAATGAATACCTCTCCTTCGTTACCTTGAATTTTCTCTTTATAGCTTAATATGTGGTTGTTCAAATGAAGTTTTGCTATGCACTGAAAGTGTTAGCAATGTGATGATAGATATATTAATTGATTTGATCTCAATTGGATGTAAGAATATAATTATGTTAATCACAAATGATGATAATTTTAATATCTCTTAAAACGATCCTCTAAAATGGAACCTAAATTATTAGATAAATACCAATACTATTTTAGGGGAAGGGGACAAAAAAATGGGATAAAAATAAAATGAAGATGAAAGCTTAGAAGACTACCTTGACCTTTTCCAGTTCATTCATAGGAAATATGGATATGAATTAAGTGAGGAAGTTTATAAAACTATTTTATTAAAAAAACCTAATGATGGTGCTATGGAATCCCTTAATCTTAAATTTAAAGGAGACATAAATGAGTTTGATCTCAATGACATGGCTAAAATGTTTGGGAATTACTCAATAAGAAAATAGAGTGTTAGGAAGGTAAAATTAGGAAAGAGTGGTATTGATGTAGGACAACTCATGTAAGAATTATCCAACCTCAAGATATATATTTTAGTGAAATTAAACACTACATTAGATGGCCTAAAATCCAAATCCAATTCCACTATGGAGCCACTAGCCATGTATTTCCCTAAATGCAAGTTAAATCATGCCCTATGAGATTTCCCTTTTGATAGGTATTATATGTGTGGGATATGTGATATAAATGAACATGATACAAAGAATAATGTCCTCTTACCTATCCTAAAAATCTAATTAAAGCATGCAACTGAACTAGTACAATATCTCAACTACATACAAAGGTAGGGAAACTAGTTTTCCCATAATCAAAATCATAACCATTATGGTCTTAGAGATCTTTCTAACCCATGGACTTAACAAAAACATCCACATGCATTGGGTCCTCCATCATGGGGTACACAAGATTAGACACCACAACAATGGATGCCTTAGCCTAATCCTTAACCATGGGTAAACTAGTAATGGGTTCCCAATCAAAATTTTAATTAGCATAGGAGGTTTCCACAACAATAAGTATTGGTGCCTCCACCTACCATTTAACCACCATAGATAGAATAAGTGACTCAGCCTCAACTACCTACACATATATTATCAAACCCAAAAAAATAGACAAGTATCTCATGTATATGGAACTGAATAAGAAGGAACCTTAGGAGTTGGTTCCATTGGCTATGTAAATGTATAGTTGAGATTAAGTAAGACATTGAGAAATACTCCATTTAACATAACAGAAGTTCCAAATGAGAAACTAGACCCTCTTATTGAACTAGTTAAGGATAAATTCAAAGAGGAAAAGGAAAGACCTCAAGAAGCTACTATCGTTCCTATAACCATCCCATTTCTTGAAATACTTAAATAAATAGAAAGTCAAGGTGAATCTAATTTACTCCAAGAGTTGAAGAAATTAAAAATTGAAATTCCATTACTTAAATATATAATAGATATTCCATAACTTAATATAATAATTAATATTTTATGCATAAAAACTCTAGATAGAAAGAGACAATAGCCTAAAATAATACAAGTAGATGGAAAACTTATTGATTTATCAGTAGGTAAACTCCTACCTAAGTATGGGGATTCTAAAAACCTTGTCATTTATGTAACCATAGGAAGGATATAGCTAATGTAATTTTGGACTTAGGAGTTGCCATCAACTTGATGATAATAGACACTCTAAAATACTTTCCCTTTACAAGCGTGAGGCCTACTTATACAATCTTAAAAATGGTAGATCAGTCTATTTCCAAACCTGAAGGAATCATATAATATGTCTCAATGATAGTAAAATCTTGGGAATATACCATAGATTTCATGATACTCCATCCCAAGAGAAAAAAACTTGGATATTTATTAATCTTAGGAAGACCTTGGTTAGCTACAGTTATAACATTAATAGACTACAAGTTAGGATACATGACCATTTCAAATGGAATAAAAATAAAAATGAAATTATTTGTATCCACAAAAAACCATCTATGGAACTTTTAGATCATTGATGAGCTGATGAAATTGAACAAAATAGTAATAGTCTATCCTTGTTATCCATGGTAAAAATTAAAGATCGTGTGAATGAACTATAGGAAGAACTAATGTGTAATTTTGAAGATCCTAGTCCATATCTAGAGTCTATTAGACTAGCTCAGGAGTTTGATAGACTAGCTCTAAAGTTTGATAGTTTAAATCAGAAGACTAATTGTTTGTCTTTAGAGCCTATTATATGACCTATGGAGTCTATCATCATAGCTCTAGAGTATAATAAATTTTAATTTATAAATTATCCATCTATCCCATCCACTCCTAATGAAATTTATGACCATATACCCATTCAATAGAGCATTGCCACATGGACACAAGATAGCCAAGCTAAATTTTTAACATCTTTTTATTATCCATTTGAAAAATTAATTAATTAGGGGGAAAAATATTTAAATATGTCACTACCTTCCATATTATTTTACCAAATTCATTCCATCTAAACTCTTTGATGAGTGAATTTAGGTAGGTCACCTTCATCTACCCAGAGACTAAAAATAGTTGTCCAACCTAGAAGAATGTTGAACATAAATAGTTGGTTAAAAAATAAACAAGAAACCAAAGCTTTTAGAATCTTGAAGAACCCTAAAAAAATAATTTTAATTATATTATTTTGACATGAATGGAATCCACCCAAGCTTGTGCACTCATCATATATATACTAAAACCACTAGACCTATTAGGTAACATCAAAGATGAATCAACCCAACATTAAGAGTTATAGTTAAAGAAGAGATAGAAAAATTATTACATGTGGGATTCATTTACCCCTTATCAGATAGTTAATGGGTCTCACCACTTGTAATAGTACCTAAAAAAATGGAAAATGCAAAATATGTAAATAGAGTTACCATGAGGGATTACTTCCCTCTACCTTTCATAGATTAGGTGTTAGATAATCTAGATGGGAAAACGTATTTATCCTTCTTATATTGGTTTAGTGGTTATAATTAGATAAGGGTATCCCTAGAAGACTAGGAAAAAAAACCTTTACATGCCCTTAGAGAACATTTTCCTCTAGAGTGTTATCTTTTGTCCTCTATAATGTTCTTATCACCTTTCAAAGGATAGCCTTGGATATATTTACTTATATAACCAATGTGTGTGTATAGGTGTATATGGATGACTTCACTATGCATGGTGGTTCTTTTTATGAATCTCTAATAAACCTAGATAAAGTCTTTACCAGATGTAAACAATATTAATTATCTTTAAGTCATAAAAAGTGTGTGATAATGGCTAAGCAAATAATTGTTCTTGGACATCACATCTCAACCCAAGCTATACAAGGGGACCCTATAAATATTTAAGTCATATATAATCTACCTAATCCTAAAAATCAAATTAATATCAATAATTTATTATGATATGTATGGTATTACATACATTTTATAGAAAACTTTAACAATATAGTTTCACCCATGTTTTCCTTGTTTACCAAGGATTGTGAGTTCTTATGGACTGATAAATGTCAACAAGCCTTTGAAGCAATAAAATAAAAATCATTCTCTTATCCAATTTTGAGAGGGCCTAATTTGGAACATCCTTTTCACATTCATATATATGCTTCTAATAATGTTATGTGGGTGGTCCTAAGATAAAAGGATGAAGAATGAAAAATGTATGTTATCTATTATACTAGTAAGAATTTCACACCCATTAAAATAAACTATACCACCACTAAAAAATAATTCCTAGATTTTATATATACAATGAATAAATTCAAACACTACATCACTAGATACAACATATTTAATTACATTGATCACTTAGTTACAATTTACTTAATGAAAAAACTAGTGGTAGGAGATAGGATCATTAGATGGTTACTACTTTTGTAAGAATTTGATATTACCTTTATTGATAAACCTAGGAAATCTAATGTGATTGATAATTTTTTATCAAGATTAAATGTTTTAGGGGAAGAATATCCAATTGAGGATATCTTTCCTAATGAATATATATTTATGATACCAACACAATCACCATGGTTTGATGATATGTAAAATGACCTATCCATAGGAAACTTTCCTTATGATTTCATAATAATAAAGAAAACATTTGGCTAGGGATAGTTCTCATTTTAAATGGATTAATGGTTTTTTTTTTTGAGTGTGGACTTGACCATGTGATTTGTATGTGTGTAATAAAAGATGAGACTTATGACATCATAATGGCTTGTCATGATGAACCTAGAGGAGGCCATTATTCAACTAAGATGACTATTTATAACTTCTATAGGGGTAGGTACTATTGGATTTCACTTCACAAGGATGTGAAGAGATATGTATGGTAATGTGATCCTTGCCAAAGTATGCAAAAACCCACCTTATCTAAATAAATTCCTCTCCATCCTCAAGTGGTTCTAGGACCTTTTAAGAAATGGGGGTTGGATTTTGTTGGCCCTATTGATTCACCATCTCAAGGAAAGGAATATCTACTTGTATGATCATATTATGTTACCAAATGGATGGAGGTTCAATCACTACCATTTGTAAGAGAATAACTAGTTTTTGATGTTCTATATTACAAAATTATGAAATGGTTTGGATCACCAAGAGATATAGTATATAACCAAGGACATTAATTCATGTCTAATATGATCATATATTTCATAGAGCATTACCAAATCAACCACTAAAAGTCATCTCCATATCATCCATAAGATAATGGGTAGGTTGAAGTTACAAATAGATATTTAGAGAACATATTAACCAAGATAGCCATCATAACAAAAAAATATTGGTAAAATAAACTACTTGAAGAAATCCAAAATAAGTTTCTCATCTTATGAACTTATGTTTGGAAAAAATCTTCTATTTCCTATTTAATTTGAATTTTAGACTTAGAAAATATTAGAATAGGTGGTCATAGATATTGATGAAGAAAAAAGAGATAATTCTTTAGATTAATGAATTGGATGAGATAAGATTAGAATCATTGTAGTAGACAAAACTTCTATAACATTAGAGGAAATAGTAGCATGACACTCACATCAAGGAGAAAAGATTCAAAGAAGGATATTGTGATTTGTAATATTATTCCAACTTTAAAAAATTCAAAGAGAAATTTGGTTGGTACATTATCAAATAGATAATATCTTTCACAATGGATTAATTCATATTTTTTCCTTAAATGTAAACAAAAACACACTCTTGGTTAATGGGCATATACTAAGACTCTATTATCGGCCTCCAAACAAGGAGGAATTTTTTAGGAAAATTTAAACTCAATATGAATTTATCTATGGGAAATGACCTTTTTATTCCATCATAGTCAAAGGATGAGTATTGAAGGAGAATGAGGGGGAAGGTTGAAAACTAGAATGGTGATCTTCCTCCCATTAAAGGAGAAGGATTGGAAACCAAAAATGGTGGTCCTCCCAATTTTATATTTATATGAAAAGGAGAAGTTAAAAACCAAAGATGGTATCTTCTCAAGGAACAAAGAAATAAATTAGTGTTTGTAATTTATTGTATATTCTCTTAAAATAATTGATGTGGTATAATCATGATAATACAAGTGGTAGTCTAAATATTAGATACAACATTATAGAAATTGAGTTATTTTTCACTTTATTTTCTATGTAAGATTAGACTTAATTTTTTAAACTATAATTCTTATTTATCCTTGAAGGAAGGTTATCCACAAAAGGAAGGTACCCTAAAAATGGTACATAAAATGGATAGTTCTAAAAATAAATTTGTATTTTTCAAGGATAAGTATGACATCCTAAAATAATATTCTCATGTAAAAAAGAGACATGATGTCATCCTCCTAATATGATGAACAATAATGAGAAAATAAAGAGCTTAGGATGACAAATGATGGGAATTGTCAGCTTAGAGCATTTGTGTAATCAATTAGCAGGTGGATAATCTATGTCATCATGTGGATAATATAAGGGACACTTTGTAAATATTTATTACACTATTATGTAAATGTTGATATACCATCTTCCTTCTAACATTCATATCCCATCATTAAAATAGAATATTTAGATGTATCCTAGAGCTAAAGGCAATGACGACTAAATTCAATCCCAATTGTGTTCTTCTCTTTTTAACCAATAAAAAAATGGAAAACCTTCTCCCTTTATTTAAATTTAACCTCTTCCTTTCTAACATCTTCCATATAATCTTGATCTTCTATTTAATCAAGATATACAACTTCTAAGAATGGGCCAAAAAAAGACATCTGAGCTAGAGTATGTGGAATTATTGTTGGATGGATTGATGACACCAGTCATTAGGGAGGTGAGACTCATAGAGGATAGGGATTCAGGACCCACTTAAGTATATTCCTAGAAATATTAGGTGTTATTATAGGGCCACTCTAAATGGATGGTTCATCTATGCCTACGTTCCCTTTTTCATGGCCTTAATTCTAGCCAACACCTCTTTCTAATCTATCAAATTGAGGTGATTCCATCCTCATCATTGGGATCATGGACATAATTTATATTTATTTTGGATTGATATCATGACACATGGGCCATGATGACACCATGAAAGTCCCATTCTCTATGCTCTACTCTACCTAAGGCATAAGATAACCTACCCGCCACTATTTTATAAAATAGAGGTATACTTTTATATATGTGGTGGTATATGGTGATAAGTAAGGATAGAAAATCCATTTTTTAATGATGGAGATAATGGCCAAAGATTCCCTCTATCAATTGATAGGCAATTTCCTACTTAGCCAACTGGTCTAGAACCTAGTAGGGTAACTAGAGAGGGGCCCTATGAATAATTAACACTTGGATGATGGTATCATCCCTATAGTAACAATAGTAATTTATAGGGGAAATATATTACCTAATTTCATTGTAAATTTTTGGTATGGACACATCATTGATAACCATATAAAACACAAGGTAGAAAGACTCAAAATTTTTATATGTGATTTTGATAATGGTGGCCATATAGTGTATAGAACACCATATGGACAAATACACCCCTAATAATCCAAGGTGTAAATTTAGATGGTTTTAACATTATATTACCAAATATGATGTCCAAAATATAGCTCATTTAATATAAATTACCATTGTTATGGGACTCAATGACATGATGCACCAGTCAAAAATTGATCGCAGTTCTAAGATCTGGGATCTCCTCACCCTTGAGGATGATGGAAAGTAAGGTCACCCATAGGATATCAATGTGTAAGAATTAACTCATCCCAAATAACTGATCAATCAATAGCATCCCTATATGGACACCTTCTTTGAAGGTGAAGACCATGTAGGAATCAATGTCTTCTTTATTGACCCACTTGGTGTCAAAGTTTTCTACCAAATTATATAAAATATCTTAAATATGATAAATTTTATCCCATGAATCAATTGTGTCCAAGTAATATGTGATAATGAGATCTAGGAGATTTTATTATGCCTTAAAATCACCTCCTAATATATCTACAATTTTATGCTAGGAACCTATAGAGTGAAAAACATCATTGGAACTATCCTATAGTCATTTGAACTTGAGGATCATATTATCTAACAGGTTGTCATAGGGTAAAACCTCTATATTGGCCACAATTTTATGAAACCCCTATTTTTTGTGTGCCCTAAGGGAATCTTATAACTTGGCCTCATTTTTATCATCTCTATAGGTAGACTTTGGCACATCTTCAATCACTTTGAATATTTCATTATAATGTTTAAATTAAGTTAATATCTTAGGGAAACTAGTGTCTTTATATTAAGGCTCATCCTTAGTGTTAAATGATGAATAAACCATGGTAAAGAGGGGAAATACTAATAGCAAATAAATCTAAATAATGAGTATGTAAAGGGTATAGGAATGATTTGAAAGTGAGGAGGTAAACTCTAGGTAATTGACAGTGAATAATGGTAAATTAGCTTACCTTTAGGCACTTATATTGATTGCACATATCTCATAGATTGATAACATTTGATAGATCACCCAATATGAATTCAAATTTTTTTTGGTGATAGGATCCACTAATTTATTTCTCAATATGGAATTAACTCAATAAATTTAAATCTATACCACCTACTAGATTTGGTGAATATGATGAGAAATCTCAAATAATCTAATTGGGGTTTAATTCCCAATTTATTTAATTCACAACATCTTGGTTTAATTTATCTCATTCCAAGTTTCTATCTCAGGATGGTATTGCATGTGGCCAGTGTCACCTAAGCATAATTAAGCATCATACTTTACCTATCTAAGACTAGAATGGGCCACTTCGAGGATTGGAGTAATGTGTGGCATCCTATGATTTGTATTTGAATCTAAATATACTTCTTCATAACCATCTCTAGGATCTTGGGCATTTTTTGTTGATTTGTATGAAAATTTGACATGACATGATTTGGTATATAAGGATCTCCTAGGCTCTAACATCTTTGATAGGTTTGAGAGATTGATAACTTTGATAGTGGTCCCTATGATTCTTCCTCATTTGGTCAGGATCTCCCAATCTCTAACATTTTTTACAGGTCTTGTAAACTAACAAATCTAACAAGATCTATTTGGTGCTTCCTCATTTGGTCAGGCTCTCCCAAACTTTGACATCTTTGATAGGTCTAGGAGACTAACACCTCTAATAATATCCACATGCTTCTTTCTCATTCAGTGAATCAATCCCAAGATTTGACATCTCTAACAAGTTTGGGAGACTAATAGATTTAATGGGATCCATATGGATCTTCCTCATTTGGTCAGGCTCTCCTAGGCTCTAACATGCATGATAGGTTAGCTAGATTGATAACTCTAACATTCAAGCCACATGGTGCTTCCTCATTCATTAATATTTGATACGAGAATTCACAAAAATGACTAAGTTAAAATAAATCCATATAAATAATTAATAAAAATTCTCACTTGCAAATAAAGATTTAACAAGTGTTGAGTAGGAATCTAGGAGACTGTAACTCTAGGGAAACTAAACATGAGTCCAAATCTATAGAAAACACAATTAATGTAGTTAAATATTTCTAAGTATGAAAAAATATTATGCTTTTTATATAAAATGTAGTAAGGACTTGATTGTTTTTAAACTTGAAAGGACTACAAGGATCTTTAGAAGGGACCAACTCTTTGTTACCAACTTTGTTAAATGTTTGGTAGAACAAGGTGAAATAGTATCTTAGTAATGTTGAAGGTCTAAGGCTGATGCTGAAGGGATAAAAACTTTGGGAAGCCTTAATAAATTTTAGAAGGGTCCCCTTGTTTTCAAATACGGGGGTCATGTTAGCCATAATAGTATGAATATGCCTTCATTGGCTTGATTATTTTATTATATGAGTATATTTCCCCTCAAGAGGACATGTGAGGATAAATGTAGTGAATAGGCTCTCAAAATGATAAGAATGGAGAAAATGATGAAGGTAAGGTATGATGAGGAAAAATTATGGGTGGGTGTGGGGGGTTGAATAAATATGAGGTAGGGGTGAGATGTAAAATTGATAAAGCATGTTTAGTTCTTTTCTTTTATTCAAAACAATTATGACACTACATGTTTAATAATCAAACAAAAATCATTTCCAAATTATATCTACTAAAGTATCTCCTATCCAAATAAGCTCCTATAGGAATAATTGATAAATGGAGATGGTACTTAGTAATTTTACATTTGATATGTGAATTGAAAAGATATCAAAGGAAAATTTATTACATATTAGTTATCAAAAGCACATTTTTTAGACATGAAACCATTAACCATTGGATATTTACATGATTCCATCTTATCATTTGACAATTCATCAAAATGGAAAGTTTACATTGATGGTTACTTAACCACCCATGGCTCGAAGGTAGGTATCATGTTCCTTAAACCATAAGGTGATATTATTATGAAGGCATTTCAAATCAAATTTCCTTGTAATAAAAATATCTTTTAATATTAAGACCTCTCTTTAGGTCATAAAATAATAATTTAATTGAATATTTAGCATCTATCAATCTATGGTGAATCACACCTCATAACCAATCAATTTAATGATGAATAACAATCCAAAAATGAAAATATTATTGTATACAAGATAATGGTCTAAATTTTGAAAACATACTTTAGTAATATCTATTTTTAACAAGTTCCTCATGCTAATAAAAATGTATTAGATACTATAGACACCCCATTTTGGCCACAACTAGCTTCCAGCAAGAGTTCAGATTGATTTCTACCAAACATTACAAACTAAGCCTAAGAATCACTGAATGTCCCAATTTTATTCATGCATCATTTATCAATGCTAATAATCTTGTTGAGGCATCCATATTTTGGGTACTAGATTGTACACAATAATAACCTCTCATGAATTCATCCTTAGTCACCTTGCAATCTAACAATTGACAGATTGGCCTATGGACCCATTAAGCAAGGCATATGAAAAATTATTAAAAGAGATAAATGTTAATCAAAATGAATAATCTAATTAAACTAGATTAAATTCTTAGATAAATTATCCATTCTTAATTAATGAATATCTAAAAATGGAAATTAAATTTTTTTTAATATCAATCTTCTTCATCATTGCCTTTTATGAGTTGTCAAGCTCTCACAAATATCTAAAAATATCTAATTTGATATCCATGCCTATTAATTAAATATCAAAATTACATGTACCCTCCTTAACTCAATTGTATTTGATTTTAAATCACAAAGGGTTATTTTGAACTCATTCCATGACTAAATCCTAACCTAACTCAACTTGAGTAAAAGTTAACTTTGGAGGCTATAAATACAAGGCCCTACCTATTGATCAACAAGATCTTTGGGTGTAAAGTTATTATTCTCAAATAGGTGAAATAATCTCTTCTATTAGTTTTACCATGCCAATTTCATAAGCCAAGCTATGTCAACTATTGAAACCAAGGTGCCAAAGAGAGGTGGAGAAAATGAAGCTCCATTGGCAAAGATTTCTTGATGAATTTAGCCAAATAAGCCACTTAAACAAGCCATTTTGGAGATAAAATAAGGTAAAAGGATGTCCTATTTTGTTTTATAGTTTTGTTTTCATGATATGCTTATTACATATGCTCTCCCTAGTGTCTAGGCTAGAGGTGTTAGTGTTTAGTGTGTTAGTTTTGATTTGGTTTTATTGATTAACATTATACTAATCTCCCTTCTATATATTCGTTGTTCACAAATGCCATGGACGCCATTAGTTATCTTATAAAAATTCACAAAGATATTAGACAAAGTGAATTTTTGGTCAAAAAACTAATGATACCAACTTATGAAGTCCTTAAATCCAATATGGTTTGTGAACTTATTAGTCCCTATTCCACATAGTACCATGACATCTACACTTATCTTAATGATAACATTATCCACCCAAAACTTTCACATAATAACAAGAGATCATTTATACAACATGATTCATTTCTCATATTCTTTATGACACCTTATACCATAGAGGTTATGATGGAACTTCATTATGATGTTTAAATTTAGAAGAGGCTAAATTATCCATCAAGGAAGTCCATGATAAAATATATGGTGAACATACCAACATATATTCCTTGACAAGAAAATATTGAGAAGGGGATACTATTGGTCCATAATGGAAATGGATGTTTTAATATATGTTAAAAAGTGCATAGCATGTTAGAAACATGGGGGCTTATTCAAGTGCCACCTTAAGCTCCTCATCCAATTACAAATTAATGGTCTTGATCTACATGGGGGATAAATATCATTGGAAAAATAAATCATAATTCATCTAACAAACATATATATTATTATTGAAACTAATCACTTCACCAAATGAGTGGAGGTAATCCTTCTCACATATGTAACAGGAAAACCAATCTCAAATTTTATCCTCAATCACATAATTTATCATTACAGTATCCCCTCTCCATCATTTCTAATAATGATAAGTCTTTAAAAATAAGGATGTTAATTCCATTTTTACCTAATTCCATATCAAATATAAAAAATCTACACCTAATTACCCTCAAGGTAATGGCCAACTAGAGGCATCCAAAAAAAATGTCCACAAAATCCTTAAACGAGCTGTCAATGATGTTGGTCATGAATCTCAAATACTAATTTATCCTACCTTTTGGGTTTATCAGAAAAACATGTGCACACCCATAGATAAAAATCCTTATTCACTTAATATAGTGTTTCATGAGTTAGATATTCTAGATGCTAATTAAAACAATACATTTAACCATTTGTAAACATATCAAAAAATATTATGCCATAGTTACAATAATAAAATCAAGTCTAGATAATTTGCGATTAGAGACCTTATCTAGAAAGATAATTAGAATAACACCAATGTAAGTATAGAAAAGAAGTGAAAACTTGAGCCCAACTAGTTAGGTCCTTATATTATCATTGGAAAATATGGATCAGCTGCCTACAAATTGGCCATTTAATATGGAAAATAGATTGATGATCCTATGAACATCATGCATCTTAATCACCTCCATGATTAAAGGATTTAATGTTTTTTTAGACAAAAATGAAAGAGATAGAAATAAACATGTGTAATATATAAAATTAAATTGAAGGGACCCATAGTCAAAATACATGGAGCTAACCACAATCAATATACATCAATATTATTGAAATCACATGTAAACATAAGTAAGTTCTGGATACTTTAATATGGATTTTACATGATAAACTAGTCTTTCACACTTGCTAAATATCACTTATGGATATCCCTTTAAGTTCTTCACTTTTTTATTGTTGAAAAGATCTTGGTATCCATATCACTATGCCTAAATGCTTATCTTATGGTCCAACCCTGACATTAGGATTACCCAAATCACATGTATCCCATAATATTATTAAAACCTTATATATATTCTCACCATCAGTTATATATTTTCATCAATTTGCTTTTCTCCAAGATATTATCATTCAGATCAGGACACTAGCATCGATGTTAGTGTCTCAAATCTAGTGCTAGTGTCCATACCCTAAAAAGGCTCTAATTTGTAAATATTTCAATATTTATGGGTCAAACTATTTATATTAATTAATCCTAATTGATATTATTTTCAAAATGTGTTGTATAAATACAATTCAAAGACCATTCATTATCATCAAGTACTCTTCAAGCCCATATCTAACACCTACCAAGAAAAAATCACCTCTAAAGATTATAAAACTACCCTATTCTTCCCTATTTCCATATTAGTAATAGGAATAGTATTATTATAGTATAAATAGTTCAAATATAATCCCACGAGTAATATTTTTCATGTTGTAAGCTTGATAACTACATACACTCACATATAGCATATTACACTGTTATTCACACATAATCCCATATAAGGAGCAGGACTAAATTGGTTTGAGTCCATCTTAGGATTATATTTATATGTAGGTAATGTTAATTTACATATGGTTCTTTGAGGTTATCTTGAAATTAGTTGAGCCTAGTAACCCTTATTTTTCAAGGTGGCATGCCTTAATTGGAAGATCTAGTGTTTTTATCAAAAAATTGATATTTAAAATATGTATGTGATCCTAGTTGATAATATGCAAGAAATAGAGAACCTTAATGGGTGTAGGTGAAATTTACATAAAATTAAATATATTACTAAAATATTATAAAGAGGACATTAACATTGATGGTAGTGTATATAGTTCTATGATAGTGTCCAGATGGAAAAAATAGTCAAAACCCCTGAATGAATGGAATGCATAACTAAGTTGTAGGACTAAGATGAAGCTGATAAGTAGTGATAGTCCAAAATTTAATTAAAAAAATATGTTATCTTATAACCCTTATCCACATATTTATACAATCATTCCTAGATTTATTTCACATGAATGAATTTATTTCCAATATTGTATTATATCACCTAGATCTAAATTGCTTACATTATTGTAATCAAATTTTATTTATATAGGATATGTGTATAAACACCCATTTTAAATGAAACACAGGTAGGTATAACTTTTATGTGTATTGACATGTAAAATATTCAACCTTTTATTTAGAATATAATACCACCATTTTCAAGTATAACATTAAACACGTTATCTCAAAAACATAAAATGTATAGATGAAGAAGAAGAAATACTACTTGTAAGTGAGGGCATTGAGGTGCCCATGTTAAGCTACCATTTTTTTAAATTAAATTTTAAATCATATGTCTAATAAAGCCACCTTTTTAATCCCATTATGAAAAATTTATTTAAAAATGTTTCTTTTAGGAATAACAAAACACATAAATTCAAAGAGTAAATCGCTAATTTAATTAATAAATATAACTATAAAAATAAAAAAACTAACAATACTTTATCTCGTGTATATATCAAATAACTAGTACCTTAAAAAAAATGGGATCTATTATTTTTATGCATTTTCAAAATTTTAGTGTATGTTGTATATTTTCAACAAAACAAATTGTGTCAAACATAAAAAAGGGCTATAAATAGTCAATTTATAGGCATCGAAGGCCCTATTGAGTGAATTCATTCATCAAATATCTTAACTAATGTTTAATAGGAAATCAACATTAACATTGTCAACCCTACCAAAAAAAACTTACATAAATTCTTTAATATGAGAAATAAAAATTACAGTAGAAAAGGAAATGCCTAGTGCAATTCTTGTTTCCTAGGCATTAATACTATAGTTTCCTATGGACAATAAGAATTTCTATTTGTTTATAAAAAATATTATTTTATTATTAAATACATCATCCAACCTATGTTGATTCTAATTTTATTTATTTTATAAATAAATTATTCTCCTTTATTTGTTTTGCATGGCAAGATTTTTAGATTCTTTTTTTAAGTCTCCATGATACTAATAATATATATTATCATATTTTAATGGCAAACATAAAATATATGATGAGTGTAAGTGCATGCTTATCACTACTATTTTATTTTTAACCTTTAAACTTGTCTCTTGCATTATCAACAACTAAGACTTTACTTTTAATGGTTGTGAGATTTTGTAAGTGGCTCACTCTTATAAATAGTAAATGAGTACCTCATATATATGGAAAACTCAAGTCAACATTCATCTCACTTATATAACATTAACCCATAACCTTGTCCATAATATAATGGTTCCCAAAAGTTTATTTTATGTGATTAAAGAGATTAGATAAATTTTATAATGCAAAGATTAAAATTTCTTAACACTTAACTCTAATGTGCAAAAATAGAGTAACTAAATTAGGTAAGGTCTCAACATAACTATCTGTTCATCCCAAAATGTAATAAAAATTCATAAATTAATGATTTATTTTAGTGATAATACTCATAAATGTATATGAAATATCCTCTTTCTTTTCCTCAAATCATATTTATCCATCTCTCCCCAATGATACCCTCCCTATTTTTACGGGTAAAAAAAACTGTGTTTCAACCACACACTCATCAAAACCTATGAAGTAGTTAAACTAGGTTAATAAAATATAATAATAATATAAACACCAAATTAATTTGTGAAATATAAATAATGAAGTTGTTTTGGATCCATTTTATTATAAACACTATAATCATGTCATCATCAATTGGCATTATTCTAATTAATTAAAATTCAATTTGATGCTACATAAGTAATCAATCATTAACATTATTCAATATAAATAGTTTCAAATAATTTAGCATTAGTGTTAAAGTGAAAATTTTTATTAATATTTAACCAATTAAAAAAATCAATTTTGAGTTGATGTTAAATCATAATAACCATGTAAAATTCCATTTGACATTCAAAATGAATTTAAATCATTTTGGTGTTAGTCTAGATAATTAAAATCACATAATAGAATGACCAATAAATGCCATCTAACTAAACATATTTAATTTTAATTTATTTACCATGAATTAATTATTAAATGATCCATCCTAAAATATTAATTCTAAACCAAATAAATCCACATGGTGCACATACTACTTATTTCAATATAAAATAAATAAATAAATAGTCTATGTAAAAATGGGTTATGACATAGATCTTGTATCTTATCCCTTAGAATTTATCATTTTTTCTTAATGTCAAATATAATGATGATATTAATATTATGTGTTAATATCACATCCCTTGTGTAGTGGTCCACTTATATCAACACAAATAGGGGAAAATGAGATATGAGGTTAGATTCTAGTAACTTGAAAAATAGGAAATAAGGAGCTTAAGGTAACCATGAAATTTGCCTCTTTTGTGTGGAGGATAGGAGAATATAATTTATAACATCTAATAATACATTAAATATATTCATGGCTTCATTTAGATTGTCATTTTATTTAGACTTGTAATTTGTTTTGCTTTGAAATTTATAAGTACAATAAATTACAAAATTAGGCATGTCCTTGAGCTTGTTAAAGGATAAGAGATTGACTTATTGATTTATGATTGTATGGAATAACTCATCAAATGAATTTAATCACTTGAATAGGATAGACTAAAAGAGTGACACTAGAATATTTTAATTTAATATATATTTAAGCTCATTATTGGTAATAGGATTGGTCATATTTATTAACATGGTCTTATATGTTAGCACATAATCACTGAATGACTCATTTGATCCTTTCTTAAGTTTTAAAATTTTAGAATTGGATAACATTTCACTAATGTTGATGGATAAGTGTGTTAGAAAATTATTCACCAAAATATTAAACTTATTTATTGACTGAGATGGGAGATCATAAAACCATTTGACTACATAATCCTTAAAAATGCATGGTAATAACTTGATAAAAAAAATTATCATTGGAGCCTAATCTAAACATGATTCATGAAAAGATCTAAAGTATCACTTGAGATCACCTTTACTATCATATAATGTAAGTTTAGGATATATGAAACCCATAGGTAAATGGTAATCTTAAATCTATAGGGCTAAAGGATTTTAAAGCAAAACATGCAAATTTGTAAAATTATTAGTTCTCGAATCACCTTGATCTAATTGTAACACCTTAGCTTGTAAATTTGAAATAATACTCCCAAGGGACAATATTTTAGGTGATTTTGATGACATAATATGCATAGTCACTATAGGATTTTCATAATTTGGTTGGTATATATATTCATGTAAATCTGAGTGAGACCTTGTGTTTCCCCACACCTACGGTGGGAAAAACATGTGTAACCAAGGGTGTAGGAATAGCAGTGATAGTAGTTCTTTAAACACCCATGGTGGAATTGGTACCTATAAAAAATTGATTAATATCATTAAAGGGATAATTTTATTCCTAGAATGGGTTATCCCTAGATAAAAATCATCATTCATCATTGGTGATGTAAAATAAAGAATCGTGTGTTTGTGCATTGATATCAAGAAATTGAGTTGATTTCCTCTCATCAATATAAAAATATATATCTAGAAAGTCTACATTTTCAATGCTTTCATTAACATCCATGGTATTGGTTTCATGAGCCATATCAATTTAAACCATTTAAAAATCTCCATAAATGGAATTAATAGAAGGGGTAAAAAAGAGAATCATGGATGCCCTTTAGTGTTATTAGTGATAGGAATAAACTTATAGTGAAAAAAATAGGAGGATGAATTGGGAAAGTTCTAAACTTTTTCATTGGTTGTTTCAACCTTATTAGTGTATAAATATTATATTAATGGTATTTTTAACCCTAAATTTATATAGATAATATAATATAAGGTTAATAATATATAAATTAATAATCACAAGGGTGATTAACATATCTATAATAGGCCAATTAATTTTCAAAACTCTGATAAAAGATATTCTAAATTTAGAATACTGAGATATGCTAATAAAAAAAAGTATAGATACTTATTTATATTTAAATAAATTTACAATAAAATTACTTAGTTGGTTTACTATGTGTATGTATATTTGGTTTGAAATAGCTTTGAAGTGGATTAGATCAAGATCCTAGAATAGTCATCATACTTTAAAATTTTGGACTCTATGGCCTCATACGCTTGTGTCAGATATAGATAGTGGCATTGTTGTTGGTGTCTTAGTTTGACATATGTAGGTGTCTAATATATAATAGTGACTGGATCTATATGTGATGAGAGGATCCTCTTGCAATAATTCAATAAAAATTCATGAAATAATAGAATTACAAAATGAATAGAATCATTAAATAGATTATATTGATCACATACCACTTCGAGGAGATAACCTCCTTTGAGAAATATCAATACAAATCATTTGTGGATGCCTTCAAGGCCTCAAAACTTACTTATATATGAATTCTAATCTAAGAAACTACTACTTCTTATGAATGTGGGATAAAACAAAATGCTCATGGGATGACTTACAAAGTATATGTGTCCATAACAACTACTAAACTAGCAAAGTAAATACAAGAGAAATCATGGGTTCATAACATCCCCTCCCTCTTAGAAAAATATTTATCCTCAAATATTTAGATGTGAGAATTGGTGTTGAATCAAAAATAGTGGTTCCCATTTTGCATCCTTTGGTTTCATTCTATGCTATTGAATTAAAACCTCAATGATGGAATGGGAGTGATGTTGGCATGTGAACATATCCAAGATTTCCTCCAACTCAAGAATAATGGATCCTCATTATCAAGTTCAGGTAAAATAGTCTACACTCTAGTGTTTATGCCAAGAACATTATCTAGACAAGAGACATGAAATAAAAGGTGAACTCAAGAAGAAGGTGGGAGCTCCAACTTATAACGAACTGACCCAATCTTCTAAAGAAACTGATAGGGCCCATATAACTTGGGTACTAGCTTATGATGCCCTTTGATTTTGAGGAAGGATTACTTGTAGAGTTATAAGTGAAGAGAACAATATCAGCTACATGAAAAGTATGCTCAGAATGGTGTTGATCTACATATTTTTTCATTCAATTTTGTGCCATATAAATATTTTCTTGCAAAGTACTAAGGATCTAATCCTAGGTTTGGAGGATTGTCTCAATCACTTGAACTAATGAACTATTGGGGTTGTATGGAAGGAGCATTGGTGGTGCTTGACCATAGACTAATTCATATGGAATCATTTTTTTGAAGTGTGATAGGATTTATTATACCACCATTTAGTGAGAGGGAGCCACTTTACCCACTAATGTTGTTTTTTTAAGGTGACGCAACGAAGGAAATTTTTCAAGCATTTGTTAACAATTTTAGTCTAGCCATCTATTTGTGGATGATACCCAAAACTCATCTTTAATTGAGTGTTGGTCCATCAAAATAGTTCTATATAAAAATGGTTGGTGAAAGTTTCATCATGATTTGAGACAATAGATGAAGGAATACCATGAAGATGGAAAATCTGGTCTAGGAAAATTTGTGAAACTATGGAGGTAGTATAGGGGTGGTTGAGGGCACAAAATTGACTATATTTGGAGAGGCAATTAACCACAACCAAGATCACCATTTTCCCTCTAGATTTAGGTAAACCCTTAATGAAATCCATAAAAATATCTATCCAAATCCTGGTAAGGATGGGCAAGGGTTCGAGCAACCCAAGGATGAGTGTTGTTTCACCCTTGTTACATTGACAAGTATCACATTTAGCCACCATCTATTGAATTTCTTATTTCATTCCCTTCCAAAAGAAGTTGTGTTATGACACTCATAATTTTTGAGAAACCCTAAGTGCCCTATATAGGGAGAAGCATGGTTTTCATAGAATATAGCCTACTATAGATCTATGTTTTAGGGAAGCACTAGACGACCCTTATATCATTTAAAAGCACCATCCCAGGAATAATGTGGTATAGTCAAAGGGTTAGTGTCCAACTATTCAATGATTTGAGATAATAAGGAATCATCGACATACCCTTGTTGTCTAGTTTCCAACCAATGTATAATAGGCATGGAAATAGCTAAAAGGGAAACTTGATCCACAAATGTGCAAGATAGAGCATCACCCACAATATTACCTTTACTCTTCTTGTAAGTTATCTCATAGTCATAACCCATGGGTTTGTTGACCCATTTATATTGTGATGGGGTAGAGACCCATTATTCTAAGAAATATTTTAGACTTTGGTAATCATTTTTGATGCAAAAATGATTACCCAATAGTTATGGCTACCACTTCTATACTGCATGTAACTTAGCCATAATTTCCTTCTCATTAGTAGAGAGAACTAAATTATTTCCAAAAAAGGCTTTGCTAGTGGATGTAATGGGGCATCCTTCTTGGAGGATAATAACACCCAATCCATTTATGTAAGTATCACTCTTAATAGTGAAGGTCTTATCAAAATTTGGAATAGCTAGAATAGGTGTAGTACAC
This sequence comes from Torreya grandis, assembly GCA_037957365.1. Lineage (NCBI taxonomy): Eukaryota > Viridiplantae > Streptophyta > Pinopsida > Cupressales > Taxaceae > Torreya > Torreya grandis. The sequence continues at coordinate 20,652 of JARHVA010005630.1, forward strand.
ATAACTTATTTCAATGTTTCAAATGCACACTCAGTAGCTTGTGTCCAAGTAAAAGCATCCTTTTTCAACATAGTTGTCAATGGAGTTATAATATTCCCATAATCCTTAACAAACTTGTGATAGTATCTAGTGAGCCTCAAAAAACTATGGAGACTCTTGAGTGTCTGAGGATGTAGCCAATTTGTCATAGCATCTATTTTTTTAGGATCCACTTGAACCCCTTAGGTTGAACCAATATGCCCAAGATACTCCACTTCATCCTAGACAAAACTAAATTTGGACTATTTTTCACAAAGATGATGGTTAGAGAGAAGTTTTAGTGTGATATCCAAGTGTTGGAGATGCTTATACCATGTTTTACTATAGATGAGGATATCATCGAAGAATACCAGAATGAATTTCCATGGGTAGGGTTCAAATATTTTATTCATCAATGCCTACAATGTTGAAGGAGCATTATTAAGGCCTAAGGGCATGATCGAGAACTCATAGTGGCCATCATGTGTGAAAAAAATTTCTTAGGGATATCATCCTCATAAATCCAGATCTAGTGATATCCAGAGTAGAGATCCAATTTGGAGAAAAAATGAGAGCCATGAAGCTCATCAATAATAGGGATCAAGAAATTATCCTTGATTATGAGGTGATTAAGTACATAAAAATCAATTTAGAGATGCCATGACCTAAATTTTGTATGAATAAGGATAATTAGGGAAGAATATGGGCTAGATTGGGGTGAATAATGCCTCATTATAGTAGGTCTTGAATGAGCATCTTGATCTCGGTATTTTGTTGAAATGGGTAGTGATAAGGCTTGATGTTTGGAGGAACACTTCCCAAAAGGAGCTAAATGTGGTTGTCCTTTGGCCATGAAGGTGGAAATCCCTCTAATTTGGCAAATACATATGCATACCATTGTAGAATGGTTTATAGGTTGGAATGAGTAGTGGAGACTATTGATGGTTGAATTTGAATGAAATAGAGCTAAGCAATGATGCCATGTGAATTCTTCTTAAGAAGATTTTCCATATGATGTGAACTTATGATGCTGAGAGATCTAGTTTCTAATCCTTTTAATGTGTCTTTTACCCATTATCTGAAAACTACATCCAAAGTTTAGCAAAATCCCATTATATGGGTCTAAGCATGCGTAACCAATAGGCTCTAAAAATAACATCACATCCACCTAAGGTTAAGGCAAACATGTTGGATTTAAATTATAATCTCCAATATAGATACACACATTATGACACTTCCCTTTGCACGGTAATGTGTCCCCATTGGCAATCATGACTTCAAAGATAGAGCAAGGATGGATAAAAAAATTAGCCTATTTGGTGATTTGAGGGTCAATGAAGTTATGATTTCTACCTAAATCAATGAGTATTGTGAGAGGGAGATTCTTGAAGTAACCCCTAACCCACATGGTTTGTGGGGTAGTGACTCTAGCTAAAGCATGGAGAGAGATATCTAGTTAGTATTCTTGAGAATTAGGTTCCATAATTAGTTGAGCTTCTTCTAGATCATTTTTTGTATCTTAAACATCTTCCCAATCTTTAGGTTTAGGTAGAGAGTTCACATCTAATAAGTAAATATTTTTCTCAACACATCGATGTCCCTAAGTGAATTTATCATCAAAATTATAACATAGTCCTTTTTCTCTATGGGTTTGCATCTTTTCTTCAGTCAAATTCTTGATAAGAGTGGTTTTAGGGGTTGGCATTATTTGAGAGCATTATGGAGCTATATTTTTTAATATAACAAAATTAAATTGGAATCATTATTAAGATATGATATTATCCTCTACCAATTTATCCAACCTTAAGGCTTCCATCATTATGTTAGGTCAAAACATTTTGACCTTAGATCAAATTGCATCCTTTAGTCCACTAATAAATCAACTCTTGAAGAATTCATCAGATAATCCCTCTATGTGATTGGATAGATTTTTAAATTTGGTTTGATATTCTCTCACTATTCATATTTGGTGAAGTTTAGTGAGTGCTCTAGTGAATTTAGCAAAAGCAATACGGCCAAACCATTGAAAAATGAGAGTGCAAAAATTGATCTATATGGGTTCATCATGAGCCTTGGTATACCAATGATACCATTGAAGGTCTTAAAGTTATAAGTCAAAGGATGTAAGTGGAACCTTGTCATCAAAATTATTATGAAAGCTAAAATATTTTTCTTCCTAATAAATCCATCTAGTTAGATCTGTACCATTGAATCAAGGAAAATTAAGCTTCAACCCATGATAATTATTAGAAGAAGAAAATGCAGTGTTTGAAGAAGACTCTAGATGTTGTTTGTTGTTCACGGTGGTATGTTGAAGACTGAGGCCAAGAATTATTTCATCAAGATATTTGATGTCAAAATTTAGGGTGGAAATTTCATCCTCCATGTTTTTTTCTCCTATTTGGGTTATGACCATGACCCAAATAATATCATTTTTTATTCATTTTTCTTATTTTTTGTCTAGTGATAAGTCCTATGGAAGTCTACTAAGACTTTTTAGATAGTTTGTAGATTCTAGGTTCTATCAAATATCTACCTACAAGTCCTCTGATAGTCTACAAATACTCTATTGATTGATTATTTTGAGTCTACTAGAAATATTCAAAAATTGACATAAATGGGCCCCAAGTTTTAATGGTCGCCTAAGGGTTTTAAATATTTCACTCTAGCCACCAATGCCATCTAAGTAAGTACCTCTCTCTATAAATTTTTTGGCCATGAATTTATCTCTTTGTGATAGCTCTTGGTTTTCCTCACGGATGGGAACTACTCAATCAGGAAGGTGTTATTTCTCATTTCATTGGTATTTCTTCTTAATGGGCTAACTAATTTGGGGTTCCTATGGTACTCCTCACAATGATTTTTATGGCTTTCATCCAATCACTTCTCATAGTTAGGTAGTCACGTTTTCACCCTAATCCAAAATAGGTTATTGTGTTATAGGAAAATACTAAAATAAATTATGTAGTAGAATAGAGTTATTTTTTAAAAGGTATTATGTATAAAAATAGATTAAAGACTTTTTGGAAAAAAATTGGCCTTGGAAATCACTTTGATACCAGATGAGAGGATCTTCCTGCAATAATTCAATAAAAATTCATGAAATAATAGAATTATAAAATGAACAAAAGCACTAAATAGATTATATTGATCACAAACCACTTTGAGGGGGAAACCTCCTTTGAGAAATCTCAATACAAATAATTCATATATGCCTTCAATGGCCTCAACAATTATATATGAATTCTAATCTAAGCAACTACTACTTCCCATGAATGTGGGATAAAACACAATGTTCACTGGATGACTTATAAAGCATATGCATCCATAGAAACTACTAAACTAACAAATTAAAGAGAAGAGATATCACATGTTCATAACATGCAACAACCTATAGTCTTCTAGGTTTTTTTCCTTTATTTTTTTGTATACAAATCACACACATAGGTTTTCACTCTTGGTTAAATGATCAAAACCCTAAGTTATTCACCCTTGGAATGACTATGGAAAAAATGGGTTAGTAGGTACATATTGTTGAGATTTCCCAAGGGCCCCTCTATTAATGGGTGATGCCTACATACTCTAAATATCACTTAATAATTATGTAGTTATCTCCTACATGTTTACTTATATGTGCATAAAGATGCAAGGTGTGATAAGCAAGTACAAAGAGTGACCTAGCTTATAACTTGGAAAATATGTCTCATGGGATGCTCCTTGAATACTTTAGACCTATTGGGATTACTAATCCTATGACTCATATGGAAATAGGTATGAGTATGGTAGTTTCATTCATTTTAGTTATTTATTAAGTACTCTTGGTAAGTTTCCTTATGATTTATAGGTATTTTCTCAGTGAGGAATGAATGAGGGTTGATTTTGTATATATACAAATCCATTTTTAAAATACCTCAGACTAAATCACTTATTCTAACCATAAGCATACATTTAATTTGTAAATTTGATGACTTTTGGGTAATGGAGACTTAATTGTAAAAGGGTCACCTACATCAACATAGGTGTTTAGCTAGGATGTAACTGTATGAGAAGATAGAAAATAAGTATAGGTCAAAAACTAGTGGAGAAGGATAATGATTAGGTTTAAAACATTTTACACATTATATAAGGATTGGTCATTAGTATAATAGTGGTAAAACTAAGAGATAGTAAATTTTTCATAAAGAGATAGTGTATGCAAGTCTTTTAGTAGTAGACAGGTATTAGAATTGAAGGGCACAGCCATGATAGGTATTTATCAGTTATATAAGACTAAGGTGATATATAATTTATATTTAGTGATTAAACCCCCCCCTTTAATCTAGTAGTGAAATTTGTAGTTTAAATAAAAATAAATGCATACATGGGTGTGTATAACACAACTTTCCTTTGTGTGAATCCAACTTGAGTGCTTTTCTGGTGACTGGCCTACAAACAATAGCATGTTAGATTATATAATTAGTATATGAAACTTGAAATTGAAATAATTTTAAATGTTTAAAAGTAGAAAGAGAAAGGTTAGGATTACACATGTGTGTTGATGAAACCATATTGCCTTTTGGTAATTTAATTTGAAGAGATGCTTCATTATGAAGGATTGGAGATAAGATTAGAATAATTACAAAACTTGAAAGTGCATATATATATATATAGAGAGAGAGAGAGAGAGAGAGAAATATTGGAGCACACATACCCCAAACCTTAATGAAAATGTGAGTTTCCACATGGTCATTGAGCTTATCTTAAGTGTATAACCCAATCATGATTATATCCTGGTGAGTGTTAGTGATCCAATCAAACCACATTGTATATCTAGTGAGGGTGGATAATTTAATCTCTCCATCCTATAAATCTAGTAAATTTAGATGATTTGATCAAGTTTAAATTATAAACTTAGTAATATTTAGTGATTTAATCACCTCAACCTTCCAAAAGTGAACCAACTACTATAGTATATTAGCTCAATAAGAGTCCATTAGCATCCATCTTAGGTATGATAATAGCTAATAGTAGTGTTTGAAATCTAAAAACTGATTTGATTTTATAATTTAAGGTGTCCTTTATATGTCATATGCACCACATATATGTCATAATCTAAAATTTGAGTATAATAATGGTACTAATGTATATAACATTACCAAAATATGTATTGAAATAATATAACTATGAAGTTTAGTCAATTTTAAAATTCTAAAGTGTGTAAAACATGTTCCCATGACATGCCCCCACCAAATATAGAGAATATGATAACTGGTGTAAGTGTGGAGAACATGTTTTCATAACATGCCCCCACTATAATCTAGAGAATTTTAGAACTAGTATAATTTTAGAGAACATGTTTTCATAGCATGCCCCTAATGTAATCAAAAATTATAAAAAAATGTGGAGGTCATGGCCCCACTAATATCCCACCCTTTTGAGGTAAGGGGAAATATAAACTATTAATTACCTTACCTCAAATAAATAAGATAATTGTATAATCTATGTATAGATCATGTAACATATATGAGTAGCATGTCTAGGTAGATATAGCATTGAGGTACATAGTATGTGATCACATTAAGACCTAATATGTATGATATGAATAATATGTCTAGAAAGTAACAATATAAACTCAATAAGAAATCAAGAACACATACAAGAGCACTCAAAACAAAAACTAAAGGTAACGGTATAAGGAGACCTCATATAAGGGGCATGTTTAGATATCATAAAATCAAAGGGATGTGACTTAGTAAAATTTACATAAATCATATAATGACATATTCAAATGTCGATATACAACAAACTATGACATATGTACATGTTAAAATAGGAAAACATAGCCATGTGAGCCACAATTAATGGATCATATTCAAATGTTTAAACAAGTAATACAATGAAAGACAATACAAATAAATTAACACACTAAAGAAACTAAAAAAAATTAAAGCATGGACTCATAATCAACTATCATAAGCATAGTATACTAGTACCTAATTATATGTGTTAGAAAAAAATGCTAATTACATAACATATCGAGTACACTATGAAAGATATAATCATGGATAAAGACATGTGTAAGTACATAAATTCAAACATTATAATGGAAATTATCATATAATAATATAACTTGGGTGTATCATAATCAAATATGAGGATGCCCCCAATGTATTAATGATGTGATTAGAGGTAAGGCTCAACATCTATATGTGCATATATCATGTTCCAGGGTATGCATATATCACACTTAAAATTTTCATGAAACACACACACACACAATATCTACAAACATATAACCAGAAACATAGATTCCAAGGAGCTAAGAAAAACATGAAATTGTTGTTATATTTTTCATTTTTGAATGTTCTAATATATTTTGTATTTTTATAATATTTTAAAATAAAATACTATCCTATGAGCTCATCCAAGGGATGGTCATAGGTATTTCCCAACTTATAATCTGGTGCAATAAACTACTAGTACTACTAAAGAGCATGTACAGGTCTAATTTTTATTATCGTAATACTTATGATGCTTTACCTATACATGATAGGACTCTGTGGTCTTGAGGAAATAATATAATAAATGGGGGTTTGTGGAACCCATCATTTAGTGCTCTATGGTTTCTTTTGAATAACATAAATAGGAACATGTTTGACTTCTCTATGTTATTGAATATATCCACTATGTATATATGATGCAATGGTCTCTAAAGTATTTGTTGAATAGGAAAGGGGATTGCATATTATTTACCATTTTTTAGAGGATTAATGTTATTAAATTTTTTAATTAATTACCTAGGTATAAATTTGTTTTGTTAAAGTGGATGTTCATATGTAATTCTAGAAATTGTAATTACCAAGTTGCCAAGAATGTATTTAAAACACCCATGCATTATAGAATGTATTTTTGGAGTATACATATCCAATTTCATACCAATAACACATCAAATACTCCTATGTGTAGTATAGCTAAGAATCTAGTTACCATAAGTATTGGGCCATCCTGTAAAGGTAAGTCGATACACCAAATATTTGTTGTGACATTCCATCAAATATTTTGACCAGCTTGGTCATAAGGTGTAAATCATCATGTGTATAACCCAAGTGTGTAAATAATGTCATGGTTAAAACATTATCTCTATCACCATTATAAATCATAACTCTTTCTATATGTTGGTGATCAATGTATGCTCAAATGAATAAGGAATGAATATTTGATTCATCATCCATAATCTCACTATCATCAAAATTAATAGAAGGTATATGAATAATGTAAGGTATTTGTCATGTATAAGTACCAATAATCACATTTAATGGGTGATCATAATGTGGTGGAGGAGAATTTACATTATATGCTATTTGTACTTGTAGTTATTTCTTAGAATGATCTTGTAAATGATTGTTAAATATCTTCTAATTTAGGTGATCACTAGGTTGTGACCTTGATGCCTTTGGAAGATCATCAAATGTAATTTTTTGGTCCTTAATGGGGTCTTGGATCTTATTATTCAAGGTAAACCATGTATTCATAAAATTCCTAGGTCATTGGTGATAGTCACAACAATATTTTACATCATATTCTTTGGGTATAGGTCAATTTGTATCAACCTTTATAAGATGGGAGAGAGATATGAGATGACACCCCACAATATTAGGAAGTATCAAATCTAGGGACTTAGGTAAGTGTGAAAATTATTTCCTTGGTGCATTATATAATATAAGATTATTAGGTTATTATTACACTACATTAACCTTAGTAGTTGTTTCCTTATTTGGTTATGTAGGTTTTATCTCATAACTTGGTTTGATTGTAAACTTGGCATTGGATGTATTTAATGTGTTTTCTACACATTTTATTTTAAAGAAATAAGTTTCATTTCATAATCACAAACAATAAAGCATAAGTCATCAAAATATTTAAATTTTTTGAAAACAATGGTTGCATGTAATGGGGCAAGAAAACTCTATTTGAATATGTATTAAATATCTTTATCTATCATTTGATTCGTCATTTTATCCAATGTTATCTTTACCTCAATAAATATTCATTTATAGGTTCATTGCTTCCTTGTTTGATCTCTTTAATTTGGGAAAATTAATTCTTTTTTGTAATGTTGGTAAATAAGTGTGTCAAAAAATGATCTATAACAAGTTTGAATGTTTTTACTAATTGTATTTCAAAATAATAGAAACATTATAGATCATAGTCCTTGGGGCTCCTTGGAAATAGTTTAGTTAAAATTTTATCATTGGAGGCATAATCAAGGCATGCCATATATAAATATCAAATATGTTGCTCAAGATCACCTTTTCCATCATAAAATGTGAATTTAGGTGCAAAAAAACCAATTGGTAAGGGGTGAAAATATATTTTATGGGTAAGAGGGTTATAAAAAACCTCTTGTGAATCAATAGCATAAGGTTTTAAAATTAGCTTGCAAAAACTTTATATTCTAGACAAGATCTTGTACATTTTGATCACTAAGGTTTTAAGGTTGAGATGTTACCAAAGGAGGTGTACCCATAGTTTGAGTTTATATAGGCATTTAAACCAATAATTGGGTTGAAGTACTAATGATTTACATATAATATGTAGTAATAGTAGGATTTGTTTCAGGGAATAATGTTCTAAACACAAACATGTACCCCATTAGAAGTATGAATCAATGATGTGATCAATGGGAGTGTTATTGGGTTATAATTAGTTATAGTACCACCTAATTATTCACCATCACTAGGTGAAGAAGCCTTAGCCTTAGCATGCATATTTATTTCATCTCTTATAACATACAAAAATGCATCCATTAATCCCTTATTATTATTAATATGAGTAACTAATGCTTCTTTATCCTCCATTTGAAAATGAGTTTGGTGACTAAGATTTTACATTAATTATAAATGAACTACTTAGAATATGAAAAAAATTACAATAATTAGAAAAATAAGAAACCCTAGGTGAATGTTAGATTTTTGATGTTAAAGGTTGGGTTCACCAAATGTTTAACCCTAAATTTAGATAGAGAAGATCATCTAAGGTTAAGAATATATAAATGAAAAATAATATGGGTGATAAATAGATCTATAACAAGCTAATTAATTTATAAAACTCCAATAAATAATATTCTAAATCTATAATACTAAGATTTTCCAAAAATATAAAGTACATCTATTGATTGATATTTTAATAAATTAACAAGATGACTTAGTTGTTTCACTATGTGTATGTAGACCTAGGATGGAATAGGATGGAATTAGACTATATTATCATCCTATAACAATCATTAGATTCTATAATTTTCCATTCTCTAGCCATAGATGCTTGTGTTAGATCTAGACAATTACATCAACATTTGTATCTGATTTAGATGTAGGTGTCTAGTATAGAATAAGGACTATATCTAGATGAAACCACTTAAATCCTTTTGGGATTTATGTTTCCTTTATTTTTTTGTATAAAAATCACATTCATAGGTTGTCACTCTTAGTGAAATGATAAAAACCCTATCTTCCTCACTCATGGAGTGGCTATGGGAAAAATGGTTTAGTGGTCACATAGTGTTAAGTTTACCCAAGGATGCCTATGCCAATGTGTATTTACTACATAGACAATACTTTGAAGAGGACCTCATACTTATGTATTTATCCTCTATATGCTGTCTTGTGTGTGCATAAAGATGAAATGTGTGATAAAAAACTATATAGAGTGACCTAACTTATAAATTGGAAAATATGGATCATGGGTTGTTCACTCATAATTCACACATGTGGGGATATTACTCTTATGACTGATATAGAAATAGAGATAAATATGGTAGGTTTTATCACTTAAATGATTGATTGAGTTCTCTTGGTGAATTGATTTATAATTTCTTGGTATTTTCTAGATGAGAAATGAATGAGGGTTGATATTGTATATATACTAATCCTTTTTGAAAATATATCACATTAAATCACTTAATCCAACCTTAAGGACATGTTTTATTTGTAAATTGGATGAATTTTGGGCACTAGATACTTTTCTAGAAAAGAGACACTTATGTTGACATGGGCATCTAGATGGCATGAAAGTCTCTCAGAATCTACAAAGTTGGGATAAGTCCAAAGTTGGGAGATAGGGAATGATTAAGTTTAGATTATTTTTCATAATATATAAGGCTTGAACATTACAATAAAAATGGTCATACTAAGAGATAATCAATCTACCATAAATAAATAGTGAATGTGATCCTTTTATCAATAGAAAGGTCTTAAAACTAAAGGGTATAGCCATGATAGGCATTTTACAAGTATATAAGACTATGGATCTATATATTTTAGATTTAGTGTCCACATGTATGACATGTTTTTAATATATTTTACATATAAAATTAAAACAACATGTTTTGGGATCACCAATATGTTTTACCTATATTGGGATTAATATGGTTAACTAACCTTAATTATATATAATTATTTTTAAGTGAATTTAGAGTGTAAGATATATAAATATATACAAAATTGAATGTAAGATATTATAATTGATTTAAAACTCTAGTTTACTATATATGGAAATTATAATTAAGGGTCAAAATACTTAGTAATTAACTACTCTATGGAATACAATGAATGTAAATAGATGGCAAGAAAGATGGAAAACTATACTTCATTTCCCTCGAATCAACCTCTTGACCTCTATCTTCACCTATATGGTATCATCAACCTCGAGTCAGTAATAATAGAGACTATGATCCCTATTTAATGATTATATCTAGGTATATTTTTGTTCTAATTGATATAGATAACTATACCTTTTTCTCTTTCATCTTTGCATTTGATCCTAAGGTCTAATAATGCATGTTACATTAATTTTTCTTCTTAACTTGAAACCCTATATTTACTTGTAATTATAGAGTTAAGACTTCAAAATAGGATCAAATGTCGGTTTTGCTAACCCCAAACACTCCTCATTATATGGTTGAGAATTACATGGAAAGCTAATACTTTGAATATGGAATTCAAAATACATGTAGTTTTCTCTTTGGGTGAATGTGTGTAATCATGCTCATTTAATGTATGTAACCTTTGATCTATCTCTTGATACTTCAAAATTGACAACTTTTACTTGGATTTTGAGTGCTTCAAACTTGGTATGACCTTATTTTAATGAGTAATTTACAAATTTGTAAATAGGGAAATCCTCTTGAATGTGTAAGTATTTGAATATGCTTGGTAATTGCTTTCTCGATAGGTGATAGATATGTAATAGTTATATGCATATTTTGTACTTATAGGATATTATTTGAGTAATTTATCATGTCATCAACACATTGAGATGATGGGCTGACCCATAGGCATAATTTGATTTTTAAATATGACCATTGATGGGTGAAGGATAAAATCCTTAGACTTAGTTAGTATTATCATAAATTATGTTCTAAGTATTATTTTACTATCATGAAGACAATACAACTAATCTAATGATCTAAAAATGTTTGAGTAAGACCAAAAAAATGGTTTGTAATATACTAGAGAGCTCATGTAGGTGATTGATAATAGCTTATAAGGATTGTACCCATACATAATATGTGGATGTGATAAAATGGTGAATGAAAGTCATTTTTTTATGAACAAGTAATGTAGGGTGAAGGTAAGTCAAAACTAACATTATAAAGCATCAATTATAATATTTTATTTTCTACAACCATATATATGTAAAATAGGATAAACCAATCATCTATAATATAGAATCATGTTATACATAAGTCTTGGTTTTGAGTTTTTTTATTTTTATAAATTAAGTAATGATCCTACTAACTAATGATCCCATTAATGGGATTCTCACATTTAGAACCTGAATCAATCAATTTGAATGTCACATGATCTAGGCAAGGTAAGATATATATCATTATCTTATCCTTAGATTTGAAGATGTATTATAAAATATCCAACATTTTCATCATAGTCAACATGATCATGTATATGTTATGTAGAACTAGTATTCATAATAACTCATAGACACCATTGTATGCTAGATTTTTTGATGTAGAACAATTGGATCAACCTTTAGAACTAGATTAGGACATGATGTAATATGTAACTAATACTTAACTCAAATCAACCCATGATGTAATTGACTTCTTAGCACTAATATTTAATGGAGATTGATTAATTGTCTCTAATTTTCCTTTGTAGGATGAACACATACATGTTATATAAAAATTTATGGTGGAGTTAGTTAAGAGAATGTATCCATTTTAATAGGATACTCATATGGATTAAACAAAAGTATAACCAAATTTTTTTGTATATATATACTTCAAGCATTGATATACCTAAGATGGTATTACACATATCTTATTTATCTATGGACATCCTAATAGCATGTTGAATGCCCTAGTATTTATCATAACTAATAACTAAGTAGAAACAATTGAATTTCCTACCATAAGTGGTAAATATTTCCCCAAAGACTAGTAATTAATGTTATAGTGCATATGTTTTCACTTTAAATCTTATCCACCCTAACATTATTTATTAGATTTGAATCAATGAAATCACATACAAAAAAATTCACAAAGGTAGAATCATCATCAATAATATCATGCTCATAAAATGTGATTTTAGGTCTTTGATCTTGTGTCTATTTGAGTGCACCAATGATACAATTTATATTATGAACATCGTTAGTTATAGAAGCATAAGATATCAAAGGAGGATGTGCTTTCTAATTCATATGCACATTAAAATTAGTCTTGGTTTCTTAAGTCATGTGTTTAGGAAATAGATTTTAAAATATATTAATATTCATATTAGGTTATGAAACTAAATCATTCATAGGTGTATTAACTTCATTAATATAAATATTGTTTACCTTAATCAAATTTTTTATCTTAAGATGTAAACCATCAAATCTAATATGTAGCTATGGATATGATATATTAATATATATGGGTTGATGGAGTTGTTGACATGTTTCAAACATCCCCATTACTCAGTTATATGGGTCCAATATATTAGGATAAATAAGTAACTTGTGGAATTAGTACATTGGGTAATGGTCTACTTAAATTAGAATTTTGAGGTTACCCATACTTTATTAGTTATATATAGGTATATATAAAGGCTATGAATACCATTGTAAATAATATCAATCAATTGTCAAGTCCTATATTTTTTAGAAGGATATTACATGTATCCTCCATAGTGGAATTGTGGATTTATTCCTTCCTAAACAAGTATTGTATGGTGTTTCCTTACATAATAAAATTTTAACATATTTGATTAATTTTAGTGCACCATAATATTTTATGCTTCTGAATTCATATAGGATAATCAGTTATTTTTTAAATATAATTTAAAATATGATATCTTATTAAAAATATTAATACAATATATAGATTTAAGACATCCTTTATTCAAGGATTCAACCATTATCCTCAATCCCTCAAATCACTCAACTCCTCCCTATAGTCTCTCTCTAAGAGATATCTCAACTAAATCTATCTACATGGGTTATAACTCACATTATTTTCTCACAATTATTTCACACAAATATATGGCTTAAACATGTGAGCACTAACCAATTTTCCTAACATTCCCTCCTTAATGAAAAAATGAGGAAAAAATTATCTCATACTACAACATTTATCATATGTTTGCTCATTATCTGGATGGTTTTTACAAGTGGTTGGCCAATGACCAAACCAAGATGGTGGTGACCAGGATTAACCAACAACTGCAAATCAAATAGGATGATTTTAAATAGGGTTAACCCACAACCATAATATCATTATGCTAGAGTACTTTATCAACTCTCATCACTTTCTTACATTATGGGGAAATATAATTAAATTATACTCACATATCATGTGAAAAAGAATTTATCATATGTTTTTATTCACAAAAGTAAAAAAATAAACAAAAAAATTGATAAACATTCCACAACATCATTATGTGCCCCCATCACTTGTGACTAATGAGATGATGTTGAAAATCCTCCTTTCATTCCCTCCATCCTCCTACATGATGATGTTCACTTAATATAAGTCCTTAGATCATTTTTTGGTTCTTCCTTGCTAGATGGTTCATTTTCATTAACCATATTTACTTCATTTATTTTATTTTTCCTTTAAGTATATCATTAACTTGAACCTTACAAAACTAGGATGTATGCCCTTTTCTCTTTCAATATAACATTTAACTTCATCCTTGTTTTTGAAAATAGTTTATTCTACTTCATATGAAATTACTCTTTTTTCTTACACTAGGAGAACTAATATCATGTCTTCTAGGAATTGAGATGTCATTTGACCAAGAGTGAAAAATCACTATTATATTTGGAAGATGAGTTATTTAAACAAATAGATTTAGCATCTTCATCATCAACTAAATCTTTAACTTTTGATAATTTCCTCATGAGAGATATAAGATCTTTCACTCAATTTTAATATGAATAAGTGTAAATTTAAGGATAATTTTGCATTAAATTCTTTAGTGCCAAATATCTTATTTAGATTGTCCCAAATTTTAGTAGATGATTTTTCCAAATCTACATAGCATAGTTTTGAATCTAAAAGTACATGTCCAATGATTTTTTTGGCGTTATCATATCTGCTTTGCCATTATAGTAACTTATTTACATCTATGGGTTGTGCTTCTTTTCCACTAACTATTCCCCATAATTTTTTTTATTATTTTCATTTGAATTTTAACTTTCCATGTGTGAAAGTTAAAACTAGTAAATTTTTACTATGTAATATCCATCTTAAAAACAAAGGATGTTAGTTACCCTGATAATGTGTCCTTTATAATATAAGGAGAATTTTTAATTTTTAACTTGATTGATAATCACCACTTTAACCTAGACTAAGACAATGACCAAATTTAAATGAATCAATCATAATTCTAAGTAATGGCATGAAGACTCTTTTTTATTTTTCCTCAATTGATGAGACTTTGTATTTTGAATTCTAATGACACTAGTTAACCAAAAAAATTGACATATGTTGAAAAAAAATACACTTAATAAACATAGAATCAAAGAAAAACTAACAAAAAATATTTAATACACATGACAAAAGTTATATTATAAAACTAAAACTAAACTTATAACTGGCCATGTCGATCAATAATTTGGGATTTGGTATGGTGGGTGATGAACTTAAGGCAATGTAAATGTCCCAATATTTATCATGGATACCAAATGACAATCAAATGCAAACTTGAGACATAGTCCTATAGATATACAAATTGGTGGTAAATAGATATTTATGGTAATATAATTTAGATTTTAATAAAATCCATGTTGAAAGAGACAAACATGCACTTTTTTATTCATAGATTCATGCTTTAAATGTAGATTAGATCAAGCATTGGATATTTATAGGTCTATGAGTTTCAAGTGACTACTAAGCTCTTGGTCTGGACCTTGACTATTGATTAAGAAAAATATGTTCTTCTATTAGCTAAAAACATATTCAAGGATGGCTCCTTCAATGAGTAATTAGGATACAATATAAACAAATACATGAGTTATAATAGTGCATGGACTACAAGTGGAAGATCATGTTATGAGAAAAGGCACATGTGGATCTATCAAGGAAAATTCATGTGAGACACAAAAAATTTATTGTATATTTAATTCATGTTTTTGTTTTTCCTCCTTATCTAAAACATCCTTTCAAAATTATTCTTGGTATTTAGATTGAAAAATTATATCCTTAATAGTATAAATTAAAACCTATGCTAATATACAACATTACATCAATTATCACACTTAAGTAAGGAGCAAACATATCTTTGATACTAATGATAAAATTTGAATAGACTTGATTAATTTAAATCCAACATAATATTCCATGATTCTCAACTCATACATGATATTAAATTATTTTTTGAATATAATTCAAAAAAATATATCTTATTGAATAAAAGTATAATATTATTGGCAATATTTATGAATAATATAACACCTCAATATTGTACACTTGGAAAACTTAGAACTTTGTTTTTCCTCTTAGTTTTAGACCTTTTCCCACTTTTTAAATTCTTTCATGTTATCTCTATTATTCTCATTGGCATATTTGTTCATCCAACCAATCTTTTTTTGATGACCTAAGCCTTATATCTTCATTAGAATGATTAAAATTTGCTTATCTTTTACCTCTACAAGTTTTGAGATTATACTTGTTTTCCTACTCCCTAGACACTTGTGTCCTAGACAGACCCCTATGTCAACATAGATTTATTGTTCTAACATAAGTGTCTAGTGACCTAAAGTCATCTAATTTAAAAAATAAACATATCATAATGGTCATCGTGAGTGTTATTATGCGAGATATTCTCCTGATAGGATTGGTATATATACATGGTCACTCTTCATTCTAAACTCAACTAGCACATATCCAACATTCATACCAAATAGCATTCAATCAAGAAATCAAATGAAATAATCTTCCATATTTTATCATATTTACATACCAAGCATAAGGAAATCAAATATATAGGTCTAAATTACTAAAGGAGTTTCCAAAGATCTATATTTTCCAAGTTACAAGATAGGTCATTATTTTAATTTCTTATCACACATTCCATTATTCAAAAAAGATAACACATATGGGAGAACTACATAAGTCTGAGGCCCACTTGAGAGTATTTTCTATGTAATCAACACTCATTGATCAATGGGTATTTGGTGCATCTCAACACCATGATCCCACTAACCCATTTTTCCCAAGGTCACTATGAATATGAAGAGCTAGGATTTTATCATTTGATGAGAAGTAATACTCCATGACCTAAATCTAAGTGCACTAGAGTGAAGATGACACAAAAATTAAAATAATTTAGGTGGTCACATCTAAATTTAGTAATTATTGCATAATGAACATCTATTTCCACTCTAGACACTTACATTGACACAACCAACCTAGGTTGATGCAATTGTTTATAGCTATAAAAGAACTTAATCCAAAATTTGGTGACTATTCTAAAATATTATTTTAGACTTATTCTTACATGTTCCAAATTTATATCTATATTAACATCAAAACTAGATAATTATCTAATTTATTTATCATTTAAATATCTAGCATAGTTGTACTTCTCATTTTTAATATATCTTAGCATAATAAATTTAGTATATGTTCTATCTAAATTTTACAATAAATTGGCCTATTATATATTTATTTATCACCCATGTGCCTTTTGATTTCTATATTATTAACCCTATCTATCCCATAATAAGATCCATATCCAATTTAGGGTTAAACATTTGGTGAATCAAATTCATGTGAATGCAAATTTTTATGATTTATAGGGTTTATAGTTAACTAGGGTTTCAAATTTATATACCTTTCATTTCTTTCTTATATTATTTTTCATGTAACCTATATGTACACCTATATTGGGAGTTGTTCCTATTGAACATGTTGATCTTCCCCTCATACCACCTAAGATGTCTCAACCTAATGAGGAACCTAATCCCATGGTTTATGATGATAATCATGTTGGGAATGAGTATCATATTGATGAGGTTATAATAGAAGAATATTTTGATAATGAAAACCATGAGTCTAATGAAACCAATGAACATGAGAAAATAGATCATGAAAAAGTGCAAGCAATCATATTATTTCATGACCATATTCATCAAAACCTTGAAGATCTTGATGAAATCCTAAAGATTATATTAGAAACTAAAAATATGCAAAAATCATAAATGCACATGTAGTTCCTTCTATTGATATTATGTTTCATCCCCATATATCAACAACCCTCCCCTTGAGTACATTACCACTTCATACTTCTAGTGGAGGCATGGGATATGTCTTTCAATATTTGTTTCTTAAAACTACTATTACTACATCTACCATGTAATTACCAATTATTTCAAATTAAATACTAGTTTCAATGCCTATTATGAATAAAACCATGTTGACATCTCACTTTATGACTAATCAACTTGATAATTTACATACCAATAAATCTATAGTTCAAACACTCCTTCAATTTATAAATAACTTAGAGGATAAGGTTACAAACATTAAACAAAAAGATTTAAATTCTTCTCTTACTATTTATTCCCAAGATGTGTTGCATAACTCTCTTGCACCTGAAATATCTTTACACCCTTTGCCAACTAGTTTTATTACACCTAATTTCACATTTTCTGATGGCAAAGTTGATCTTCAATAGCATCTTTGATCATTATATATGGCATGCCATAATTATACCTCAAATGATAAACTTTAGACAAAATTATTCTAAGGAGCCTTAAGGACTATGCTTTGAGATGGTTCTATAAGTTACCTCTCCCATCTTTGAAAGCATTAAAACCTTTCACAAATCATATTTTGGAACACTTTTCCATTAATAATTCCTAAAAGGTTTCCTATGCCCAAATTTCAAAAATCAAATAAGGAAACAATGAACCTGTCAATGAATATGTCTAGAGGTATAAGACAATGTTGGATAAAATGACCAATCCTATGGTAGGTAAATAACTTCAATACATATTCAAGAAAAATTTTATTAGTCATTTACATGATTCCATTATTTTCAAAAAGTTCAAAGCTTTTGATGAATTATGCCATGTTTTTCAGGACTATGAAATGAAGCTTATTTCATTGAATAATCTTAAGTATGTGTAAAACACACCATACACATCTACATCCAATACTAGGTTTACAATTAAACCAAAATACAAGGTAAAAACCCCTGATCCTAAAAAGGAAGAAAAACATCATGGTTAATCTAATTTCATAATAAACTAATCAGCTTGTTTTATCTAATACACTAAAGAGATAGTGCTCATGCTTACCTAAATCTCCATCTTCATTACTCACATGGTTAGTGAAGTGTCATCTTATATCTTTCTCTCATATTGTATAGGTTTATATGAGTCAACCTATACCCAAATTATATGATGTATATGCTTATTTTTATTATGACCAGGGAACAGGGAATTCTTCATACAAATGTTTTACCTTTAAGCATAAGATCTAGGACCTTATCGATGACTACAATATTAAATTTGATGATCCTCCAAAGGAATCATGTTAAAAACATGGTGATCACTAAAAATAGAATATTTTTAATAGTCCTTTGCAAGACCATTCTAAGAAGGATTCATAGGTGTAAATGGTATATAATGCACATCTTCCTACATCACACTATGAGAAGATAATAGATAGGATTATGGGTACCTATACAATAAATAAACCTCTTATGGTTTAGAGACCTATTAATTTTTAAAAAAAATAGATTAGGGATGAATATTTTGATCTTAATTCTTTATTCATTTTATCATACCTTGATCACTAGCCTATATGCATTGTTATGATTGATAATGTTGAAATTGATAATATTTATAGCATAACATCAATTAAACACTTGGGATATACTCATCATGATTTACACCCTTATACAAAATCATTTATATCTTTTTATGGGAACTCAAAATAGGTTCATGATGAGATTGACTTACCTTTATAGGTGGATACCACACATGTGGTTACTACATGACCAATTATACCTTTTATGGGTGTCTTTGAAATGTTAATGGGATGCCCTTGGATACATAATATTTGATATTCTATAGTGTATGGGTGTGTTGAATTCATTTGTTCCATCTAGGTAATTATGGTTTTTAGAGTTCCATATGAACATCCTCTTAAATAAGATAAATTTATAACTAGGTAGTAAATTATAAATATTATAAGGATACTCCACTTGAAAAAGGGTAAGAAATATGAAATCCCCTTGACTAGGTGGCCAATACTTGAGAAACCTTTGCATCAAAGACATATAATGGATTCTACTAAAGCATCATTAATTATGCACCATATTTAGATATCTAGAGTACCTATATATTGATGTAGGAGCATTAAATGTGAAGACACTATTTTTGAGTTATTATTAGTAGAGGTCAAAGTTGGTCAAATTATAGATGTAAATGTGTATTACAGACCTTATATGGTCTATTTGTGTCTTTTAATTTATTTTTGAATCATAAGGGTGTGTTATATAGGTTCTAAGAGTCTTCCCTGCAAAACAGGGAATATGAAAATTAAAATGTTTGAAAAGAGCCTAGAAGAGCATGAACATGATCTAAGGTGGTTAAGTGAGAGAATGTTGGTGTAAAAGGGCCAATAAGCCTTATAAAAGGTGTTTAAAATTATATGTGTCTAATCCATAAGGTTATAAGTCATGTTTGAGCAATGTGATCACAAAACATCATGTTGAAGTTGAAATGTAAGTGTAGAGAGGATTACAAAGTGAGTTAGTCAAACATTAGTCCATAAATAATTAAAAATGCATAAAGAACTAACTAACTAAGCCTATCTATTCCTATGAGAATTACAAAAGATGACAAGAAACAAATAAAATAAATCAAATGTCATATAACCTCCCCAAATAGATTCACCATACCCATGTGGCTCAAAATCATGTTCTCCCTTGATCAAGCATCCTTGTATTTGTCAAAAAAGGTGGAAAACTCCTCCAATATCTCAAGAACACTCCATAAAACCTAGGCTCATGATTCTAAATCACTAAACCATCCTAGCAATGAAGCTTGTAAACAAAATCAATGATCAAATGAAAAGGATTGTGGAAACAATTTAACATTATAACTTTGTAATATTCAAGCTTAAAATTCATGTCCATGGCCTCTCTATTTATAGATTTTTGAGATTGGCCAAGATCAACCATGACCATCCATCTCATTATTGAGATGTGTGGCCATGGATAATTCCAATATTTGTAATTAAATACATAATTATCTTCATCATGACTTTGCAATAAGGGGCATTGAAGAGGCATGGGAGGCATTAACTAGGCATAAGTGACCCATAATCTTGATATTTGTGGCATTTATGGCCTAGGGATGTCTTCCCAATAAATGATGTCACCTGATGATGTTAATAAGAATAAATTTTCAAAATAAATATTCAACAACTCTCATGGAAAATCCACTTAAGCTCTTGATTTGGATTAATTAGCCTTAAACAAGGTTAATCAACATTTGTGAAATTATTTTAAAATTGGCCCTTAATTAATCAAAATGGTTAGAATTCATATTACTAGGTCATAGTTTGACTAGAGAGAAACTAAAAGTGGATGTTAGATGAATTAGAGTTGTATTCCCATTTAGTATGTTGCCAACACCAAATAAGAAAGGTACATGATGTGTACCAATGAATTTAGAAGAAAAGAGAGATCTAGAGCACTAAATGGAAACATTGTCATTTTGACTCAAAATGATTTGATCAAAGTTAGTTGTCCCATAAATTGCATTGCCATATTTACGGATGCTTTGACCTAAACTAGCACTTGTAAGAGACAATTTCAAACCATTTAGGTCATTTTATGTATTTTGACCTAAAATGTGAATTTGAGTAAGATTGACAATTTCAACATAAATGGTGTTAGAAATTAGATGTCTACAATAAGAAGATATTATTTTGTAACTACCTTAACCAAAATTAGAATTGGTTGAAGAAGGAAAGTTGTAAATCATTATTATATAGAGGATATAATATGGAGATAGAGATAAAGGTGTCTAATAATAAGGAGGAGGATCAGATAATGAGAGAACATACAAAACCTCTCAAGAAATATCTCAAGTCCAAGAAAGGATTGTAATGTAATAGAGAATAATGTTATGAATAGAGGAAAGTGACTTATTATATATTTTACATTAAATGTATTTGATTTCATTATTTTCATGTTATCCTTAAAGTCCCTTGATGCCATTAATATGTTTACATTTCTGTAAATTTATAGGTAGATGAATGACTATAGGTGGTAATCAAGAAGAGACTGTAATTACAGTCAAGGAAGAAAGATTAGAGTGGTTTCACCAGGTTGGTAAGTTAAGGGTTATCATGTTATTAGTTTTAATTTATTTAATCTATACAAACCTACATAGGATTTAATAATACATTTATACATGGAGAACTCATCAAAAAGGGTTACCTCTGCCATGAATCTTGTTTTGCCTATGACAGTCAAATATGTAAGTAAATGGTTGATTATCATGAAATGGAAGTATGAATTAAGGGAATATAATGATATATAAATATAATAATGACCTTTGAGGTGAATTTTTATTAGTTTTATATACAAATATATAATGGTAAATAATAACCACATAATCCTCTATAATAAAGAAACCCTTCATGTACAAGCTAGTACCTTGTTTACTTGTTCTAAGATAAGAATGAATTCATAAGAAAGAGAAGTGGTAATTAAATTAAGTTTTTTATTTATTTTAATCATTAAAAAATATGATAATTTCCTAAGAGTTACAATGATAAAGTGTTTACAACCTATTGAAGGTATATGGATCCTTTAAAACCCTGCATAATTAATAAATTGCACATAGCCCTCTATATGTTGTTGTTCTTAAGCATTAATAGGGTGGAATGAAAGTTATAAACCTATTTTTTAAAGTGTAATGGGTTCATAAAAACCTTTATAAGGTATTTATATAGTTGGATTGATCTATAAAAAAAATTATGGTAATGTTCTCACTCTCAGACCTTCCATAGTCATTAAAAACATGCAAAAATCTTATATTTTGGGTCATCAAAAGCATTAACAAGGTGAAACATAAGTATAAATTGATTTTATAGTTATAAGAGGATAAAATAGACATATTAGTGTTATTTATGTCATTTTAAACATATTATAACTTTATAAAATGAATATAAGGTGCTCTTAGCCTATGTAGGTGACTAGCTAGGGTTTCTAAGCAAGAACCCTCATAAATGGAGTTCTAACTATTTGAAATTGTTTAAAATTTGTATTATTTATCATATAGACATGTGTAAATTTAATAAATTGTTTTTGGTTTGATTAATGTCTATACAATATGGATTCTAGGACTGAGGGTGTATGTTAGGGCTAATTAGGCCTAATTGAGGGGTAGTTTACAAACGAAGTGTCGTTTAGGTGTGGAGTTAGGTCATGAAATATTATATAAACCTATAAGGAAATATATTTTGGTTATAAATGGTGTCATATTTTTAGGATAGTTCCTAGGTTTCTCAAATAAGGAGGAAATGCCAAAAAAAGGCTACAATCCTAAACAGGTCATGGTGAGATTTATATGTAGAAGTGAGAATTGAAAGGTATTTGAGAAATTTAATGAGGTAAAACCTAGTTTCATTTGATTATATAAGACCATATATGTCATAATATTGACTCTTTTATAGTTATATCAATATTTGGTACTTGAGGCCTAAAGAAGATTGCCTAACAAGGAGCTAGTGAGTAAGGGCTTATGAAAAAGGTGAATGAGTGAATATAGATGAAAAAAGAAGCTCATGGAAACAATAAAAAGGGTCTATTATTAATAATAAGTTATTCTAATGTGTTGTAAAAATAAACAATAGAGATAATACTATATAGCCTAGTGCCAAGATGAGAGAGATCAATAGAGATGGAACCTTGTAGATAAAGTGCAACATTGAATGTAATCTTTACTGAGACTAGAGCAATGATTGAATGTTTAGATACTTATTATAAGTACCTCCTCATCATTTTGTATCATATCAAGGTAATCTTGGATAAATTTTTAGTTTGATTTCTTTAAAACTTGTTGATTTGAGATGAATGCAAAATGTTATGAGGTTTGCAAGAGATGACAATTGTAGTGTATTATGGGAGAAGTATGGTATAGATCCTAGATATTTAGGTAATAATATAGGAATATAAGATTGATAAATAGATGAATCGAATCCCCAAAGTTTAATGAGAAGATAGTGTGAAATAAGAGCATTAAATCTCAATTGAGAAAGAGAAGAAGGGAGATTCCAAAATAGAATTGAGAAGGATAAGGAGAGGTCCTAGATAGAGGAATAAATGAATAGGAAATATCCAATAGAGGTCTAAGAGACAAGATTGATAAGCTTGCCAAGATTTCCAAGAGGAAGGTCTAGATAGGCCTAGAAAGCAAAGAAAAGTGAGAAAACATGGATGTAGAGAGAGAAGTGGAAGATATAAGAAAAGATTTGGGGTAGAGTATTGAAAAGGTAGATTTCATGGTGAACCTCTTTAAAGGACAATGGATCCAATGGATTGGTTGTAATGTGAGAAGAAGGGTGAAGTGGCCACTAGAGTCACTTGTGAAAGAGAGAAGTCACAAGATGAGTGTCTTGAAGAATGAAAATAAGAAAGAGATGACATCCCATAGCGATATGAGGGATGAGATGTTTCCAAGAGAAAAACAAGACAAAGATATTAAGAACAGGGTTCTCATTGAGGAGAACAAGAAGGATAAAGAAGTGATAAAAAGAGAACTTGAGAGAGAAGATAAGAAGAAGATATGGAGAGTGTATATGTAAGAGACTCTATGGTCTCTTATTCTATATTCTAACATTTCTTTTAAGTTTTTTATATGCAAGTATGAAGAAATAATTGGTGAAGGATGGGCCTAACACATCACCCATGAAATTAAAAGAGGATGATAAAGAAATAGAACCTCTTGTAGAAGACACAGGGATGGAGATTGAAGGCATTCAACATGTTGAAAATTAAGTATAAGAGGAATACTATGATGCCTTGCCAAATATAGCAGTTGAAACAAAAGATATGGTTCCCCAAGAAGCCATAAATACAATCCATGAACATAATATGGAATACATGACCTTGCAATAGTCATCTTTGGAGGTGAATGAGTGTTTGATTATTTAGTATAATTTTATATATGAAGAGGAAAAGGCTAATATGAATATTGGGAGAAAGAAGGACAAAGTACAATCTTTAAAGAGAGAATAAGGGCATAGATATGTTTGGCCTGGATTTTTTAAGTAAGAAAGTGGTAAAAAGGAAGAGGTGAACCTCAAGAAAGAGGTAAAACAAGATAAAAAAAAGGTGGAAATCAAGAACAAATGTGGAATCAAATCATAAAGGATAAATAACACCAAGTTGGAATGATAGACTACCAAGGCAAGAAGCATGAAGGACATGTAATGAGAAGAAAATGGTAGTCTAAGAAGGTAAAATGAATAAAGTGGGTTGAAAATAACATGAAAATATCATAAGATGATCATATTATATGTGTATCTTAATAAATCATGAAGATTGAGGATGAGTAAAATCCTACAAAGAAAACAAGAGAGTTAGTGCAAGCAAACCAAGCCAAAGATATGAAGGTACAACTGTGTAACTAAGAAGATGATTGCATAAAAGATAAATGTTCTCAAAGTTTTTTTTCAAATGTTGTTTATGATGATGTATATGAGTTGACTCTAATAATGAAGACATTTTGTATATGGAACTAATTTCATTTATCAATGAGTTTTATAAAGACAAGGAGGAGATGAAGCACCTCATAGAGTGCTTGACAAGTATGGTATGTATCATGATGAGAATGGTTTGAATATCATAAATGAGGAAGTCCAAGGACAAGACAAAGATCAAATTTCACAATAATATAAAGAGCAATGTGGACCAATATTTGATGAAGATTGTGAGAAGGTGGATGCTCTCAAATTGTAAGAAGAAATGCAGTTGTTAGAAGAGATATTTATTCCATCCAAGGGGATGAAATAATGTGATGTATAAAAATAAAATATAATGGATGAACTCAAATAAAAGTCAAGAGTGAAGTAGCACAAGGTATTTGTGTAAGCAAAGACACAAGAAATGGTCCAAGCAAGTGAGTAATGGGAGCATAAGTAAGTTGACAAATTAATCTACACCATGGGTAAAGTTATAGTAGATTTAGTATAAAAATATCATGATGAAGGCAATAATATCATGTGGTAAACAACATTGTACTATGTTGAGGATGAAGAGGGCAAGAAGTTACTCTTACAAGATGAGCAAGGTGATAGGAAGAGGCATCAAAAATAGGAGAAATGTAAAGAAGTAGCAAAAGAGAGTATAATGGATAAAATGATAGAGGTTGACATGCATGAGAGGCAATTATAACCTAAGGTAGAAGATGATGTCATGATTAAGGATAAAACATCAATCAAAAATAAAAAATCAAGTGAGATTCATGAAGAAGAATAAGAACCATTTGGTTGCATCTAAGTATGATGAAGTTCAAGGTGACTGGGAAAAGTTATAATATGTAGTAAATGAGGAGTTATAGGAGTTGGAACACCTCATAGAGGTAGAATATGCAATGACAAGGAAACTAGACAAAGCCAAAAAGAATAAATGTAAGATTTAGAAAAGAGAAAGGATAAATAAAGGAAGAATTTTAGGCAAGTGAACATGGAAGATACTCAAATTTTTAATTGGAAGGAAATAAATAAACTTGGTATCACAAATTTTCTCCCTCTTGGGGAGTATGACACAGGATCATCAAGCATGAAGAAACTATTTTTGAGTTATAGTTAGTAAAGGTAAATTTTGGTCACATTTTGGATGTCAATGTGTGTTAGGGACCTTATAAGGCCAATTTTTGTATTTAAGTCAATTTTGAGTCACAAGGGTGTGTTATATATGTTCTAGGAGTTTTCCCTCCAAAACATGGAATTTAAAAATTTAGATGTTTGAAAAGAGCCTAGAAGAGCATGAGCATGGTCTAAGGTGGTTAAGTGAGAGAATGTTGGTGTAAAAGGGAAAATAAGCCTCATAAAATGTGTTTTAATCCATATATGTCTAATTCATAAGGTTAGAAGTCATGTTTTAGTAATGTGACCACAAAACATCATGTTAAAGTTGAAATGTAAGAAGACCGTCTTGTAACTGCCTTAACTACTATTAGAGTTGGTTGAAGAAGGAAAGTTATACATAATTATTATGTAGAGGATATAATAGATAGATATATAGAGAAATAGGTGTCTCCAAGAAGATGTATGAGGATAAGAGAATGAGATAACATACAAAATCTCTCAAGAAAGATCTCAAGTCCAAGAAAGGTTTGTAATGTAATAGAAAACAATGCTATGAATAAAGGAAAGTAACTTATTTTATATTATCAATTTAATTTAAATGATTTAATTATTTTAAAGCTATCCTTGAAGGCCCTTGAGGCCATGAATATGTTGGCATTCACATAAATTTGTAGGTGGATGAATGACTGTAGGTGGTAACTAAGAAGTAACCATAAGTTACAGTCAAAGAAGAGAGATTGGAGTGGTTTCACTAGGTTGGTAAGTTAAGGATTATAATGTTATTATTTTTAATGTATTTAATTTATATATACCTACATAGGAATGAATAATACATTTCCACATGGAGAACTCATCAAAAAGGGTTACCTCTCCCCATGAATCATGTTTTGCCTATGATAGTCAAATCTATAAGTAAATGGTTGTTTATCATGAAGTGGAAGTATGACTTTGGGTAAGATAATGATATATATAGAATAATGACCATTGAAGTGAAATTTTAGTTTTTTTTTATAAAAAAATGTAATGGTAAAGAGTCAACACATAATTCTCTAGAACAAAGAAACCCTGCTTGTACAAGTTAGTACCTTGTTTACTTATTCCAAGACAAGAATAAATGCATAAGAAAGAAAAGTTACAAGGAAAATAATTTTTTTATTTCTTTTCATAATTGATAAAGAGGATAAATTCATGAGAGTGACTATGGGAAAGTGTTTACAACTTATTAAAGGTGTATGGATCCATGGAAACCCTACACAATTAACAAATTACACATAATCCTCTGTAAGTTGATGTTCTCAAGCATTAATAGGGTCGAAGGAAAGATCAAAACCCACTTTTTAGGGTGTATGGGGATAAAAAATACCTTGATAAGGTCTTATTATAGTTGTATTTATCTACAAATAATAGTATGGTAATGTTATCACTCTTAGACCTTACACAGTCATTAAAAACATGCAAAAACCCTATATTTTAGGTCATCAAAAACATCGACAAAGTGAAATAGATGTATAAATTATTTGGATAGTTATATAAGGTTAAAATAGACCTATTCATGGTATTTGTGTCCTTTGAAACACTTTATAACTTTAGAAAATAAATTTAAGGTGATCTCAGCTTGTGTAGGTGACTAGTTAGGGTTTCTAAACAAGAACCCTCATAAATGAAGTTCCAAACATTAAAATTTGTTTAAAATTTGTATTATTACTCATATAAACACATTTAAAGTGAATAAATTGGTTTTGGTTTAGTTAAGGTTTGTATAGTACATATTCTAGGACTGAGGGTGTGTGTTAGGGCTAATTAGACCTAATTGAGGGGTGGTTTATGAAGGAAGTGTGGTTTATGTGAGGATTTAGGTCATGAAATTTGATAAAAAAATTTAAAGAGATAAAGGGTGTCTAGA
Organism: Torreya grandis; assembly: GCA_037957365.1. Classification (NCBI taxonomy): domain Eukaryota; kingdom Viridiplantae; phylum Streptophyta; class Pinopsida; order Cupressales; family Taxaceae; genus Torreya; species Torreya grandis. The sequence goes on from JARHVA010005630.1 coordinate 48,890, forward strand.
AATGGTTTTATATTTTTAGGAGAGGTCATAGGTTTCTCAAACAAGGAGGAAATGTCAAAAAATAGGCTACATGCCTAGAGAGGTCATGGTGAGATTTATATGTGGAAGTGAGAATTAAAGGGTATTTGGTCACTTCCATATATGTCAAAATATTTATTCTTTGATACCCATATAATTATTTGGTACTTAAGACCTAAAGAGGATTACCTAACAAGGATCTAGTGAGTGAGGGCTTATGATAAAGGTGAATGAGTGAATAGAGATTAACAGAGGAAGTTCATGGAAATAATACAAAGGTTATATTGGTATTAATAAGTGATTCCAATGTGTTGGAAAAAAATAAATATAGATAAGACTATATATCCTATTGCCAAGATGAGAGATATCAATATAGATGGAACCTTGTAGAAAACATGAAGCATTGAATGTGATCTTTTCTAAGACTGGAGCAAGGAGTGAATGTTTGGAGACTTCTTCTAGGTACCTATGTATCACATATGTTCCTATCACTATTATCATAGTTAAACTATATATCACTAAACAATGTGTTCCAAAAACCCCTATTCCTCCTACTATTTCTTCATGACCATAGAATCCCATTATACATATGTAGAGTATCACATAGACTATAGTGACATATATTACACATGCATATTCATTAGTAGTATAACCAATTTATTATGCTAGGTAATAAGTGAGGAGATAAGTATGAGCATTCATTAGATGAAATCATAGGTTATTCTCTTCATATATTCCAAAAATACCAAGAAAATAATTAAAAATGCAAAATACAAATATTTTTCTGACATACACATATTTTATTGGATCCTTAGAATATATATGTTAGTTCCATGTTAATGGATAGCATATCACTTACTTCTACATACACGTGTTTCATGATTCTATTTGAGTGTGATATAGGCATACATAGATACATGATCTATGCATGTTGAACCTTACCTCTTCTCACATCACCAAGATGTTGGGGGCATCCACCTTCTTTGATCATGATACATCTAGGTTATATCATTGTTGGTCACTTTACATTATCATGTTTGAGATAATATGTACCTACACATGCTTTTATCCATGCTTATATATTCTGTAGTGTGCTTGATAAGTTATGTAATTGACCTCTTTTGCTAACATATTAGATCCATGGGTAATTATGATACGTATATGTTGGTTTATTATGCTCTCATTTATGCACTTTTTTAAGTGTCTTGCATTTATATTGTCTTATTTGTTGAGAACTTGAATATGATTTATTTTTTATAGCCCCAAGCCTTTTTTTACTTTAACATTTGATATGGCATTACTTATTATATGGACATTTTAATATGTCATTATTATTTTTATGTACATTTGAATAAGTCAATCCCATTTGATTGTGTGACATTTAAACATGCCCCTTGTTTGTGGTCTCCTTTGGTCATTGTTTTTTTATTTACTTTTGAGTGCTCTTGTGTGTGTGTTTGATTAATTATTGAGATTATAATGTTACTATTTATATGTTTCCATGATATTTATCATGCATCTTAGGCCTTTATGTGATCACATTATATGTACTTCAATGATACATTTATCTAAACATGTTATCCTATATGTTATATGGTTCATTCATAGTTATATGGTTATCTCATCCTTTTAAGGTGAGGTAACTATCAGTTTATATTCTTCCATCACCTCAAACAGGGGAATATCATAGAGGCATGTATTATACATATTCATAGTTTCAAATATTATAGGGGTCATGTTTTATAGCAATGCCTTCTACACATTCATAGTTGTAAGATTCAAGGGGGCATGTTATGGAAACATGTTCTTCACATTTACTCAATATGCAATATACCCAAATTATAGTAGGGACATGTTTTGGAAACATGTGATCCACATTGGCACTTATATCAATTTTTTTATTTCTCCATATATATTGGGGTCATGCTATGGTATCATGTCACCCACACTTGTTCAATTTATAAATTATCTGAAGCACATAGTTATATGATTTAGATACACATATGTGGAAGAATTATATATATTATTACCATTGTTGTACATAGTTTCAACATGAAGCATATCTAAGGTGCATATGTTATGTCATTTAACTTTTAGGGTTATGTATTTTAATCCCTAAGTTGTTAAAGGATTGATTATAGTAAACTAGGGTATAAAATATGCAATAAATATAGTCATTGATTTATGAAAAAAATGAGCTAAACTGATATTTTTAATAATAGAAATAAATGATGTAAATAAGCACTTAACTAGACACTAACTAAGATAGATGATATGAAGATTGAAAATCACGATAGGAACTAATTGAAAACTAACTAGGATGGATGATCTGAAGACTATAAACTAGGACAAGAGATGATATGAATATTGTATATAGGATCCAAGTGTCAAAACACTTCCTAGATAGTAGCAACCTAACTGGGTAGTATAGCCAATGGTGCTAGTATCCTCATTATGTAATTAGTGTCTATATGCTATAATAAATGCATCATGTCTATGGATTAATCCTAAATCAAATAAGATAGATCACACCTACACTTTTGATTGGGATACACTTGTTAAGTGGGATCATGACCAATATGGGGATCCACTAGACCCAATTAAGGGATCACTTTTATCACTTGTCATAACACATCATGTTAGGAAGCATTCTAAATCCTATAATCTAACATAATCACATAATAACCCTAATAGATTCCTAAGGTTTAAAATTTTCACTTTATACTAATAACAAGAAATCAAAATCTAATCTAGTGCACACCGAAGATTGTGGCACAAAGTGGGGGTTAGAAGTAATAAAACAAACAACTAAACTAAACATGTATTACAATACATATACTCATGTCAATTTATATGAAATCTTAAATACATGGAGAGAATAATATAACTTCATTATCTTTCTACTCTTACAAAGGAGAAATAAAGTTAAGAATAACTACCTTTAAATATGAACCCATCGATCCTCAATCTCTTCCGTGGCCAAGGTACTTTGTAAGAGATTTTTGTGGTATGTAATGATAACCAAGATAAACCAGCTCTAGGCTACACAACCTATATAAGCATCTAAAATAATTATCCACAAGACAAGATCCATATCTCCAAAGAAAGTATGGAACCCTAAGCTTTATTCCTCAAGTAGAATGGTTAATAAGTAGATGTTCACTTGTACTTCTTCACTAATAATTCTTCTCTTATGAAATGGTGAGAAATGAACTTGTATATATAGGTAGATCTTTCCCTAAATACTCTCGAGAACATCAGTTATACAAGGTTGACCTAGTTGACCCAGTGTGTTTTTGGGGACAAATCGCTAGGTTTGAGCTAGGTCGACTAAAATGCTAATAAGCCAAGAAAGTGAAAAATACACGTATAGGTAGATCTAAGCTAGGTCAACCTAGTATAACTGATAGCCAAAAATAATGTTAAGGTAAAGAAAGGAGGAATGAAAGGATGAAAAAACTAGAATAGGTAGCACTGAGAATAATAAACTTAGGTTTAATGGTTTTAGGAGACAAGTGTGTAGATGGTAAGTGGAAAAAGGGACAACAATCTTATGAAGAACTAATGGTCTACCCATCCCTTTCTTGGTGTACCCATTAAAGCATGTACTTATAAATATTAAGACTTGCTAGTTTCTTGTTGATGCTTTTATATGAACCATAGATGGTCTTAGTGTTTAAATAAAACTTCTCATTTTAGAATTTGAAAATTCAAAGCATGAGTTACAAGTTTCAAAAAACTAGTTACCTATGGTGAAATAGAAATAGAGCAAGATAAATTGCTCCACAATATTGTGGTTAGGATCTACCTTGGTCTATTCTTTTGGAATTACTATGAATCTATGCTAATGCTTAGTGAATTACACTCCAGATCTAGGCTATAGACTAATCTAAATGGATATTTATAATGAAGCTAAAACTAAAGTGATCTTGGTTAAAGGGAGAAAAGAGAAGGGTAAGGTAGGAAAGAAAAGAGTGATAACCAATTTTAGCCTTAAACATTATGACAAATCATCCATTTCAACTGAGTATGCATTCAAACCAATATATAATGTAAAATAGCCTAAGCTCAAATTCCACTATATACTAGGCTAATTTCAAAGGATAGTGTGAAAAATCACAAGTAAGACCCAATTCTTTAAATATTTACTATTATTATCAGATAACACAAGCACTTCTAGAAAAAAATTAAAATAAATATGAAAGAGAATAAAATATCTTTCAACTAATCTAGCAGGTTGCACAAATTACAAACCTTGTGATTACTAGGATACAACTCAGAATTCCCAAACACCATTCAAATTCAAGACCTTAACTAGAAATTGAGAGAAAAGCTAAAAAATAGAATTAACACATCAAACATGGACAATCTTTTCAGAATTCCTTTGATTCTATTAATTTCTTCAAATTATATAGAGTTTAACAAAAATCACTCCCTTTTACAAATGGTAATACATGCCTTTATAGGAAGATTAAGCAGTATATTGATCAATAAAAAGATATTGGTGTATGTCCTTTATAAGTTTTAAAATACACTTGCTTTTTAAAATCATATTGACCTAAAAGAAAATATGCTAACAAACTAGAATATGCCTTTATAATGGAATATTCTATTTTCAAATGTTACAAAATTTTATAGGATAGAATATTGCTTAAATTGATGGTGGGGCCTCTAGCTATTGCTGATGGAGGATACTCATTACTATCTCATATTGCTCATCAACTAGTTCCAAGTCCATAGTAGACTTCATCATTTCCCTTCCTCTTGATCCATCAAGTCATCAAATTCTGCGTTGTTCCTATCCATGGCCTCTTTGATGCTCCTGGCTTCATTTATTATTTTTCCTGCATTGAGTATCATGGCCAACATTTTGTTGTTATTATCCCTAGATTTGACTTGGCCTTTTCCTTTTATTTCCTAGGTTACCAAGGTATCCCTATTATTGAATTCCTCATCACTTATAATCCCAAGGGTATTAGGTTGTGCATGTTTTGTAAGCATGGTCCTAAGAAGTTGTTTAATTATTGAAATTAGTTCTTTATCTTCTTTTATGATCCTTTCATACCCTTATGCCATGCACTTGAACTCTAAACTTTTTCAATCATAATCCCCAATATTGCACTCAAATCTCCTTTACTGAAGGTCTTGAAGTTTGGTATTTGCTTCATTGCTTGGATGTTAAAGAGTTGGGCTATTTTACCATATGAGGCCTGCCACTAGGTGACTAAACTCTTGGCTAGTACACATTACTCTTCCAATGCACTTTGACCTTGCTTAATTAAATTAAGTGCCTTAAAGATATCATAAAATGAATTGTCAAGTAGCTTGACCATTGTATCTATAACTGATAGAATTGCCTACTTTTCTAAGTTTTCCTTCTCTCTTTCCAAATTCTAGATCCTCTGATTTAAACCCTAGACTCTAGATTTAGCTTGGGCTTACTGGACCTCAATAAAACTTTCCACATCCTCCTTATGAATGGAAGCCTCACCTAGTTTCTATCCTCCTACAGGGGTTAAGCCTATAAATGGTTACACCTTCTAAAAGGTGAATTTTTTTGTTCTAACCATAATTGTCCTTGTTGTAATTCTTTCTAACCCAATTATTTTAGGGTTGAAATGAATGGTATTAATTGGTTCCTTGAACTTGGGGGGTTCTATGACCTCCACACCTGATATATTATATTCTCCTAGAGCATCTATCTTCTTTCCTCTTAGTCCTTCAATAGCCATCATTCTCCTTTCTCCATGCTCTTTTACTATAGCCTTTATCCAAGGCTTCATACTATATTGGATCCCAACATCAGTGACCCTTGCCAGGGCCCAAGAATGAGAAAAGGTGGGGATATTTTATATATTTCCATAGATAAACTAGTCAGGGATGATTGGTTCATAAATTGGGAACTCATCACTAAATACATTCACTTCACTAGTAAGATGAGTGAATGTCAATCTGGGTCTCTTCTTTGGTCCCATAGGGACCAGTGCTAGCTCTACCTTTATCTTCTCATGTGATGTTATTGGGACAAGCTCCTTTCCTATATATTCTTTGGGCTCCCCTTCCTTATTCGATTCATATGCTTCTTTAAGCTCTTTGAGATCACCTTCAATTATTTCTCTTAGTTCCAAGGCTATCATGTCTATGTATTGAATTAGGGAAGGTGGATTCTATAAGAGTGTTGAGGATGGGGTCCCCTCTCTAGGCCTTTCTTTTAGTTTCATCTCCACCACTTTTTCCTTACACTTGCCTTGTTCATCTTGAACTTGATCAACCTATTTTTGGGGTTGTGGCTATGGTTTCGCTTCTTGTGGCTACTCATGGGTTGTTCTAGATGGCCTAGGTAGTAAGTGATATTATAAAGGATGCATTTGCCATGTTTCTCTAGATGGCTTTTTATCTTTGATAAACCTATGTTCAAGCTTAATGTTATGGTCTTAGACACTAGATAATACCTCCTTATAATTCTTATCCCTAATATATATGGTTTCCTAGACACTGAGTTGATGTACAAATTATAACTTTAGAATTTTTTTGTCTTTTAGATGCTCACCTATTATGTTCTTTCGATCCCACATCTGTAGTTAATCAATATGGAAGCCAAATGAATCCCTATGTGTGGACATGATTTATACCTATTTCCAACCTTTTATTATGGTTTTCCCAATGTTTAAGGGGAAGGGGTTAAGCATACCCTTCATGTTTTCCTTGTAAGTCCTATAAATGCCATGGATGAGTTGGGAGGCAATTTCGTGTTCTGCAAGATTATTTGGAGAATATACTAGTAACCTGTAAGGTGGGACATGATTCCTTTTATCATGATAACTATGCAATCAAGATAATACCATATTCCCCCTATCATTTCAACATACCTCTTGATGAGGGGGTGGAACCTAGTTATGAGGACATGTATGATGGCTTCCAATATAGCTGGATAAATGTAGTCACAAATAAACTACATTTGATTCCTATAATTGAAGATTTATAGTTTGGAATAGTAATGTGAAATGTTAGTCTTTCCCTCAGGGGACCAATTCCTAATCCTAAGGAAGGTGGTTGAGGCAAGAAAGGCATCAAGTAGGTATGAAATCATAAAGAATTGCTTTAAAGTCTTTCTTTTGATGGCATTAAATTGTTTGGCTAGGAAAATATTGATTAAGTCTCCAATTGGAGGGTTAAGTTTCTCCTCTACCATGTAGTGCACATATGGGACCCAGATCTTATTCACATAAGTAGTTATTAGGTCACTAAAAGCTTAGTTCAATAGGGTCATTACTACCCTAATGCCCTATATAAACTGGATTATAAGGTTCTTGCCTTCAAGATTTATAAATATATGAGGTCCTTAGTGTAGCTAGGGTCTAAAGATAGAGTCCAGATAATGGTTTTTGTTCTACTCTTTGATTATGCAAAGGTCCACATGGGGAGAGGGAGCTTGTAGTACTTCTCAAATTCAGTAGGAGAAATGTAGGCTACTCATTTTGAGTTCCCCTACCTAATGATCCATTCATTTTCTATTCTATAATCAACAAATATGGGGGCAAAGATGTCAATTTAATGTAATTCCTTTGAATTTATCATGGTGTGACGAAGACTAGCCATTTGGATTGTAACCAAGTCATAGTGTCACTTTCTCATGGTGGCATTCCTCTATTACACTTGTGAAATGGGTTATAATTCTTCTATCATGAAGAAGAGCTCAAACCAATTTCTAATACCTTAGATGTTCAATACTATGAGATCTAATTTTATATCCTTGAAGATTTGGCCCTCAATATTTATTGTTAAATATAGCTTGATGTCTTCCTTTAATTATTGCCTGTTAGCTACCACAATTGTTGTCTTTGATCTTGTTTACACTAGATTATAGATGACCTCGATGAAATCTCTCTTGAAACTAAGAAACATAATTAAGGTCTCCTTTGATCAAATTGTAATAAATTGAGTTCATTTGGGTCACTTTTATGCAAAGTTTTAAATCTTTAATGATAGAAGATATCTAGGCTTCAACTTATATGTGTCTTGGATTTGATTTGGACTTTTGAATTTATAACTTTGTGTTTTCAAGATAACAAAATATTGAATTTTGTCTTTATCTACTTACATGGCACCCATGTGGCATTGTTCTAGACCTTTCATGGCATTTTTCATAAATGCCATTCAAACACTAGTCATTGGTATCTAAACTACCTTCTTCATTTCATACCATAGGATAAAAATCCTAGATTTAGAATGAGCCATTGATCATAATTTGGGCCCTTAGATGTGATTGGGTATTTATGTCATAAACCCTATGGTTTTGACACTTGGCATATTTACGTATATTCTTTGTGCTCCAAATACTTTGGTGAGTTGTTTTTTGAATGAATAGTGTCCACATGGTGAGAGCATGGGCCTTTAAAAATTCATTAGTGCCTTTGTGTCATTAGATCAAATCCAATGACAAGGCCCAAACTATTGATCTATAAAAATGCCTAAACATCAATTCAATACTTTATTAAAATCACAACTTAGGTTTAAGTTCCTTAGGCTAAGGTTTGTTTCATGTTTATTAAGCATGAAATAAACCTTAGGCTAAATAATTTATGCCTAATTATACTAATTTATAATAAAGGGGTGAGGGTCTGGATAATATAGGTCATCATATATGAAAACCTTTGATTATATTATATTCTATGTGATATGGACCTCCGTTTTTAAAATAAGACTTAGCATAAGCTTATATTTTAAGGTTCATGACATTTTTTTAAAAATACCATAAAGATACTTCTATATAAATTTAGACTAAGTATTTAGATCATAAGACCACTTCCATATTTTATAGGTTAAAGACTCCTATTTTCAGCATCTTTTGAGCATTTCCTTTATCTTATAAAGCCATTTCTAAGCCTTTTAGCAAGATTTAGGAGTGCATTTTGACCCTGAGCATAATAAATCATCATCTTAAATTTGATGGTCTTGTAGTCATCAAATACATCCTCACAGATATCAAATGACAATCACATGAACGTCAAGTTTAAGCTCATCAATTTATTATGGCCCAATGTGAGGATGTCACTTGGCACATCTATGGGATCTCCCAAGATCTTAGAATATGTTTGCTCTATTCAATCAAAATCAACAATGAAGCATCAGCCATCGATCGTGATCTGGTAACTTACTTGTGGTTAGTAATTCTATTAGGTAGGACCCATTTGATTTTGGTTTTTGAATGTGAAGGTGATCAGTGTTGATCCTTTGGACCCTTCATATCCTTTTTAATTTTAAATTATGCTTATCTATTTGATTTGGTCCTAGAGAGTAAGCCTAGATCATTGGATCACCAAAGATGCACATTATTTAAGTCAAAATTTAGGTTATCCTTGCTCTATTGGATCAAATTCCATGATAAAGCAATAGTTTTCAAATCCTAGAAGATGTAAGGAAGTTAAGTTAGGACTGTGAATCATTAGGTCAATCCAGTGGGCTAGAAAATAGGTAGAATCCACAGTGTTGACCCTATAAGTATGGGTCAACCCTATACATTTTGTAGGCTAAAGGCCTATTTTAGAGTTTTCAGGTGGTTTGAAAGGTCTAAAATGGAAACTCATCACTAGGGAGGGAAAAATAAGGGGGTTAACTTAGATTTTTTAGTCAACTAGGTGAAAATATAGGAAAATTTTGGTCAAACTAGTTTGACCAAAGAGCTAGAAAGATACAAAAAGCATGTAAAAGGATTAAAGACAGCTAGAATGAACTAAAATGACCAAGTAGGGTCAAGAAGGATAAAATTAAGCTAAAATTAATAAAATAAGGTAATGTAGGCTTGTTTTAAATGTAGAAATGTAAAAATAATGTATTAAAGAATGTAATATGACTATACATGACGTGGAAGAACTGATACATCCTTTATTATTTCTTGGGTATAGGGATGATGGATATTTTGGCAACTTATGGATGTTGCATTATTACTAAATTTATTAGATAGGCTATCAGATGGAGATAGGGCTAGATTAGGATCCATAGGTCTAGGTTAGATAGCAAAGATGTGTTGGATCCCATTCAGTGATGACATATTAGTCATGTTGCTTAGTTTTTAGGAGTGATTAACTAACAACTTTAGATAAGAGGTCGATGGGGATATAGTAGATGTAGCTATCTTGTTGGAGGATGTTTATGCCATCTTGGGGCTATGTATAGTAGGAGAGTAGGTGATCATAGAGATACCAAATAATCTAGAAGAGAGGAGAGCCTTATCCATATGGGTTATAAGCTCAGAGATGATACTACTAGGTAGGAGGTTGAGTATGTTTGATGTCTATACATCATATATTTTAGATATTTGGAAGGTTGTGATAGGTCTTATGATATAGTGGTTACTATGTCACAAGTTAGATAGTAAGGTACCGCTATTTATGGTAGCCTTAAGTAGGATGATATTGGAGGAGTTAGTGTTATATGGCCTCAGATAAATCATCTGGGTCTAGCTAGTACATGATATGTATGAGATATTAGTCAAATGGAAAAAAGACCATAATATTGATCATATTACTAATAGCTTAGATATATGAGATATTTCCTATGTACCGATCGACTGGGTTACCCCATGCAGTCGATGTTAAGTCACCTTAGGTATGGTGATAGAGGGAGGACTAGGTAGTAATAACCATGCCCCATGTGTTATTATTATAGTTAATGAGATGTGAATATATTATATAGGATCCATATGTGTACATAGTAGCTACATGGGTGAGTTAGGACATAGTTGCACTAGTGATAGAGAGGATAGAGGTGATTAGACATTACTTATAGTGGAGAGAGCCATATCCAGTGACATGAATGCTAGGGAAGATGGGCCTATCTCCTTTGGAGACACCAATACTAATTCTAAAGTAGTGTGATCAACATGTGATGGAACCAAAAGGGAAGAGAGGACTGGGGCCACTAGTAGTAAGGTTGACACTAAAGCCACATTGAAAATGACCATGGAATAGTCAGGCACAATGAGGAGTGGAGCAAGAAGATCTAGATGCAAAGGTAGAGATACCATATGTATCACTACCAACTCCACATCAAGATGAGAAGTGGTTACTGAGGACACAACATTGATGGAGGTAAGAGGTAGAGAAGAAAGTAGAGACTATTAACATCCTAAATGACCCCATAGGTGAGCCAAAGGAGATGATAGAGAGACCACTTAGATGTAGGCTAAGACTGATATGAGCCATGATAGCTAGGTTTGAGCTAAGGATTTGGCCTATAGAGGAGGTGCTAAGAGGCCATACAGATGGGGAAACTATACTAGATGGTCTCATAGATGATGAGACCATAGTAGCTAAGACATAAATAGGTAAAAAGAGTTGGTTGCTTAAGTTTTATTTATATAGATATATATTTTTGGGATATGATAGTGATCTAATATCCATCTTATGTGATTTTATATGTGTAGGTAATAATGAAGATGAAATATGGGTGTCCTTGGTGAGCGGATCACTCCATGACATCTTAGATGAGACTCTATAGCCATATGACCCCATGACATTAAAGGATCTGAGTGTACCATCTACCCTGGCTTAGGAAAGCTAGTTCATATTAGCTAGAGAGACAAGGTAAATATGGGTGTAGAGGGAGAGGATACATCCACTATCAATGATGGGTGATAGGGACTGATAGGCATGGCAAGCCCTATAATATGAGAGAGATGCACATCTAGCTATAGTAGTGCAGATGATAAAGATCTAGACCTAACTAATGGAGTCACAGATATGGGTAGCACACCTATAGGGATAGGTAGAAGGATTGAGATATTTGATGGCTTCCTTATAGCATACCATTTAGAGGAGTTAGACTCAGGCCTTAGGAGGTAGCATGGCTAGGCCATAAGATAGACAATATGGGACATAGCCATAGATTTGGAGCATTGTATATGGTTGCATTGGTTGTATAAAACTCATGATATATATATGGATCATTTTGGCATTTTTTATTGGATGGATGTGTTGTCATTATGGTTTATTCTAGTTGTTTATTATGGTTAAGGCTATGGATGCTTAGGATATATTTCTTTCTAGCACATGTATTTAAATTTATTATATATGCTATAGGAAATATATGAGATTTGGTTTCTTTTCTAGAAGTATAGAAAACACATGCATGGTTGAAAAGAAATAGGAGAAAAGGACTTGGAAAAATATAATCAATCAATAAAATGTACTACACACTATTTCAATTTGAGAAATGTGTAATAAAAAAAATGACTAAGTATAAAGAACAAAGAAAATGGTAAAATAAGATGATAAATAGGAATTTATTTTTAAACCAATGTGAAAGATTTTTACAATAAATTAAAACAAGTAAAATCATACTAAATGTCACATTGGGAAGTATGATAAATAGAGTAATAAAATGGAAGGTATGTAAAAGGGTACAAATGGTAATAAAAACAAACTAATTATTTCAATAAATCATACTAAATCATGTTGGGAAGTATGAAATAAAAACAAAATAGAAAAATCTTGGTCTTAAATTGGTCATACTAATTCAAGTTGTAAAGTATGCAAATTTCAATAAATGGTTTAAATCTTACATGCACTCAAAACAAAGAAAATAAGAAGGTGAAAAATAAATTAATTAATCATAAAACATACCAAATATGAATTTGGGAAGCATGTAAAATGATGTGTAACTTCATAATCGATCGAATCTTATCTCAATTTTGATACAAGTAATTTGTATGGTGACTTGGGTATTGGAAAATTTTGTGACGAGGGTCGAGTCCTATCCATGGTATTACACTAAAATTTGACAAAGAGAACACCACTAGGGTGGAGTAAATAGGTAAGTAAGGATGTGGGTAATAAGAAAGAAAATATGGTAATTTGTGAGGATCGTCGGGTCTTATCCATGGTCTTACAAAGCAACTCACAAATGAAATCCCAAGGGGGGATGATCAATACACCAAACAAAAAATCTCAAGAGGAAATATAAGGGATATAAAGAGTGGAAAAAGAAGTGTAAGAATAAATACTTAGGCATCTTATGAGAAGACCTTAGGAGGCAAGAGGCATACTAAAGACATGAGAAGACACTAACTGACTAGTGGTCATCTATGTACAAAGGAAACTTGTTTACTATAAGTACAAAGCTTTGTAATAAAATAATCATGCTACTAAGATCAACTCATTAAGGTAGTTTGGTACAAGTAAAAGTAAAATGGACTTACCTTCTCACGACATGTTCCCTACTCTTTAGGACCCCTTACGGAGTTGTCAATCTACCACGAATATTAGGTAATTACGTGAGATAGTAGGTAGTACTAAAATATTTTTTTATTCTCCTCTTCTAATCTACTAGCCTACCACACCCCAAAAGACCTCGACTCTATCATGAGGCCAACTATGGAATTTGATATTTGACTATAAGAAGGATATGTGATTTGAATCATGTCTTTTAATGTGAATTGACTTTTAAGAATAATTTTGCCTTTAATATCATTGCATTCTGTTTAAATGATTTGTCTTTTAACTTTATTTTGAAGGCTTTTTAAGATTCCTCCTCCATACATATTTTGAATGACCAATCATGAAAGTGATAGTGATACACATGAATTAGTTGTAGGCTAATGCTAAAGAAAGCTATGTAACCAAAGACAAAGATTTACTAGGACACTTAGAATTGATAATGAACTAGCATGTGATCTCAAGTCTTAACTATGTATATGTGTAGTCATATAAAATTTCCAAATTGGTAGTTTGAGTGTGGTTTGTGACACCCTATCCATAGGTCCTTTTTTCATGCTCTTGTGACCATTCTAGACTTCATTTTTCTCATTACCAGTCATCTAAAACATTTTGAATGATCTTTCCACCTTAGATATACTATATTTCCCAATCCAATCCTATTCCCCCAAGTCTTGAGCCTATAAGATAGAAGTGCCATACTTGGAATATAGTGTCAGACCTTAGGGTATCCCATTTTTGATGCTCCTATCCATTTGTATTTTGAGCCCCAATGGTTATTTTCATTTGATTCCTATCCTTAATTATGCCATCATAACATTAATACATCTGACCCATGACCAATTATTCCATATAAAATCCCATTCAAAGATCATTTACAAGGGGAGGTTATAAAACTTACAAAGCAAGAAAGAATACAAATAAATCACTAAAGCAAATTTCCCTATTCTTTGCATATAGTCACCCAACATAGCTACAAACATACTCAAACCCTTATACTAGTCCCTAACCACCTCAAGCACTCTCAATTTATAATTTTTGCATTTGTATCACAGTATTTTTCAAAACACATTAGGTGGTAGAATTACATATGGCTTAATCCCTCTTTTGAGTATTGGTATGTAGATAGCGTGCCCACACAAGGGGTGTGGATTACACATTCAGTGCATCTTATGCACTAACCCCCCATTTTCAAGTGACTCAAACATTTTTTTACCAATCATGATGGATGTTAGGGTTTTGAATATTATATTAGCTATATAATAATTTCCATCGACAATCAGCACTATAGATTTCACAAGCACACTAACACAAGTACAATTCAAAAACCCAAAAAAATTTAGGTCTCTATGGCCAAATTAGATAATAGTGGTAGGAGTGGAAAATAATATTGAACACCCAAGTTTCCTATTTTTATTTCTCCTTTCCTTTCTCTAAATGAAAGCTAGATTCAGATTCATGACACTATCCCAATATTTCACAACTAATTTTAGCCTCTATCTCAGCCATCTCAGCCTATTTCTAGCTAAGTCATATTTTCTCCTTATTTATTTCTATTTTTAGAAAGGTAAAAAAGATAAATAAATTATATAAATCAAGAATATAATTATTAAAATATTTTTTATTAGTTTATTAATCCAAACTCTTAACTAAAATAGGAATAAAACTCCATTATTCCCAAACAATTTAAATCATTTGGTGAACTTGACATACTTCATTTACACATAAAAGCCCTAAAAACCCTAGGGAAAATTATTTGTCAATTTTTCTACTATTTTTCTAATTTGTATTTCATATTTTAATCAAAATTACACATTTAATTTATAAAATTCACCATTGTAATTTTAAAAATCATATATTTCAAACCCTAGTTGATTTTACTAGGTTCGTTTGCTTCTTGAGGTATCACCTTACATGATTGTGAGATTTGTATCCTTTTTATGCATATTCTAGTTTTTCATTTTTAGGAATTTACATTTCCTCTATTCAATACTTTCCTCCCATCACATTTTGCTTATTACAACTTATTGCCAAAATTTCAATCCATTTTTTATTTACTTTCCTACTTTAATAATGACCTAATATACCAGTTTTGATGAAGCTAATAAGAGGGAACTTCAAGACCTTCTAACTAAACATCATAATATACAAGATGATATGCTTAAAAAAATACAAGAATAAAAATAAAAATAAGACACTAGTCAATCCTCTCAAACCATAAAATAACTAGTTGTAAATGACACTATGGGGGCAACTATGTCTCAACAACAACCTATAGTAGCGCAACCTTTGTATATGGCACCACCAGTTATGGCTAGTAAAGCTTTGTCTCCTAAAGTAGATGCCCTTATTAAAAAAATAAAATATCTTCAATCCAAAGTGATACATCTTGAATAAGGTCTCTCTAGACCAACACAGGATTTGGACTCTTTTGCTCTACTTCATACACCATTGGCATACCATATTACTTCTACACCCTTGCCACTAGGTTTTGTTCACCCAAGCACACTCTATATGATGGCAAGGGTGATCCAGAGATAGACTTGCGATATTTTCATGTATCATGGTTGAAATATGTGCCAAATGACTAGTTACTAACCAAGTAATTTCCATATAGTTTAAAGGATTATGCTCTACAATAGTTTTATAGTCTCCTGAATCAGTCAATCAATGCATTTAATCCTTTATCTAACATGTTCTTAGATCATTTAATCATTAACATCAGTGACAAGTTTTCCTATGCCCAAATTTCACAATAGAAATAAAGTTCAAATGAGCATCTCACATATCATGTTCTTAGATATAAGACTATCTTGGCTAAAATGACTAGCCCATGGTTGATCAAGAATTATAGGATCTCTTCAAATAGAGTCTTCTACAAGATTTACATAAGTCAATAATGTTAAAAATATTCTCTTATTTCACTAATTTATGTCATACACTAAAGGAAATGGAAGTCAAATTAATTTCAATAGACAAACTTAAGTACACAAGCATAACAGAAACAACAAACAAAAGTACTATTAAAGTCCCATACAAAGTAAAGGTTAATGATAACAAAATTTAAAATCAACCTAAATTTAATGTATCTTTAGATCCCCCTTGGTGAGTGGTTTTATTAGCATGTCCTTGGTAAGCCTTTACCAATCTACCAATATCTCCAACCAGAGTCTTAAAACAACTATTAAAATGCAATATCATATCTCTCCCTCTTATTTGGGAAGTTGATACAATAAAGTCTCTTCCATGTGGATATGATCAGAATGAATTTTGTGATTTTCATATGGCACCAAGCCACACAATGAATAGATGCATTATTTTGTGACACAATATATAGGACTTGATAGATGACAACCTTATTGATCTTGGCACTCCAATTAAGCCTCCTCAGGAAAAACAAACATATGACAAGGCTCTAAAAAATTTCTCATATCCTTTCCCATAACATTATAAACAAGAGATAAGGGATACATTAGGTGTTCACCATGAATATCATGAATACCCTCCATCAGCTACATACCAATCACATTTACTTGAGTCACATCCTTTGAGCAACATGATTGGTGTGTATAATTCCAAAGTTTTAGATAGACCTTTGATCCCCTTTTCAAAGTAGGAGATAGTTGAAGATGATTTAAATTATCATGCACCCTTTATCAGAGTCTACTTTTATCATCATCGCATTCATAGTGTTTTCATAAATAATGGATCTAATATGAATATGTGTACTATGACATTACTTTAGCATTTGGGATATTTAGAGTAGGATACTACACTAACAAACATGGTTATCAGTAGATTCAATGAACACATACAAAGTTCATTGGGTGATATTATACTTCCTCTATAGGTTAGACCTACACATTTGGCCACACCATTTACTATTTTTCCTAGTGTAGGAGTCTTTGATATGGTTCTTGTTTAACCATCAATTTAGAAACTTTGATTAGTGCCTTCTATATTTCATAGATGCATGAAATTCATTCATGTTAATTAGGTTATTACATTTGGTGGTGTTTTGTATGATTTACCACTCCCTATTTTAGAACCATCTACTACTCTTCAATAACCAATTTTAGCTCTTCCACTAGTTATAGTTCTTCCTCTAGTTTAGATTCAAACATAGTTAAGGCCTCTCTCACTAGTATGGAGAGTTCATACACTTCTACAGAGGTCTCTTTTAGAGAAACCACTACATTAGCAATAGTTTCAAGACTATAGATATTTTATAGATATAGTATTCACACCTCTGGTAGAAACATTGAGATCTCATGCCTCTATACATAGAGCACACTTTTAGAAAGATGATTCTACTTCCAGATGGGTCCCTAAGAGCCCCATAGTTGAATCCACTTCTTAGAGTTATATGGGGAACCCACAGTCAATTTCCACTATAGACATTTCAAATTACTTATAGCATAAACATCTTTTATAATCACAATTTCAGCCCTTCCATCATTTTCCATGATCATTTATGATCCCTCTCCTTGATATAGGACATCATTATAGGGAGTATCTCATGAGACTCATTGATTAGTATCATTTCTTCTCAATCTTTCTTGTACATAGTTTTTTTTAATTTCTTATACATAGTTTATTTATGATTTCTTGTACATATCTTAGTTCAAAAATACCAAAAACAATATAACATGTCAAAATATAAAAACATTCAAATAACTCAAAACACCAAAAACATTTCAACTATATGCATTATCCATGCTTTATATTTACAATACCATGCTAGACTTAAATTTTGTTGTTTTATGTTATTATTTGTTAATTTATCTACATCTCCATGCTTTACTTGATCTTCTTTGGTTGCATGCAGTGACACCCAGATCCTTGATTCCTTTATTCTACCCATTGAGGAGGCATCTTACTATTACATTCAAGACACACATCGACATATCTACCCACCAAAGAGAATTTATACATGAATACAACATATAGGTTATGTCATTATTACACCACACACTCTAGTTATTATATTGATGTACATTACTTACTATATTACATAGATTATTCTATCGGCACTCACTAGTATATAGCACTTGTGTATGTCTTAGTATCTACCTAGTCTTATACTACATGTTTTGCATACTTTCACTTCTTTATTTGATTAGTTAGATGTGATAGTATTTCCAATATTTACATAGATTCCTTTCTTGCTTTGAGTATCTAGATGTGATTGCATTTCTTAGTTTATTTTTTTCCTATTGTGTGTACCTTAGGACATTTTCCAATGTTTTTACGTGTACTCTTCTAGGTGTTTATGGCCCTCATGTCAATCTTCCTTATTTGAAATTATATTTGTATGTGGGAATTTGAGCATGCCTTGTATGCATGCATTCCTAGTTTGAGTGGCATGTTCTCATGTCCCTTGTTTATTTGTCCCCTTGGACTATTTTTTATGCTTCTTTCTTTATGTGCTTGTTATCTTGTTTACTTCTCAATTATTTTCAAAACCATGATCTACATCATGCATTATCTTGCTTTCATGGATTCCATGATGGACATCATCCTTCATCCCTCCTGGAAAATTAACACCTAATAATAAATTATATTTTTTATTTTATCTCAATATACTACACATGATATTACATTGTTACATCTATCTAGGCATGCCCCTATTGATCTAATAATCCTCAATACAAACTATGTTATATCTTGAGACATATTTTTTATTATAATGTTTATATCATGTATATCATAGCCTAACACACTTACATCAATATTTTTTCTAATGGTAGTCATTGTATGGTCTTCATTCCTACCCTCAGAAGAGGGGGAAACAAAAAGAGGTTTTGTCATAGAGATCATAGCCTTCTATCGGTCAATAAATCAGTTTCTAGAAAACTTAGAATAACATTCAAAAACTGAAACACATAGAGTAGACCAGAAAGAAAGTAACAAATATAGAATAGTCATCATAAATATTAAAGGACAAGAGTGTCATATTTAGACTATAGTGCCAAATAGAAAAGTGCCTTGTTTTTTGGTGCTCCTATCCAAATAAGAAAAAACTAGAATTTCCAAAAATAGATAGAAAGGTAAGGTCAGTTATAATTTTATCATATGTAGTACAATTTAGGTTGAGTAGTTTTAGTATAGTTTTACTTAGATTATATATATATATATATATATATATATATGTATGTATGTATGTATGTATGTTTGTATGTATATGTATGTATGTATGTATGTATGTATATATGTGTGTGTGTGTGTATGTATATATACATACATGCATATATACATATACATATATATATATATGGGGCATCATGCATAACATGGTGGCTCTTTCCTCTAGATTTAGATTGGGCAATTGGCAAAACTTCCAAATAAAAATCCATGTTATAGACACAAGTGATTAGGGGAAATGTGCATGGCACATTTTCCTTCTTTTATTTCTAGTTCGTTATATTACCCAAGTATTTTTAGTAGTTTCATGCCTTATGCCATATGTAGGTGGTTGGCATATTTTGAGAGTGGCTTTTATATAAACCTAGTTCTTTGTTTTAGAGTGGTTCTCATACAAGCCTAATCTCCACCTTTCAGAGTGGCCAAGATTGGCCTAGTTCTTAGTACACATTTTGTCATCCATGCCACATTGTCATATTATAGAACATTCATGGGCTTTAGGATCCATCTCATATGACACACATTCATACTAGTATCAGTTTATAATTCACTACATAGTTGTAAATGATGGAGCCAAAGGACTAGCTAGCCTTTATATTCTTGAGCCACGTACTCAGAAGGATTAGACACATAGTCCAAACATTAATTAACACATGCATAATCACATAGATTCAATTAGTGGGTGATGATGGAACCAAAGCTCTAGCCTTTGTAATCATTAGCCAACCTCAAGGAACTGATTACTTATCTTCATTCATGGTATTACTCTTGGTACAACACATACCCAACATCACTCAACATCACAACAAGTTTTGCATTAGTTTACATACCTAGTGAGGTGTATTCATTCCTTTCTCATCCTCTCTATTTTACCTAGCTTTTGTATGTTCTTATTTTAGACATAGTTTGTCTAGTAAGAACTTATATACTCCTTGTTTTCTCTTATAGATTCATGCTTATGTCATGCTCTCTCTATGCACACTCAACATCACACATCTTCAAGGGCTTCACCCTTATAGGTAATTTTAGTTATGTTTTCTACTTTTCCTTTATCCTATTATTTCACATTGTTGAATAACTAAAATAAAAGGGGGAATGTAGTCATATAAAATGTCCAAATTGGTAGTTTGAGTCTGGCTTATGACACCCTATCCATAGGTCTTTTTTTAATTCTCTTATGACCCTTTTAGATATCTTTTTGCTCATTATCGATCATCCAAAACCTTGTAAATGATCATTCCACCTCATCCAGACTATATTTCCTAGGCCAATCATATTCCCCTAGGTCATAGGCCTATAGGATAGGAGATTCATACTTATACTATAGTTTTAGACCCTAGGGTGTCCCATTTTTAGTGTTCCTATCCATTTGCATTATGAGCCCTAATGGTCATTTTCATCTAGTTCATATCCTTAATTATGTTGTCCTATCATGAATACATCTGACCTATAACCAATTTTTCCTTATAAAATCCCATTCAAATATCATTTACAAGGGGGAGGTGATAAAACTTATAAATCAAGTAACAATAAAAATAAAGCACTGAGGCAAACATCCTTATTCTCTACATATAGTCACCCAACACATATGCAAACATACTCAAACCCTCATACCAATCCCTAACCACCTTAATCACTCTCAGTTTGGTATTTTTGCATCTATATCACATTATTTCACAAAGCACATTAGGTGGGATAATTACATATGGCTTGATCCCTCTTTGGAGTATCAGTATGTAAGCAACGTGCCCACACAAAGGGTGTGGATTACACATTTAGTAAATCTTACACACTAACCTCCCCCATTTCTCAAGTGATTAAAACATTTCTTTATCAAGCATTTAGGGTTAGGGTTTTAAAGATTAAATCATCTTTATAGTGAGTTTCATCAATAATCAGACCTTAAAATTTCACAGACAAGCTCACACAAGAATAGTTCAAAAAACTAAAAAGTTTAAAGTTTTTTGTGACCAATTTGGATAATAGTGGTAGGAGTGTACAAAAACACTAGACACCAAAGTTTCCTATTTTTGGAACTCCTATCCTTTCACCAAACAAAATCTAGATTCAGATTTATGACACTATATTAGTCTTGTATAGCCAGATAAAAAAGATAAATAAATTATACAAATAAAGACTATAATTATTGAAATATTCTTTATTAATTTATTAATCCAAACCCTTAACTAAAATATGAATAAAACTCTATTGTTCCAAAAAAATTAAATCAATATGCTTAGTTTGAGAGAAAAAGAAGAGGGAAATAAGACATCCAAAGTGGACCAATAAAAGGAGATAGTAATGAGATATATTATTTGTTAATTGATCACATGGTAAAGGGAGCTAATAAATATGGGGAATAGGGTAAGTATAACCAAATAACCATGATAAATACTTTGTAAAAAATAAGGATAAGAAAGAAAAATAATCATGAAGATACAAGAAAGAGAGTTGTGATAAAAATTATAGGAAAAAGGGAAGGGAAAGTAATAATAAATAACAAAAAATCATATGAAAACATATAAAAGATAAGATAAGTAAGATATATTATAACAAGTAAGAAATCACCATATAAGATAAGCAAAAATTTTACACAGTGTCAAATGATATATAATAGATATAAATAATACTGGAGCACACATCCAATCCAAATATACATGGTAAAGCACCATCCATGTACTTATAAAAAATAGTAAATATATCCACACACATTATCCAATACATTAGATTCTCTTTGAATATGTAATCAAACTGCTACTAAGGTTTCATCAATATTCAATGAATACTAGACAAATACTTCTTTTTTGATCTCCTCAACTGAAAAAGTAGGAATTCTCAAAGGATCATGTTGAGGATGAAAATTAGGTAAAGGATGGTTAAAAAAATGCACAAAAACAAAATATATGGGAAGATAAGGATCCATATGTTGGGAAAGGTCCACGAGTGAAAGAATCATAGGTGAAGGCACATAAGGTGGTGAAAGATTCACAAGAGGTGATGGAACCACTGGAGGTGGAGCCATGGAAGAAGAAAGAGGAACCTTCTTGTGGTAAAAACCTATAGGAGGAGTGGTAGAAGGTCTTAGAATGGCTATAAGTTGATCTTTGGGATGTTTTTATAGGATGTGACAATGATTAGTATGATGGGTTCTACATAGATGCCATAGACAATATAGCTCACCATACTTTGGAAAATATTTAGGATGTACCTTTTATAGAGGAATATCTTTGTCTAATGATGGGGAAGAAAGATGCAAGGTATAAATATATTTCTACAACATATGATAATGGGTGGAAGAATGATTATCTATCCCATGAAATTAATAGATACACTTGTAAGTGGTTTAATTAGAAGCACTCATAGAAAGAGGTAAAATAGGAGTAGAAGAATCTAGAGAACACTTATAAACCTATTTGGTGGGTAGAGGAACTATCTTAGGCAAGGTAATTAAACCATTACCAAGGGAAGGTGAGGAAGAGGAAGGAATGGAACTAGGCTCCTTAGAAGGATCAATATCATTATAAACATGGATAGGCTCAACAATAGTAAGAATAGGAATGGGATCAACTATAGCAAGCTCAAGAAGAGGCTCAACTATAGTAAGCTCTACTAATGAAGGGGTAGGATATATAGAGTGTCTAAGGAGAGTTACACTAATATTAGGGGTAAACCAATGATAGGAGTTAGGGAACCTAGAAAAGTGATAAGGCCTAGTCATAACATGATCCATGAGCATAGTCATATATGGCTCCTTACAAATTGAAGGTGTTGGTGACATCTCTACCCTAAGATAAAGGGGGAAAATGAAAAAATAAAGAACTATAAGTGAAGTAAAATGATGAGATGCATAAAAAGACTCAAATAAAGAAGAAAGATAATGGATAATCTTAGCAACATAGGCTTGGATAAGATCACCTAATAATGGATCATCTAAGGAATAACCATCATCATAATCTGAGGTGTGAATATCAATGACATAATTAGGAATAACCTTGTCATCTAATGAATAATGATGAATGGAATGCCTAGAGGTTTATGAGAATGAGATTGTAAGGAAGTAAGAAGCTATGAGATGAGGTGAGGTGAAAGATTAGAAGTTTTGATCTTTAAATTAATCTCATTAGGCTCATCATCATCAAAATCTAAAATATTAGGAGGAATGTTACCAATAAGCTTAGGATGCCCATTGTAACCATAGTTTGAATTGATAGGAAAGTTGAGATATTGAGACTCATGAAATGGAACACTTGGAAAAGGCTCAATAGTAAGAATCTTAAAGACACCATGATCTTGGAATTGTTTGAAATTATAAGGGTTAGTGTCACATTGAATCATATACATGACTCTATTATGAGTGAATTTAATGCATTGGTAGGCATAATAAGTGATATCTCTCATGAAGTGATTCCATGGCCTATGAGGCAAGACTTTATAAGAAAGGGGGAAGTTAAATGTCATCACCTTCACATAGATGGTGACAGGTGGAATGATAATGGGAAGCTACACACAACCTAAAGGAGTAACTTTCCTTCTATCATATCCTTGACATGTTTTTCATGTATATTTGAGATTGAATTTAGAATTTCCAAGAGTCTTAATGAAATCAAGAGAATTGACACAAGTGTCAGAACCCTTGTTAATCAATACACATGTAACTTTGATATCACCTATTTAGATGTTAATAAATAAATGAGTAACATCTACATGAAACATAATATCATTAAGAATAATAGAATATATGGTAAATTTTATAAATACATAATTTTCTATGGTCACATCAATGTTGATATACATATCTTCACATTATTGTAAAATACTATCTTCAAAACTAGATAAAGCTACCTTCTTTCCTACTAAAGGAGGATGAGGGACATTCATCTCAAATAAGAGCTACATGAGGTGGTTTATATGATGTGTGTAAGTCGTTATAAGATCAAAAAATGGAATTTGGGATGGGATATTAGTGAGCTCTATAATGGGATCCCACTCATCATAGCCCATAAGAAGGTTATTGGTATAGGTGTGTAATGGTTAAGGAGGTCCTCCAAAGGAGGAGCCAAAGTACATTGTAATTCTTGTTGATAAGAAGAAGAATATTTGGAACAAGGTTGTAAATCATGTTGATATGATGAGATATTTTGGTTAAGTTGATTTTGACAATTGGAAGAGGAAGTGTTAGTAGAAGCTTGATTATCATTAGCATTGGAAGATGATAGAAGAGTGGTAGAAATAGAATGGGATGTGTTATCTAAGAGAGAATAAAAAATTGGATCATCAAAATTGATAAAATATTATTGCCCCAACTCATTTAAATGAGATGGATAAGAATATTAGATAATATAACATGTCTTATGGGAAGGAGTGTAGATAGGTTGGGAATCAATGAAAGCCACCATGCTTCACATATTAGTCATGCTAACCACATTCTCTTCAGAAGTTGGTTCAATAAGACTTTTTACATTATTGGTGGAAGTGTGGGCTTATCTTTATTGTTTATAGTAGGCTAATGGTTAGGTAAAATATCTTTATAGATAGCCAAATGAGTATTTGCTTGATTCAAGGCTTGAGTTTTATCATTTGATTTATAGTCCTTCAAAGCAATTTTATAGGCTTGTTGGCACTTATGGATAATGGAATCATGATATAAATTAGGTCCAAGAATAAAATCCATAGATAAATTATGAATTTATCTATAGGTCTCATGAGAATGACCCCAACTAACGTGAAACCAACAAAAAAAATTAGGATCGTACTAGGATTTCATAGGATGAGTAAGGTCAACCTCTCATGGAAAAGAGCTGGGTAAATGCTTAAGTAATTCAATCAAGGATAAAGTTTTGTGAACATTAATTCCATTAAGTGAAGATAAATTAGGATTAGTATATTGTTGAGAAGGAGTTAGTTCTGAAGAAGGGTTAGGAATGATAGCTTGAACATTGTGAATGGTGTCATAAGAATTGGTAACACCATCATTGGTGATATTGTAGTTTTTATTCTTAAGTAATGTATGAGGACCTGTAGAAGGTTGGGGAGGCTTGAATTGATGCATTGGAAATATTATCTTTTAGCTTGTTCAATATCCTCCTCCAATGTATGCAAAGAGAGAATGTAGACTTGATATTGAAGTTTAGGAAAGAGAAAATTTGTAAAGAGATGAAAAAGATTATCATCCACCATGTTATGCTCATATTTGTTTGATAAAGTCTTCCATCTCTTAACAAATGATTGGTCAATTTCATTCTCATTTTGTTTTCAATTAATAAAATGGGCCAAAGTGTTTTTAGGAAGATCATTAGTTTGGAATTATTGAACTAAACCATTTACTAATTTTTATAAACGAGAGATGTAATTAGCTCTAAGTTGATTGTACCAATCCAAAGCATCACTTGTGAGAGTTTTGGCTAGGATATTGGTTATAGTAAAGGTGTTTAATTTTACCCAGTCCTTGTAAAGATTTCCAAATGTTCTAAATTATAAAAGAAATTAGGTGTTATTCCTCCTATATCAATGTTGGTAATTTGGGTAGTAAGAGGTTCATTTTGTAGATGCTTAATGGTTTTATTAACTAAAGTAGGTTGAGGAATGAGATTTCCTTAAGAACATCAAAGAGGATGAGGGGTTACATTTTGGTTATGTGTAACCCAATTCATTGGTTGTGGCTGAGATTAAAGATTAAGGAGGTGGTTTTGCATTCTCATCATTTGATTTGTGTTATGATCTTAAAAGGTATTCATTTTATTGATATTTTGTAATAAGAGTTGGTGTGTTTAATTAACATTAGAAGCATCAAAATTGGTATTTGTGTTGATATTAGTGGCTTGGGTACCACTATTATTATTATATGAGTTTGAGAAGAACTATGAGAATATGAGGCACAAGAGGTAAAATTTTATTGTGAAGCAAAAGATGGACTAGTGAATGGTTGGGAGGAATAAGCACTAGAAACATGATTGCCTTAGGTAGCAACCAATGAAATAGTGGAAGTATTAAGGATAGTGGACCTTATGAGAGGCCCATTAGATGTAGAACCTATTGTGTTAGTTGAGATACTAGGCATGGAGGTAGAAGAAGTTATATAAGAAGATGTCATGACATAAGAAGGATTTGAAATTGAAGGAAGAGGTTGAGAACCAAAGAAAGTGATACCTCCAAATCCTATATGGAATTTAGGAGGAGGTGAATGAGGCTCTTCAATTTGACCACTAATCATGAAGTTATAAATCCTAAAAGGATCCTTTCCTTGATGTTAAGAAAATTTGGAGATAAAGAAAAGCATTTTGGGAGTATACTCTAACTCAGGTTTGTATTCTAAAGAGAAAAGAGGATTTTTATATGAAGAGGTATGAGGAGGGGTCCTATAGTTCATTATGTGAGTGGCAACATGAACATTATTAGCATCTAAAATAAGAGACCTACTTTATCTATGGGAAACCTTATTAGGATTGGTAAAGATCATCATATATGTTTACTATAACTCAGTATCATTATAGTCCATGATGAAAGGAAAAGAATAAAGATGAGAAAGTGAAGGTTAAGAGAGGTGACTAAAATTGTATTGGGTCAATTAGGTTGATCTAGTATAGACATAAGGACTATAAAACTATACAGGGTTGACTAGGTCAATCCAGTATAGTTTACAGAAGGTAGAAAAACCATTGGTTTAATTGGGTCAATCTAGTACAAGAGATAGTGAACTTAAAAATCCTAAAATAGATTTAGAAAATGAAATAAGCTAACTTTGAAATAAATTAAAACTAGTAAGTATTAAAAGGAAACAAACAACCAATTGGATTAACATTGGTCAATCTAATTGGAACACATAAAGAAAAATATTACACCAATGATGTCTAATGCAAGGTTTTGTGCACACAATTGAGTATAGATCAATAAAACAACTTGAAAAGTAAAGCTAGATAATTGGTCAACCTGATTGTTAATTAGATTATTAATAATGATTTTTAATTTGATTGGAAATAGGCTATAGATAAAGGTACTAGACAAAAATCTAAGGATGGTTTCAAGTATTTTGGGTTGAAAGGGATTGTATTAGTAATGATATAGGCTTGGTATTTGTGCATACCCCCTCACTTCACACACTGTAGGGATAAGTGTGTTAGGTGCTTAGCTAGAATATACCATTAACCATGTTTTATACTTGATGAGAGCATCAAGTTAGCTTCCCCCTTGGTGATGAAATTTAGCTAGGTTGGCCTATGGTAGAAAATATGTTAAAGTTTTCTGTAATGTTTTTTTATTTGTTCATGTGTGCATAAAATAGAAATAGTGAAACTAGGTGATAAATTAAAATTACTGTAATTAAACTATGAACTATTCTTAACATGCAAGGAATAGAAAATATAGGTGTGAGATAATTATTAACAAATATGAGGTTATTTCCAATTTTGAAATAAGATATAGTGTTATTACTATATGCATAAAATATAGAATAAGATCAATAGGGTTAAACCTATACTATAGAAACAATGTTTGAAAATGAACTGGGTAAGTAGTGTCAATCTAATTATTTTAGATAGCACACAGAACACATAATTAGGTTAGTAGTGTCAATCTAGTTGACTGTGTAAGGGAAGTGTTGAAGACTACAAACTATGAAATGAAAGAAAGAAAGGAAAGAAATAGAGAATTACAAAAGAACCTTAGTGGATAAAAAATGTAATGAAGAATATTGATAATGAAGAACCTAGAAGTATGATTTAGAAACCTACAAACTAGGTTGACAATATCAATCAAGCTATATAAGAACCTGATGAAAAGTGCTAAAACTATAAGGAGTCAACTAGGTCAACCTAGTAGGCTGAACTAGGTATTTAAAAGGCTAGAAACCTATACTAAATCGATGTTGATCCAATTGCATTCTCTTGTAACCTATGCATAGATAAAAAGAGTTAGGTTGATAGAATCGATCTAGTATGTCAAAATATATGATAAAAATAAATAAAATAAATGAAGGTAAAAGTGAACAAATCCTACAAGGGTTAGTTCATGTTAGGTTCACCAAAATTTATGTAATTATAAATGCTTCATGTCTATGGATAATCCTAGATCTGATAAGATAGATCACGCCTAAAATTTTGATTTGGATACACTTGTTAAGTGAGATCATAACCAATATGGGGATCTACTAGACTCGATTATGGGATCACTTGTATCACTTGTCACAACACATCATCTTAGGAAGGGTTCTAAATCTGAAAGTCTAACACAATCACATAGCAACCCTAATATAGTCCTAAGGTTTAAAATTTTTACTTTATACTAATAAAAAGAAAGCAAAATCTAGTCTAGTGTACACCAAAGCTTGTGGAACAAAGTGGAGGTTATAAGTGATAAAACAAACAACTAGAATAAACATGTATTGGAATACATATACTCATGTCAATATATATAATCCTAAATACATGGAGAGAATAATAAAAATGCATTATATATCTACTCTTACAAAGGAGAAATAAAGTTAGGAATACTTACCTTTGAAGATGAACCCACCGAGCCTCAATATCTCCCTTGGCTAAGGTGCTTCGCAAGAGATTGTTATGATATGTAAGGATAACCAAGATAAATCAACTCTAGGATACAAAACCTAAATAAGCATCTAAAAGACTTATCTATAAGACAAGATCCATATCTCCAAATAAAGTATGGAACCCTAAGCTTTATTATTCAAGTAGAATGGTCAATAAGTAATTTTTTTCTCGTATATCTTCGCTAATAATTCTTTTCTTATGAAATGGTGGGAAATGTACTTGTATATATAGTTTAATCTTGCCATAAATCCTCCTAGGGACATCAATTATACAGGGTTGACCTAGTCGACCCAGTGTGTTTTTAAAGACAAATCACTAGGTATGAGCTAGGTCAGCCAAAAGGCTAACAAGCTAAGAAAGTAAAAATTACCCCTAAACTATACTGGGTCAACCTAGTCAACCCATTACAAATGATAGTCAAAAAGGATGTTAGGGAAATAAAATGAAGAATAAAAGGAGGAAAATACTAGAATAGGTAGGACTGAGAATAATAATCTTAGTTTATTGTTTTTAGGAGACAAGTGTGTGGATGGCAAGTGACAAAGGGGATAACAATCTTAAAAAGCACCAATGGTCTACCCACCCCTTTCTCGATACAAGCCTTAAGGCATACACTTAGATAGATTGAGACTTGATAGGTTCATGCAAGATACAAAGTGTCAGTAATCAATAAAAAGTTTGAAAATATTATGTGTATATAATGTCCTCTATGTATAACTACTTTGAGATTCTAGGTGCACATGTGTTAGAAGTGTCATAGATAGTCCATTGATTAGTTTAGAGGTGAACAATCACCCTCCCCTACTGGATTGAGATCTAGTTAGTTCCTTTTTTGAAATACTTATGTGGAATCTAACTAAAGAGTGAGTGAAGTGACATTTGTAGTCTTGAAAGTGTCTTATAATGTGTCTTGTGAAAATTATATGTGTGCAAAACATTGGTGCATCACCTATTTTACATGTTTTCATTCATTATTATCTATTTATCTCCCTTTTTAAAATAACAAAATTAGTTTAGGTGATATATTTAATTGATCTATCCCTCTCTAAATGCTCAACCTCACTACAGGATACCTAAAACCTAAGGTTGTTCCCATTTTATGGCTTAGTTGGAGAGAGCCTAAAGAACTCCCTCCATGGGTACAAATTAAGACCACAACAATATTTATGGACAATGAATCCTAATTATAAACTCACCTAATACATAACTATCATAAACCTAGGATTCATATCAATGAGCATTCAATCTAGTAGGATATGAAGTCATTATTCATAATTACTATTCATTATCATTATTCATGTGATGAGGTAGCAGTGTGAGTTGGTAGTGACTGTGCTAATGAGGTGGCACCTTGTTGATGTGTCATTTTCAACATGGAATGTCTTATTAATTAAAATAATATGAGATATAAATGGGGTGCCATATCTTGATGGGTGACCTTTGGAAGCATTTGGGGAATAAGGATCTTCACCCATGTACCTGTGGGATGTAGTTAGTTTTTGGGCTCCTTGGTTAGAGTCAAAAATATGATTGAGGTATATTTTAACTCATATATGGGAATGTGGGTTATAGATACATTGACCATTATGCTTGATTGGAGTCACATGTGAAGTATAGATAGCATATTTGAATCACATAAAGATGTGATCCTAAAGTTAAAATTGGGAGCATCTTTTAACCAAGCACATGTGAGGGGGATAATGTTTCCTATTAATGAATAATGATTCCACTAGGAGTGTGGTGCATTTTTTAGACTCCATGTATTTTATCCACTATGTTTTTATCTCATGGTTTTATTATGAAAGTATGGTTAATCCTTTGTAATTTATATGCTTATAATTTGTAAGCTAAGAAAAGCTTTGTAATAGATTTAAAGCTTTGTGAGAAAGTATTGTAATAGAGTGTGTTAAAGAGGAAGCTTTGTTGAGAGGTTGAATTATTGAAGTTAATAAAAGGTCTAGTCACTTTCATTTTCCTCATGGTTTTTCCTTACACCTTTTGAGGTTTCCATGTAACTACTTGTGTAATGTGTTATTTTTGTTATTTGTTTTAGTAGCTTGTTTATTTATGCATTAAATTATGTGTACTTGTTATCTATTTATCCTAACACAACCAATCACTCAAGTGAGTAAATCTTCCCTATTTTTTCCTATTTATATATCAGTCATAGGGATAACACATCTATAGGTCTAAAGTAATGGAGTATCCCAAGAGCTATATTTTCCAAGTTACAAGATAGGTCACTATTGTATTTTCTTATCACACATTTCATGATTCATACACAAGATAAAACATGTGGGATAACTACATAAGTTTGAGGCCCTATTCATAGTATTGGCTATGTAGGTAGGACTCATCAATAGAGGGGTCTTTAGGACATATCAACACCATGAATCCACTAACTCATTTTTTCCAAGGTCACTATGAAGAGAAGAGATAAGGTTTTATCATTTTACAAAGAGTGATAGTCCATCACCTAGATATGAATGCACCAAAGTGAAGGTGACATAGAACTTACAAACATTCATGTGGTGAATCTAGTTTCAATAGGTATTTTATACTAGACACCTACATCTGATCTAAACACTAACATTGATGCAACCATCCCAAGTTCACATAAGTGTTTGTAGCTACAAAGATAATTTAGAATTTGGTGACTATTCTAGAATATTATTCTAGTCTACTTCTTACTTGTTCTATATTTAATTATTTATTAGCATCTAAACCAACTAAGTATCTTATTTATTTATCATTACAATATTTAACATAGTTTTACTTCTATTTTTATCATATATCGACATAATAAATTTAGTATGTGTTTTATTAGAGATTTTTAATTAATTGGTTTGTTATAGATCTTTTTATCACCCTTGGTCCTATTCATTTATATATTATTAACCCTATATATCCCATAATAGGATCCTCATCTAGATTTAAGGTTAAACATATATATATATATATTGAACACCTCATTTATCCAAGGAGTCAACAATTATCCTTAATCCCTTAAATTACTCAACTCCCCCTAGAATCTCTTTCTAAGAGATATCTCAATTAAATCTATCTAGGTGAGTTACAACTCACTCACATTACATTTTGACAATTATTTAACACAAATACATAACTCAAATATGTGAGCACTAACAAATTTTCCTATCACTGCATTAAAGGTAATTATTGTATTTTTACATACATTTAATATTTAAGCCTTTTAGCCCAACAATATCTATTTTTTGTGTTGATCTAAATTATATTATGTATATTCCAATTACTACAAATGTGGATCATAAAAAATGGTATCATAGCATCATTTTGGGAAAATATTATGGATGAAACCCTAATTTTGGAGACTTGTTTAAATATTTTAATCTCTTGTAAATTTTTATGCAAATGTTTTACTAGAGTTGGATACTATTTCAAGTCACATTAGGTTTTATGATTAGTTTTGAGGGATATATTGCTATTTTAGTGTTTGTAACAAATTCATTATATTTTCCAAAATTATATGACTTTTTCTATGGAATTTTTACTTACATAATATCATAATATAAAAAAGCTATAGTCAAAATTTGATATTTTTTTATTAATTTTTACGTGAGTTATTTTGATTTACTGATTTCTCATATATTCTCTCTACATGCCAACATTTTCATAAATTTTCCACCAAATATTCATTGAATTTTTATTTTCATACATGGAAGCTATAATCAAAAATTTTAAATTTTTCATTAGTTTTTCAAGAGTTATTGAATTCTTAGGTTTTTTTAATTAACCCTAGTTTTTTTGTGAATAATGGAGTTAACACAGATTATAGGAGAGGATGATACTAATGATATATAATGGTGGATCTATTTTAAGTAAAATTATTCTGAATCAAGACCATGGATAACATATTTTTTACTTCATATATAGATTTTTGCATTTGCTTGGTGTGTTGAGATTCTTAAAATATAAAACCAATTGTCCTTGGAAGAAATGGAACAATTTTTCCTAGATCGATGGGACATAAACTAAAAATAGGATGAATAAGAGAAATAAGAGGAATAAAATTATGATGATGGTAATGAGTAAAAATATGTAGAGGATGAAAATACTTATGATGAGGAGGAAGTTATATATGATGAAAAAGGAGAGGTTGAGGATTATGATGTGGATGAAAGGGAAGAAAATGATAATGTGGATGTAGAAGAATAAAAATAAGAGGAAGAAAATACTGATGAGGATGATGATGATGATGATGATGATGATGATGATGATGATGATGATGATGATGATGATGATGATGATGATGATGATGATGATGATTATGATGATGATGATGATGATTATGATTATGATTATGATGATGAAAAGGATCATAATGTTGAAGTTACCATAGATGATGCAAAAAGAGAGATAAAGGATTTTGATGAGGAAAAATGGGAAATGAAGGATAAGGGTTCAAACAAATTAGATACAAAGAGAGATGCTTTTATATTTTAATTTCATGGATGCATTAAAAATAATAATTTCATTTTGTCTATAAAATCTATCAATGAGTATAAATTCATCAACATGGATGTGGCTCAACATCTACATGTTCAAGCAAAGAATATCAAGTAGGCTCAAATAGATTGTAATAATACTCAAATTTTCAAAGATTTAAAACTCATTGTGGATAAATATATTTTCCATTTATAATTTTATGATTTGGATATGGATAGTGTGTATATGGTTCTTGGATATCCATGGTTATAAACCTTGGGAACAATCAATATTAATGTGCAAAATAAGTTCATGATGTTTTGGTATAACAAAAAGAGGGTCACTTTGTATAATATCACACTTGGTAAGGCACAAAAAAATTTAAGGAATAGTATGAGGAATAAGTTGAGTTTGGTGAATAAGATCATAAGAAATATTTAGATAATGAAATAGATGATTAAATAATACAATAAGATAATAACACTTCAACTACTCAAAAGACACATGCACTACCAAAGAAAAATGTTGAAGAGGTAATAAAAAAGGTTGATAATGTCAAATTTTTAGAAATGGTTTAGGAATATAGACACCCAAATCATCATGAGAGGAAAAATTCATGGAGGCATGTTTATGATGGTCATAACAACAATCAATTTGGTTCTGTAAGAAATCAGGGTATCAATCATTATGGTTGCACAAAGAATCAATAGAGCAATCACTTTGACTATGTTTGGAAGCAAAAGAATAATTAATATGGTAATGTATGAATTCAAAATATTATATAAAAATATGGAACATGGAATCAATATGTAAATAAATATGAATATTCATGTAAGACAAAAAATAACTACTTTGGTTATGCATGGAATCAAAGTAGTGCAATGGAATATGAAACATAGAATCAGAGGAGGAAATATTATTCAAGGACACCAACAAGGTATAATTATGATCATGAATGGAGTCAGAGTATCACAATGTAAATTTGAAACAAGGTTTAATGTATATCACCTAACAAGAGAACATATGGGTGGTTGGATGATTGAGCATGGATACAAGTGTACAGTGATTTGAAGCATGATCATTATTTGGTTCCGTCTTATGTTTCAGGGATGAAACATGTCAAGAAAGAAAGGAATAACATGTAACTAAGGATATTATAAATTAATATATATGGGTTAATTTAAATGCAAACATGTGGCACACATCCTCCTTAGTTATTTATATGGGTCTAATTTATTAGGATAAATGAGTAACTTGTGGAATTAGTATATTTTGAAATGTTAACCTACATTAGGATTAGGAGGTTACCCATCCTTTATTAGTTATATAGAGTTATATATAAATGATATGATTATCATTGTAAAGGATATAAGTAAAGTAAGTGTTGAGTATTTTATTTTTTATAAGGATATTGGAGGTATCCCCCTCAAAGCAGAATTGTGGAGTTTTTCCTTCCTAAAGGAGTATTATATGGTGGTACCCTACCTTAAGTGTAATTATTATATTTATTCATATATGAATATTTTGACCTCTTGGTCCACCAATATATTTTTTTTTATGTTCATATAAATTTTATTTTACATATTCCAATTATTACAAATGTGGATCATAATAGAATATATTATAATAATTTTCCATTCAATTATGCCTATCAAAATATGCATTGATATCAAACCCCTAAGGTTGTGACTTTATGATATCAACCTCTATTGGTAGAGGGAGATATATGAAATTGAATTAAAATATATTATATAATTCCTTATGAGTATGTTCTAATAATCATATAAAATTTATCCTTTGAGGAGTCTAAAGGACAAGCATATTAGTACATCATGAAATTGTATTATTTTTTATTTTAGTCTCATTATTAGTGTTATTTCCACAGATTTGAAATTTTGTTTGATTTTAAAATTGGAATTAGAATATGTTTTAGGATTATACCCATAATTGATCTTCTTCATATCAATAAAATTAACTTCGTGGTATTTAATTCTATGACACATATCATCAAAAGATTGAAATAATTTAAACATAATAGACTCATGTATAAAAAAGGTAAGATTTGCTTGAATATGTTTTGTTTTTTGTTATCATCCATAGGATTTGTCATTTTATGAAGCATAGTCTTATAATGAAAGAACATAATCACTAATGGGTTCATTATGTCCTTATTTGAGTTTGAAATTTGAGCATATGACCTTCTCACTATTATTAATAGAAAATTTGAGCTAATAATTGATCAGTAAAAGAAATAAAATCATGTACTAATTTGAAAGTGTGGTCATAAAACCATTATAAGGAATATTCCTTATGTCTCCTTGGAAAAAACCTAGTCAAAAACTTATCAGTAGATGCATAATCTAAACATGTTGCATGAAAGGATCTAAGATGTTGTTTTGAATCAATTTTACCATCATTTAGTGTAAGATTATGTGAAAAACATTATGTAGGTAAAGGATAAATATAAATAATTGGGGCCCATGGGTTGTGTAATAATGCTCAAGAATTAGTTACACGACCCACTCTATAAGAATCTTGTTCTAGCTTAGAAACCTTGGCTTAAATTTTTTAGTCTAGTAGGCATATAAGATTGATTTTAAATAAATGATATTACATGAGTAGAAATCCTAAAAGGTATACTAGTATGTTGTAAAAACATACCATACAAATCAAAGTAGTAACTTTTGTTAGCCCCACACCATAGGTGGGCATTACATGTGTAGCCATAGGTGTAGACATATGAATAATAATAGTAAGTAATGGTCTAAACACATATTATAGAATCTATTCCTCTAAAATTTAAATCAATGTTATTGAAGAGTTTAATTTTTTTTCTCCTTGAGTGTGGGTTCCTTAGAAAGATTTCAATTTTCGTCTTTAGTTACATGTTATAATGCATCAACCATGTTTGGGTTAATTTTAAGATATTTAGTTAATTCTCGTTGATATATATTCATTAAAATTAGTATAAAAATTTCCCTTATTAACATTCACATTAATTATATTTTCCATTATGATTATGTGAAAATAAATATAAATAAGAAATCGGATCCAAAATTCAAACCCCAATGTAGGATAAATTTGAAATCATAAGAACAAAATAAGAAAGACTAAGGAAAACCTAGGGTTTAACACACTCTAAACAAAGATAAAATTCACTATAATGTTTTATTCATTTTAGATTTAGGTGATATAAATAATATAAAACTATTGAAATTCAGATTTTATAAAATAGTACATTTATCATACAAATCTTAATGTTAAATAGAGATTGATTGCACCTATTATATTTAGAATTAATCAAATAAAGAGAAAATAGAGGCACTTATCTATATTTTTATTTATATTGATCATGGATTGCATCATAGTCCTAAAAAAAAAAATTTAATAGATATGTAATTTTTCATATCAGGAAATAAACTATTAATATTTGTGCAAGCACTATTGGTAAAGCTTACAATCGGTATCATCCTCTATCTATCAACACTATCTAAGTTGATTATAATGGTCTTTTATACCATCTAGATAATTGCACTTTCTATTGTAGATGATTTTTTATATTTTATTTGCATTATTCTTATGTAAATATTTTGATTTTTCTTTTTTTTCTTTGAAATCCTAAATTCAATTTGACACAAGATTAAATTATAAAAATGGTTAGAAAGTTGGGTTAGACAACCAAAACTACTCCCTATTGAGTGATTTATCATTGCCTACACTCAAATACTTTGAAGAGGGCTTAAAATACACGTCATTATGCCACTTAGTTTTATGTGTGAACCTTTGTGATCATGATAAAATGCTAAAATCAATATATAGCTTTTGACACTTGATAACATGTAACTTTGACCTTGGCTTTGTACTATTGGCAAATCTTACAATCAGTATCATCCTCTATCTATCAACACTATCTAAGTTGATTATGGTGGTCTTTTATAACATCTAGATAATTGCACTTTCTATTGTAGAGGATTTTTTCTATTTTATTTGAATTAGTCTTATGCAAATATTTTGATTTTTCTTTTTTCTCTTTGAAATCCTAGATTCACTTTGACACAAGATTAAATTATAAAAAGGGTTAGAAAGTTGGGTTAGACAACCACAACTACTCCCTATTGATTGATTTATCATTGCCTACACTCCAATACTTTGAAGATGGCTTAAATACACGTCATTATGCCACTTAGTTTTATGTGTGCACCTTTGTGATCATGATAAAATGAAAATCAATATATATCTTTTGACACTTGATAACATGTAACTTTGACCTTGGCTTTGTGTTTAGATTTGGTTTTTTATGGTTTTTGGTTATTTTATAGAAAACACACAAACTAATAAATTATTTAAAAGGAATGACAATATTTAGATTTACACTAAAGTATAGTCAATAATATATATTTTCTTAATTTAGCATGTGTAATAAATATAACAAGTACAAAGTAGCTAAGGGATAAAAGGGAGCATATCTTGGTTGATGTTCTATTCTAGAATATGAAAATGATCAAGAATAATCATAGATTATAACATACATATAGGTTGCATTCATTCTAAGTTATAAATAAGTTTAACCACTGTAAACTTATGTCCAAGTTAGACACCTACATCAGTGATAGTGTCACAATGTTGATGCTAGTGTCCAAATAATAATATAGCTCTATTTTAGAATCTATCAGTTGTGTTTTTTTTTTTGTTTTTTTAATTTTTTGTCACATTTCACCTAAATTATTTAGATATTATACAAAATATATTACACTCAGTGTATTGATCAAAACCATTGGTTCAATTTTATTAATCCTTAAATGATGCCCAAGAAAAAATGGGTTAGTAAGCACACGGTGTTGCATTGACCAAAAAATATCCCTCTATTAATGAGCACAACCTACATAGCTAATAATCTGAAGAGGGCCTTAGACTAATGTAATTCTCCCATACATGTTGTCTTGTGTGTGAATCATGCAATATGTGGAAAATAAGTACAATATTGATCTAGGTTTTAACTTAGAAAATATAGCTCTTGGGTTGTTCCTTTAATACTTCAAAATTATACATATGTTGTCCATGTGACTGATATGGAAATAAGAGAAAATAGGGAAGATTTTTCAATTGAATTATTTATATAATGCATTTAATAAGTTACCTTGGTATCTGTAGTCATATAAAATGTAAAAATTGGTAACTTTAGTGTGGCTTATGACACCCAACCCTTAGGTCCCTCTTGCTTGTTCTCATGACCCTTATAAGCATATTTTCATAGATTCCTAGTCATATATAGCCCTCCAAACTTAATCCTAGCTCAACCAGACTACTCTTTCCATGACTAATCCATCCCCCTATGCCCCATCAACTCAGGACAATAGTGCCACACATGGACTATAGCATCGGTCCCACTTCTATCCACTTTTAACACTCTTATCCAAGTGCATTTTTGGCCCCAATGATTAGTTCCTTATGGTTCCCCATCCTTCTCCTTTTCAACCTATTGTGAGCACATTCAACCCATGACCAATCGATCCCTATAAAATCCCATTTAAATATCATTTTTAAAGGATTGGCAAATATCACTAAGAAAGCAAGACTACTCAGTCAATCTTCCCTATTCTCTACATATAGTCTGTCAATACACTTACAATATAATCCAAATCCTTACACCAATCCCTATCCATCTCAAGCACATCTAGTTTAGCATTTTGAATCTTCATACACACTATTACATAAAGCATATCAAGTGTGAGAACTACATATGGCTTGATCCCTCTTCAAACTATTTATATGTAGGTGGCGTATACACATAAAGGATGTGGATACAGGTTTAGTGAATCTTACACACACTAACCCCACCCTTCTTTCTTGAAATTGGTCAAATCACAATGGAGTATAGTGTTTTAAGAGAAAATATTAGCTATATGGAGTTCTATAGACTTCCAATTATCAAAACTTCATATAAGAGGTCACACAGACATAGTGAA
This sequence comes from Torreya grandis, assembly GCA_037957365.1. NCBI lineage: Eukaryota > Viridiplantae > Streptophyta > Pinopsida > Cupressales > Taxaceae > Torreya > Torreya grandis. The sequence goes on from JARHVA010005630.1 coordinate 88,241, forward strand.
TAAAACCCAAAAAGCTCAGATCTATAGGATAATAGCTATAGAGGTAGATTATAGCACTCATGCCACTCCTATCCACTTTTGGTGCTCCTATCTAATCATAAAATGAAGGTTAAATCCTAGTTTGTGATAGTGTCCCAATCCAACATAGTTAATCTTAGGCTCTATCTCAGGCATATTAGTTAGTTTTTATCTAAGTCTTATTTTCTCCCTCTTATTACTATTTTTATAAATGACAAAATTTTAGTCTAATTTACACAAATTAGTATCTTAATTATTGCATATTTATTTACTAGTTTTAATACTCAAACATTTTAAACAAATTAGGAATAATACACCAATATTCCCAAAATAGGTTAAATCATTTGGTGAACCTAACTTACTTCATTTGCACATAAAAACCATAGAAACCCTAGGATAAATTTCCTACTAATTTTTTCTTTTTTATTTTTTACCTACATAATAAAATCAAAAAGGTGCATCAAATTTTAAATTTTTATAGTAATAATAAAATATTTTTATTTCAAACCCTAGTTACCCATACTAGGTCCCAGTATTTTTTCAATAATTTTCTATTTCTTAACTAGCATAGTAAAATTAGAAATTCACTCTAAATTTCAAAATTCAATAGTAATTTTCATAAATATTTATTTTTCAAAACCCTAGCTACATTTACTAGGTCTTATTTAATCAAACATTTTCTAATTATCTTCTAAATTTTTAGTTCCATATTTAAATCAAAAATCCACTTTCATTTTCAAATTTCATAGTATCTTTTAAAAATATCATTTTTCAAACCCTATTTGCATACACTAGGTCCCATTGCTTCTTGATGTATCACCTTACATGTTTATGAGTTTCGTATCCTTATGAAAATTTTAGTTAACTATTTTTAGGACATTACATTTCCTATATGTATTAATTTAATTTTATAGAACTTTGTTTATTACAAAATATTCAAATAAAATTCAAATTGTTTTCCTACCTTAACAATGACCCAATATATCGATTTTGATGAAACTGATAAAATGGAACTTCAAGAACTTTTAACGAAACACCTTGACATGAAATATGATATGCTTAAAATAATAAAAGAAGAATAATAAAGAGTGAACAATGGCCAATCTTCTCAAAACATAGAGCAACCAGTTGCGAATGACATGACCGGGGTAATTATGTCTTAACAACCCCTATAGTAGCCCAACATACCTTTATGCCACTATCTATAGCTAGTACATCTTTGTCTCCTGATGTGACAAACCTTGTACAAGAGATAAAATCTCTTCAATCCAAGGTGATACATCTTGAGCAAGGTGCCTCTAGACCTACGCAGGCTTTGAATTCTTTTTCTCTATTGCATACAACATTGGCACATCATATTAATTCTACACCCTTTCCATAAGGTTTTGTTTAACCCAAGCTTACTCTATATGATGGCAAGGGTGATATAGAGACACATTTGAGAGATTTTCATGTAGCATGCTTTGATTATGTACCAAATGACTGGCTACTTAACAAGTTATTTCCATGGAGTCAAAAATATTATGCTTTATAATGGTTCTATAATCTATCGAATCAGTTCTTAAATGCATTCAATATTTTAGCTGACATGTTCCTAGATAATTTTACAATTAATATTGGTGATAAGGTTTCATATTATGAAGTTACACAATAGAAATAAAAGTCAAATGAGCATCTCATAGATATTGTTCTTCGATATAAGACTATTTTGGTTAAGATGACTAGCCCCATGGTCGATCAAGAGTTACAATATATCTTCAAACATAGTCTTCTACTAGCTTTACATGAATCAATTATGTTCAAAATATTATCTTCCTTCACTAAATTATGTCACACACTAAAATAAATAAAATTCAAGTTAATTTCAATGGGAAAACTCAAGTACACAAGTATCTCAGACACAACAAACAAGAGAAATAACAAAGTCCCATACAAAGTCAAGGCAAATGATAGCAAGAGTTAGAATCAACTAATACTTAATGTGGCTTTTGAGCCCCCTCAACAAGTGGTTTTATCAACACCTCCTTGGTGTACCTTTAGCAATCTATGAGTTTCTCTTGTTAGAGTTTTATAGTAGTTATTGGTAACATCATATCTCTCCTTACTATTCAACAGGTGGATCCAATAAAGCCTCTCCCATGGGGATATGATTATCATGAATTTTATGAGTTTCATAGGGCACCAAGACATACAAAAAATAGATGCATTAGTTTGAGACACAAGATATAGGATTTGATAGATGACAATCATATTGATCTTGGCACTTTAGTTGAGCTTCCTTAGGAAAAGCAAACATAGGATAAAGCTTTGAAAATCTTTTTTAGATCCTTTTCCATAGAATTATAAATAAAAGGTAGGGGATACATCAGGTGTTCATCATGCATATCATGTACATCCCCTGAAATATACATATAGGGCACCTTCGGTTGAGTTACATCCTTTAAGCAATATGATTGGTGTATACAATTCTAGAATTCTAGCTAGACCTTCCATCTCCTCTTCAAAGTAGGAGATCATTGAGGATGATTTAGATTATCATGCACTCATTATCAAAGCTTACTTTCATAATCATCTCATTCACAATGTTCTCATAGATAATCGATCTAGCATGAACATGTGCACTATGACATTACTATAATATTTTAGATATTCAAAGTAGGATATTACCTGGATAGACATAATTATTAGAAGATTTAGTGGGCATATAAAAATTGCATTTGGTGATATTTTACCTTCTCTATAGGTTGGCCCAACACATGTGGACACATTATTCACTATAAAATTACTTGGTCGACCATGGATTCAAAAAATTCAAGTAGTACCTTCTTTAGTTCATATATGCATGAAATTCATTAAGTTAATTAGGTTATTATAGTTTCTGGAGTTCCATATGAGTTACCATTCCCACTTTAGATCCATCTACTATTTTATAGTCACCAGTTTCAATTTCTCCACTAGTTTCATATTGTCCACTAGTTATAGTTCCTCTTCCAATTTTGATTCAAACATAGTTGACGCATCTATCACCATCACAGAGAGTTCATACACCTCCATAGCTTCAAGACTCTAGACAACTTCCAACTATAGTGTTCACACCCAAGGTAGTATCATTGAGATATCATGCATCTACTCACAGAGAACATGTTTAGAGATATTTTCCTACTAGTAGATGGGTCCCTAAGAGCCCTACAATTGTATCCACTTCTTAGAGTTATAAGGGGACCCCATAGTCAATTTCTAATTTAGATATTTCAGAGCATTTATAGCATATATAGCTTTTAGAACCATTATCATAGCATTTTCATCATTCTTCATAATCATGAATGATTCCTCTCCTTGATATAGGACACCATGATATGGAGTCTCCCATGAGACTCATCCGTTAGTATCATCCCTTCTCAATATTACTTGTACATAGTCTCTTCATGTTTGTTTGTACATATTTATTTTACACTTTCTTGTACAAAATATTCATGTGATTACTTATACATATTTTAAATATATAAAAAATACAAAAACAATACAACACATCAAATTATCCAAAAACATTCAATTATTTCAAAATACAAAAACATGCAAATAATTCAAAAGACATCAAACATATTTTGATTGTATACATCATCCATGCTTTACATTTCTACTATCCTGTTAGACTTACATTTGTTATTTTATGTTATTATTTATTGATTTATATATTACAATGCTTCACTTGATCTTATTTGAGTGTGTGTAGTGACATTCAGATCCTTTATTGCTTCATTCTACCCATTGAGGGGGCATCCTACTTCTACATTCGAGACACACATCGATATACATAGCTATTGGGGGCAAATTCTAAATGATTACACCATCTAGGTTATGTCATTCTTACACAACACACTCTAGTTATCATGATGATTTGCATTATTTACTTTCTCACATAGATTAATCTATCAACATCTCATTAGTATATAGCACTTGTGTATTTATTAGCATATACCTAGTCTTGTACTACATGTCTTGCATACCTTCAATTATTGATTTGATTAGTTATATGTGATTGTATTTCTAGTTTTTACATGCTTTTCTTTTTTACTTTGTGTAGATAGATGTGATTGCATTTATCTATTATTGTTTGTCTCTTGTATGTGCCTTTGGAAATTTGCTAATGTCCTTCGCTTCTATTCATGTGTGTGCCTTAGGATATTTATCAATGTATTTTGCTTGAACTCTTCTATGTGATTGTGGCTTTCATGCAAACCTTACTTATTCCAATTATATGTATATTTGAAATTTAAGCATGCCTTGTATGCTTGTTTGCTTGGCCCATTGGCCACCTTTATATGCTTCTTACCTTGTTTTCTTATTTTCTTGTTTGTTTCTCATTGTTTTCAATGCCATGATACATATCATGCATTATCTTACTTTCTTGGATGCCATGATGGACATCATGCTCCATCCCTCCTTAAAAACTAATAATTAACTAGACTTCTAGTTCTCATCCATTACATTGCACATGCTATTACATTATTATATCTAACTAGGCATACCCATGTTGATCTAACAATCTTTCATTACAAACCATGTTATATCTTGAGATATTTTATCAATTATCTTTGCTATATCATGTTTCTTTGTAGTATAACACACTTTTAGGGCTCTTTATTTTGAGGGTAGTCATTGTAGGGTATTCATTCCTACCCTTAGAAGAGGGGGAAATAAATAGGGGTTTTGTCATAGATATCAAAGCTTCTAATAGTAAAAAAAATAGCATTCAAAATACCTAGAACAACAACCAAACTTCAAACTAGATAGAACAAACTAGGTAGATAGTGAAAATGTTAGAATAGTCATTAGAATTAGCCCATGACAACATTTCCAAGATTATACTATAGTGTTGGTGCCACTAGTGTCTATTTTTGGTGTTCTTTTCTAAATATCATACAATTAGACTTTCTAAAAGTAGGCAAAAAAGTAGGTTTAGTTACATTTTTACATAGTCAAACTAGTTCAAAATCAATAGTTTTTAGTACACTTTCACTCAGAGAGTCCAAATATAGGGGGAATCATGTGACATGATAGATCTCACTTCCAATTTTAGATATGGTAGTTGATATAACTTCTAGATTAGAATCCTTATTTCAGGCACCAATGATTGGGGGCAATGTGTGTGGCATATTTCTTTTCTTTTCTTTATGAGTTCAACATTACCAAGGCATTCTTAGTAATTGCATGACTTATTCCATATATAGGTGGTTGTCATATTTTAGAGTGGATTTCATATAATCCTAACCTCCACATTTCATAATGGCTTTCATATAAGCCTAGTGCACCTATTTTAGAGTAGTTTCCATACAATCCTAATCTCCATCTTTTAGAGTGGTCGAGAGTGGCCTAGTTTCTAGCATACATTTAGCTATCCATGTCAACATTGTCAAAACATAATACATTTATGAGATTAAAGATCCATCTCATATGACACACATTTCATACCAGTATTAGTTCATAGCTTCACTTTACAGAGAAATGATGGATCTAAAGGACTACCTAGACTTTATATTCTTGAGCCACTTAATTTAGAGGGATTGAACACATAGTCCAGAAATCAATTAGTACATGCATGATCACATAGATTTATGTAATGAGAGATGATGCATTTAAAGGTTTAGCCTTTGCATTCTTGAGCCACTCTTAAAGAATTGAGTATTCAGTGTCACTCATGATATCACTCTTGGTACAACATACCCAGCATATCCAACATCACTCAGTATCACAATAGGTTTTGTATTAGTTTGCATACTCAGTGAGGTGTATTCATTACTTTCTCTTCCTCTTTCTCTTACCTAGCTATGTACATTCTTATTTTAGATATAGATTATCTAGTAATAGCTAATTTACTCTTTTTTTTCTTGTAGATTCATACTTCAAAATGTGTTCTCTCTATGCACACCTAGTATCACATAGCTTCATGAGCTTCACCCTTATAGTTAAGTCTAGGTACACTTTCTATTTTTCCTTTATCCTAGTATTCTAATTTTTTACATCACTAAATTAAAGTGGGGGCAAATGTAGTCATATAAATTCAAAAATTGGTAACTTGAGTGTGGCTTATGATACCCAACCCTTAGGTCCCACTTGCTTACTCTCATGACCCTCATAGGCATATGTTCACTAATTTCCAATCATCTATAGCCTTCTAGACTTAATCTTAGCTCATCTAGACTATTCTTTCCATGACTAATCCATCCCCTAGGCCCTTTTGGCTCAAGACAATAGTGTTACACTTGGAATATAGTGTCAGTGCCACTTCTATCCACTTTTAGAAATCCTATTCAAGTGCATTTTTGTCCCAATGGTCAGTTCCTTCTAGTTCCCCATCCTTTTTCTTGTCGACTTAATGTGAGCACATTCAACCCATTACCTATATATCTCTATAAAATCCCATTCAAATATCATTCAGAAAGAGTTGGTAAATATCACTAAGAAAATAAGAATACAAGCAAGACTACTCAAGAAATCTTCCCTATTCTCTACATACAACCAGTCAATACACTTATAAGCTTATTCAAATATTTACACTAGTCCCTAGCCATATCAAGCACATCTAGTTTAGCATTTCTCATTCTCATACACACTATTGTGCAAATAACATCAAGTCAAAGAACTACATATTTCTTGATTTCTCTTCAAATTATTAGTATGTAGGAAACGTGCCCACACAAGGGGTGTGGATACATGTTTAGTGAATCTTACACACACTAACCCCCCCCCCTCCTCTTTCTCAAAATTTTTTAAATCATAATGAATTATAGGGTTTTAAGATAAAATTTGCTCTATAGGGAACTCTACATATTTTTAGATACCAAAACTTCATAGACAGGGTCACACAGGTATAGCAAACAAAATCCAAAAAGCTCAGATATTTAAGACAATAGTGGTAGAGGTGTACTACAACACCAGTTCCACTCTTATTTAATTTCAGAACTCCTATCTAATCATAAAATGAAGGTTAGATATTGGTTTGTGATAGTTTCCTATTCCAACACAGTTAATCTCAGACCCTATCTCAGCCATATATATTAGTTTTTAACTATGTCTTATTTTTTCACTCTCATTACTATTTTTAGAAAGGATAAAATTGCAATCTAATTTACATAAATAAGTAGCTTAATTATTACATATTTATTTATTAGTTTTATTACTCATAATCCTTAACTAAATTAGGAATAATACACCAATATTTCCAAAATGGGTTAAATTAGTCTCTTTAAGTATTTTCTAGGTGAGGAATGAATGAGGAGTGATTGTGAATATATACCACTCTTATTAGAGAAATAACTCACATTAAATCACTTAGGCTAACCATTAAGATATATTTTATTTGCAAATTATATGACATTAGGGCATAATATAAGCATTATGGGTAATATAGAAGGACTTGTCATCAACATAACACTACTCAGACTAAGATATAGGCCAATAGGTACAAGATAGAGAAGATACAATACTTCTAAAAGTGGGAAAGGTTCAAAAATTATAGAAAAAACTAAGGTCTAAGTTTAAAAAGTGTAAAAGACTAAGTTTTTATATAATCCATAAATATCACCTACATTTTCCCCCTATTTAATCTATTAATGAAATTAATTGTTTAAAGGAGAAGAAATGTGTACCTAAGTGAGTAAAATGCACCTTGTCTTTACATGAGCTTAACTTTAGTGTTTTTCTAGTGACTGACTTGCAACTAAGAGAATGTTATAGTATATAATAAATGCATATAATATAAAATTGAAATCATTTTAAATGACTTAAATTGAAAGAGTGAGGTTTAGGAGTACACATGTGTATTGATGTAACTACCTTGCCTATTGGTATCTTGATTTGAAAGATGTATCATTATGAATCACTAAAACTAAGATTTTGATAAATATATAAATTTGGAAATTACATATATCTAAGGATATAGATAGATATTAGAAGGCATATACCCCCAACTTTAGATAAAAATTTGAGTTGTCACCTAGAAATTGAGATTAACTCAACCATTTAACCCCATCATACTTATAACTTGGTGAGCATGAGTGAAAAAAGTTAACTCATACTATTAAATTAGTGAGCCTAGATGATACAACCAATTTCAACATAAAAAATTAGAAATATTTAGTGATTTAATCATCTCATCCATACTAAAAATTAAACTAACTACTATAGTAGATTGGCTCAATACAGTCCATAAAAGTCTAACCTAGTGGGTGATGATAGTCCCTAAGAGTGTTTTTGAATTCTAAAACTAATTTAGATTTTGAAATATTAGGTGCACATTGCATAGCATATACACCTTAGATATGTATCATGCTAAAATTATGTATAATAATGGTACCAATGTACAAAATGCTTCCATAACTATGAATATTGCATAATTATGTGCTTTGGCCAATTCAAAAACTATGTGTAGAGATCATTCTTCCAAAGCATGTCCCCATAATATAAGGATAAATATTAAAACTAAAATAAGTGATAATGTGGAGGAAATGTTTCCAAAACATTCCCTCGCTAAATTTGGGTAGGTCAAATACTAAATAAGTATGAAGAACATGCTTCCAAAGCACACCCCCACTTAATCTAAAAATTATGTCAAATATTGAATAAGTGTAGAGAACATGTTTCCAAAACATGCCCCCACTATAATCTAAAATTTGTGCCAAATACTAAATAACTATGTACAATATGATTCCAAATCATGCCCCTACTATAATATGTGTATGTTAAATGTTGAATAAGTGTTAATTAACATGTTTCCAAAACATGTCCCCACTTTGTATATAAAATTATGAATGTGTGGAAGCCATGCCTTTATGACATTCCCCCATTGATATTCCACCTCCCCCCCACCCCACATTGAGGTGAGGGAAGAAAATAAATTGGTAGTTACCTCATCTCAAAAGGATAAAATAATTGTATAATCTATTAATGGAACCAGGTGGCATATAGAATAACATGTCTAGATAAATGCAGAATTGAAGCACATAGATCAATGTGATCACATGAATGCGTATAGTGCATGATAAATATCATGGAAAAATCTAGATAGTAATAGGATAAGTTGAACAAGCAAACAATCACACACATAAGAGAACTCAAAACAAGTCAACATACAATGGTCCTATGAGAATATAAATAAGGGGCATGTTCAAATGCCATTTAATTCAAGGGACATGACTTAGTCAAATGTCAATAAAATTAAAAATGGTATATTCAAATGTTTATACAATGAAAAATGACATATTCAAAGGTCAAATAAAGCACACATGCATGGGGTTTAAAATAAAAGAGCATATTCAAATGCTCAAACAAGAAAAATAATAGCAAGGTAAGACACTCAAGGAAGTGCATATAGGAAGAAAAAATGTGTTAGAAAAAATGTCAAGTGTTAGGAAGAAACTTCAAGTGCATAGCATATAAAGTACCATGTTATTTATCCATAAATTTGATAAGGGTCCTACTTGGATATATAGAGATAAGAATATAGAAACAACAATTCCCAAGGGTGATGATCATATCTATAATAGATCAATTAGGTGCTAAACTAAGATATAAATAAATCCTAAATTTATTAAAATGAGATAAGCTAAAAATAATAATTAAAACTATGCTAGATATGAAAATGACAAAGAAATAATGTACTTAGTTGGTTTTAATGCTAATGTAGTTTTTGATATAAAACAAGTAGAAAGTATACTTGAATAAGATTCTAAAATAATCATCAGATTTTGGATTGGATGCCTTAATATCTATAGACACTAACATCATCCCAAGATGGTTATATCGATGTTTTTGTCTAAACTTGATGCAAGTGTCTTATATGGAATATCTGCTAGAAAAGGATGAGACCACCTGAATGCTTTTGGGTTTGATTTCACCTTCACTATGGTGAATTTATATCTGGTTCATGGACTTCACTCCTCATAAATTTATAAAACCCTAGTTCTTCATCTTCATAGTGACCTTGGGGGGAAATGGGTTAGTGTGCATACAGTATAGAGTTGACCCCAAAGACCCCTTTTTCAATGAGCATTGCCTACATAGACAATACTCTAAAGAGTGCCTCAGAATGATGTAATTATACTCTATTTGTTGGCTTGTGTGTGAATCATGTAATATGTGCAAAGCAAGTGCAGTAGTAACCTATCTTTTAACTTGGAAAACTAGGTTCTTAGGCTAATCCTTCAGTACTTTAGACTTGTGTATGTGTTTTACCTATGGCTAATATGAAAATAGGAGAAAATAAGGAACCTTTAATTTATCAAGTGCTTGATTAAGAACTTTTATAAGTTGCCTTGGTCCATGCTAGGTTTTTACTCAAGTGAGAAATAAATAAGGATTGATCTTGTATTTATATCAATCCCTTTAGATAATTAACTGATTTTAAATAAATTATGTTGACCATTAGGATTTGTTTCACTTTAAAATTATATGAATTTTGGGAATTATACATTTGAATTGGATTAGGGCACCTTCATTGATGCAAGTGTCTATCCTCAATGTTAGTGTCTAGAGAGAAAGAAAGTAAATATAGATTCATAACTTCCAAAGATGGAAGATAATTAGATTTTAATCATCATAGGTGAGATACAAACTTTAGGTCATCAACCTAAAATTAGTCAGACTAAGAGATAGGCCAAGAGGATTAGGATAAATTAGATACAAGAATTTAAAAAATTGGAAAGGTCCTAAACTAAGAGGAATAGCCAAGGTCTAATTTTGCTAAGTATACAAGACTGAGGTGCTATATAATCCATAAGATAGTGTCTACATTCCCCCCACCCCTTTAATCTAGTAATGGAATTACTAGTTTAAAGGAAAGGAATGTGTGTTTGTGTGTGTATAACACACCTTGACTTTGCATGAGTCTAATTTGAGTGCTTTTTTTATGATTGACCTATAATTAAGAGAATGCTATAGTATATGATCAGTGCATATAATCTAGAATTGAAAGTATTTGAAAATATTGAAATTGAAAGAGTAAGTTTTAAGAGTACACATGTGTATCCATGTAACCACCTTGCCTATTGGTAAGCTCATTTAAAATATGTATCATTGTAAGGCTCTAAAACTGAGATTAGGAAAAAAATATAAATCTATAAATTACATATAACTAATGAGATATAGATATATATTGGAAGGCACATGCCCCCAAAAATGAGTTTCCACTCGATAGTTAAGATTAGCTAAACTATGCAATGCAATCATATTTCTAACATGGTAAGCATGAGTGAAGAAAATCAATTCATAATTTTAAATTATTATGTCTAGATGATAAAATCAATTCTAACCTAAAAATTGGAAATATTGAGTGATTTAATCACCTCAACCATACCAAAAGTGAACCAACTAATGCAATAGATTGGCTCAATACAATCCATAAAAGTACATCTCAGGCATCACTTCATAAAAGTACATCCTAGTGGGTGATGATAATATATATGAGTGTTTTAAAATATAAAACAAATTTTTATTTTTCAATATAAGGTTTACATTTCATTAAATATGCACCTTAGATATGTCTCATATTGAAATTGTGTATAACAATGGTACTGATGTATAGAATTCTACCATAACTTTGAATCTAAATTATATAACTATGTGACTTAGCCAATTTAAAAATTGTGTGTGGAGAACATGCTTCCAAATCATGCCCCCCCCAAATATATATAAATAAATATAAAATTTAAAATAAATACCAAAGTGGAGGACATGTTTCCAAAACATGTCCCCACTATAATCTAGAGATGTTGAATACTAAATAAGTGTGAAAAATATACTTGTAAATCATACCCCCCACTAAATCTAAACTATGAATGTGTGGAAGCCATGCCTATATTATAGGTCCCCACTCAATCTAAAAACTATGAATGTGTAGAAGCCACTCCTATATTACATGCCTCCATTAAATTGAAAACTAATATAAGTACTAAATATTAAATGAGTGTGAAGAACATGCTTCCAAATCATGCCCCTATTGAATCTAAAAATCATGTCCAATGTGGGGAATATTCCTCTATGACATATCCCCATTAATATTACCCCCTATGAGGTGATTGAAGATTAGTAAATGGTAGCTACCTTACCTTAAAAGGATAAGACAACTGAATAATATATAAATGTAACCATTTAGTATTTAGAAGGAACATGTCTAGGTAAATGTAGCATTAAAGCACATAGAACAATGTGATCACATGAAGGCCTAATATGCATGATAAGGATCATAGAAATGTTTAGATACTAATATTAAAAACTTGACAATAAAATAAAGCACACACACAAGTACACTCAAAATAAAGTCAATAGGTAATGGTCCAAGGAGACATAAACAAGGGGCATGTTCAAATGTTGCACACTCAAAGGGTCATGACTTAGTCAAATGTCCATAAAATCAAGGGTGACATATTAAAATTTCTATACAAAAAATAATGACATGTTCAAATGTCAAAGAAATCATACATAGGCATAAGGGCCATAAAAAAGGAAACATATTCAAATGCTCAAACAAGCAAGAAAACATCAAGGCAAGACACTCAAGGAAGTATGTAAAGGTAAGCATAATAAACCATCATAAATAGGTCATAGTATCCCATGGATCAAATTTTTTAAAAAAACATATCAAGTGAATATCATATCAAGTACCTTGTATAAGATATAATCATGGATAAATTCATGTGTACGTACATATATGAGCTCAAAATATGATAATTTAGAGTGACCATATAATTATGTAACATGGAAGTATCATGATCATAGAGGTGGATGTCCCCAATGTCCATATTATATGAGTAAAGGAAAGTCCCAACATTTAAAATAGGAATAGATCATGTATATGTGTATGATTGTATCACACTCAAGTAGAATCATGATACTCATGTGTATGTAGAATTAAATGATATGTCATCCATCAACTTGGATCTAACATAGATGCCAAGAAACCAATAGAACATATAGGTGCTAATTTTGAATGTTTTTTTATTTTTTTTGGTATTTTTGAAATATTTGAAAAGACTACTCTAAGATCTCATCTAATAGATGGTCATAGGTATCTCCCTACTTAGTGTTTGACAACATTAATTTGGATCTTTTACATTATTTGCATAGTGATTTAATAATTTAAAAACATTCATTGCATGTTCCTCATTGCATTTTACATGTGTAGTATAAGAATTAATGTTGTCATTTGGAATATGTATTAATTTGTGTTAATGAGAAAAAGAAATACCTTGTTGACTTGGTTCAATTTTTGCTTCCATTTGGTATAGCCAAAGAGTTTCATATTGGGTTCACCAAATATTCAACCCTAAATTAGATAAGGATCCTACTTGAGTAGATATGGTTAATAATATATAAATGACAATGCATAAGGGTGATGATCAGATCTAGAGTAGGCTAATTGAGTGTTAAACTTAGATATAAATATATGTTAAATTCATTAAATTGAGATAAGATAAAAATAGTAAGTACAAATATGCTAGATATGTAAATTTCAAAGAAATACTGTAATTATTTAGTTTTAATGCTAATATATTTTTAGATATAGAAAAGGCACAAATCAGACTAGAAGAGGAAGCTAGAACACTCAGATTATGGATTAGATGCCTTTAGAGCTACAGACACTGGCATCAACCCTAGATGGTTGCATCAATGATATTATTTGAACTTGAAGTAAGTTTCCTATATATAATACATGATATAAAATGATGTGACCACATTGATGCTTCTAGGTTTGACTTCAATTTTCCTTTAATGCATTTAGATATGGGTCATAGACTGTCATTCCTCATGAATTTGTAAAACCCTAGTTCTTCATCTTCATAGTGACCTTGTAGAAAAATGGGTATGATCTAACCCAAAATACTCCTATATCAATGAGTGTTTTCTATTATCTAATACTCTGAATAGGGACTTATATTATTGTAGTTCTCCCCTATGTGTTGGATTATGTGTGAATCATGTAATATGTGCCAAATAAGTATAACAGTGACCTAACTTATAAGTTGGAAAAATAGGCTCTTAGCCTACTCCTTAATTAATTTAGACCTATGTATGTGTTTTCCATATGAGTAATATGATAATAGGATAAAATAGTAATCTTTCTTTATAAATCTATTTATTGAGTCCTTTTATAAGTTGTTTTAGTTTGTGATAGTTTTTTCCTACGTGAGGAATGAATGAGGATTGATCTTGTATTTATATTAATCCCTTTAGATAAGTAACTTGCATTAAATCACTTAGTTAAACCATTATCATATGTTTCATTTGAAAATTATATGAATTTAGGGCACTAAAAACTTGCATTAGAACAAGACACCTGCATTGACATAGGTGTCTATCCTTAGTACTAGTGCCCAAATAATAGGAAAATAAGTACAAATTTAGAACTTATGGAGGTAGAAGATAAGTAGGTTTTAAGAATTATGGGTGAGATAGAAGGTTTGGGTGATCAACATAAAATTATTCATACTACTAAAGAATCTAAGGGGCATGATATAGAGCATATACAAGACTTTGAAAAGTGGGAAAGGTCTAGAACTGAGAGGAACAACCATGGTCTAAGTTTGCCAAGTGTATAATACTAAGGTGATATATAACCCATTAAATAGTGTGTACACATGTATAAGACATAATCATGGATAAACTCATGTGTTATTACATATATAATCTCAAACATGATAATGTAAAATAACTGTAAAATGATATAACCTGGATGTATTGAGATCACATAATGTGGTTGTCCCCAATATCCTAGTGATGTGAGTAGAGGTAAATCCCAACATTTAAAAGTGCATAGATAATTCATCTATGTATTCATGTATCACACTCAAAATATGTGTGAAATACATTTATATATAATAAATATTGATATGTCATCTACCAACATGGAACCAACAACATATATGCCAATGAGCTAATAGAACATGTAAATATTGAAAGTATTTTAGAATTTTTTATGATTTTAATTTTTTTGGTATTTTAAGAATATGTGAAAATAAATAAATATTGTTGTACCCAACATCCTCTTTTTCTTCTTGAAGAAATGGAGACCCATTTTTTTTGGATTTTGACCTTATTTATTGAGCCTTTCTTATACATGTCTGTGTAAGCAAAATGGATTGCTCCTTAGTCTTTTTACACTCATAATAACAAAGCATGTTATTATAAAATTTATGGACTAGCTTTATTAATATCTTTTAGGATATTTTTTAACTACGCAAGTTTTTAGATACTTAGCTTTATTTAGATTTGATATTTGGACATTTCGCTCAGGCCTTCTTTTCAAGAAGTTTATTCTTCAGAACTTATGTTTAGGTCTTACTCATCAGGATTTTTGTTTGGAATTTATGTTAGGAAGAATTATTCAAATTTTCCTCATCAAGATTTTTATATCAAAATTTTTGTTCAAAGTTTCCACATCGTACATTTTGTCTAAACAAATTTTCTAAATGATTTATATTTTATCAAACATTTTATATTGGGATTTTTATTCAGACCTTTCTATCAAAGATTGTGTTCAAGATTTTTAATCCAAAAAATTATTTGAAACAGCCATCATTAGCTTTATGCAATTTAGTATTGTTACTCAGAGCTTTTGTTTGGACATTCCAATAATTGTTTTGTCTTTAGTATTTTTGTTCAAATGTTTGTTTTGATAGATTTTTTTCTCTTTGAGCTTTTTGTTTAGAATTTTTATTGGCCCAGTCTTAATACAAAACCTAACTCCCAATTTTTTACTCCCAAAATCTTGCTAGACTTATCCAATAAAGAAATAATACTTCCTGATACTTGTTAACTAATACTTGCCAACTAAACTAATGAGATTTGAACTGTGAAGGTAATACAAACTTATGAACATTGGACATTTATAATGCATGAACTAGAATTGAATGTTAAGGCTATATACATAATGTGAAGTTATCAATATATTTATTACTCACAAATAAATTCAAACTCAATTTCTATTTTATGAATGAAATCCCTAGCTACTTGTGAATCTATTGTAAGAAAACAAGCAACTATCAGATAGGAATTTTTCCATTGAGCACGTAAATAGACCTTGAGCACTATGCATAATTGCAATGGAGTCATCATCCAAGACCTTCAAGGGAGCACTTCCTCCATCCCCATTTTATATCAAAGATTCAATTGAATTCATAAATATAATATATGATGCAACTATCTTTGATAAAAGGTATGGAAATTACTCAAAATTATGGGATATTTTGGATTATGTTGATGTGTTTTTAATAGATAGAAATCTATCTACCATAGAATTTCAATTCATTATAGGCTTTCTCTCCCTCAAGAGACAAGCACTACACTCAGTGGTGACTAATCCCAAGGTGATGCCATGCATAAATATTCTATAAGATTTATTCTTTGTTGTAAAAATTACAAAGGATGATTTTATACACCACATGGATAACCAAATAGTCATGGTGTGTATTATCGGATCTGAATTTCAAAGTTATCTATCACTACTAGTTTTAGATGCATTTTTTAATAAGTATAGATTGGTTTCATGGAACTAACAAAATTCAATGGATAAGGTGTTGAGCTCTTGGCATCTCCTTGGGGATACAATGACTTATAAAGGTAATAATCCCACCCCTATCAATAAATTCAAAATAGGGGTACAGATTGGGATGGTGTTATTAAATAGGATGTATGACATGCCTAGTATCCATTTTCTTAATTTGGATTGGGTTCTATTATTGAATTTGATGATGACCAATGATGTGAATTTCACCCTATGTGAAATTATTAGCTTCTAATTGAGAGAATAAATTTTGCATAAGAGTAAGTAGCCCACTCCAGTTGGACACTTCTATATGATGTCTTATCTCTTAAATGTCATAATGGGAATAATATACAAAGTCCTTAGTGAGATTTGGATCTTAGCCATAGCTTATGTCAAGAATCACATTTATGATTATTACCAATTCATGCATATTTATGCATATACAAAGAACATGGTTCAAATTGTTGAGGATGTCTATCCTCGAGTATGGTAGATGATCCATAAAAATCCACTACCTAGAATTGGAGAAAGCATAGTCAAAACACTATTTGGAAGGGGTGACTACTGGTTTTACCTAATTATATAGTAATCATGATTACTTATCATAAGTTCCACCCATTGCACCTCCCCAAATATGTACTAGACAAACTAGTATAGTAATAAATTGATTGTCAACTCTAGTGGAGTGTCAAGGAATACTTGATTAAAAACAAGAAGAGCATATTATATGGGTCACATTTGATAATTGGTAGACTATGTTACACATAAATGAAGAATTTTAGAGAGGTAGGAAATAAGAGAAAGATATATCACTTTCGCACCATTACGTACAAGGACTAGGATCCCCATGGTCATATATAAAGACACAGTCTGGGCTTTGGTATCCCATACTAACATGTCCCTTACAACCATGAATTTATCTTTTTAGTTGAAAAGGATGATGCTCAGGTCTTGGAATGGACCCATATTATGGGCTTAAAGGAGGATCATATGATAATATTTCAGCAAGATCCATCTATTTCTATATAATAAATGAATGCAAGGTTGTCACCTTCTAAAGGATGGACAACTTTAGATTTTTGGGATAGTTATCGCCTAAAGTAGATAAAAGTACAAAGGGAGACTTCACAAGAACTTCCTTTTATGTTTAAATCTATCAATAAAGAGTTAGGGTTGAATGAGCCTAATCTTAGGGGAAGCTTCAGGGCACCCCAATTTTTTAGATTCTTCTAATGAGGAAGAATAAGAGTACCCAACTATAGCTACATTACAAATGCCTATAGCTAACCCCCAATTATAAGAGTCTCTATTATTATGGGTGGCTATAGAACAATTTGTTTTCTCAATTTGAAAAAGTTCCTCTTTTGATACAAAGACCACCATATGTTATAAGAGGAAACCAAGGACACCCTTAATAGGTATCCCAACATTGAATCAATGATAGGTCATGCCCTCAGTTCCTCAACAATAAGTGGAGGAAGAGTAAGAACTTGATGAAGAATAATAATTAGAGAGAACCAAGGCACATAGCCTTATGGTTGATAAAGGGAAGACACCAATCATAAATGACACAATAGGTAAGAAGGATCAACTTTTAGACCCCACTTCCCTAGTTTCTTTGTCTATTCTTATTTTTGGTTTAGTTCTACTAAGTGATGTTTTGAATACTCCCAAGGTGGAAGTTGTCGCTTCCACCCCTAATGCTTCATTGACTTCCTATTCTCTCTTGTACATTCTTTTGCTCACCCCTAAGGTAGAGAAGGATTATGCCACAACCATTACTCCATATCTCCCCGTAGTGCCATCCACATCCATTATTGCCACTACTAGTATTCCCTCTAGGACTGTCATAGTCAAAAACTTTAAGAAGAAAAGATTACATAAAAAAATTTAATTATCTATGGCCACTCCTTAGCTCCATGTTTCTTCTACACAAATCACTTTGTCGATGCCATCCATTAGTCCATCCCAAGAAACCACTATTGTGTCCTTAGGCAAAGGGAAAAGGGTGAAGAAAGTCATTACTATCCATCCACTCCCCCAATATAGAGGTGTGGATTGGTCCAAGATAATTTATACTTCCCTTCCTAATACAAACCTCAAGGGAGCTAACAAGAAACAGTGAGTAGAATATCTTGAGGAAAAGGTTGTAGCTAAAGATACTCAAGAAATAGACCCTAACTAGCTATTGATTCCTTCATTAGCAATTGATATGAGAGATAAGGCCTCACAAGTTCCCAATGTCAATATTACAAAATTTTCATCAATAACAAACCTATTTGATAGGCCATCTGGGGGCATTCAAAGGGTGAGAAAGATAAATTTAGAGGATGAAGCTAGTAGGTAAATGGTTATAGAAGAAAGATAAGAAGTTTACGCCTTATCTAAAAGGTAGAATAGACAAGTGAGGTATTCACCCTACAATGAAGATTCTAGGTCCCTAGATGAAGCTCACAAAGATGACATGGTGGCACTACATGAAGGGATAAAACTGGCAAGACAAGAGCTGGAAGTAGAACTAGAATAGATTAAAGAACAATAGATATTTCACATTCCAATAGGTATTCAGGATGAGGTACATAAGTTTGCCTCAAAATTATTAAATTATTTAGAAGAATTATATCTAATGTGAGTTGAATTAGCCCCTCATATTACTCAAACACATAAATTGTTTAATTCTTTGAAGGTAGATGATAATAAATTAAACTTATTGATCTTGTACACAACCAATAAGGCATATAGCCATTTGGATCTGATGACACCATTAGATTCATCTAACACCCTTAATTTAGTGTTCCTTAGAATAAAAAAAGCTAGAGAGTGGGTGATAACAGTTGGGATATTGATGCCCAAGTACCAAGAGCACGAAGCACTCATTTTGTAGATTTTAAATGACTTGAAGTTTTCAAAGGTAAAGGATGCTATAAGTAATTTGATAAGTAGAATAAACTCTGATTAGCTTATTCAATAATCTTTTGATAATTTTAAGTAGAGTTTACAAACTAGAAGATATTGAAAAAAAAACTAAGGTTTGTAAGGAAAAAGGTAATTTAAGTTGAAATTTTCAAAATCCACTATCAGATGACAAAGATAGAACATGCAAATATATTAGGACAAGTTGGTAGAGTACATAGACCCTCACTTTTGAACTTAGATATAATCAAATAATAGCATTAAGTGGTGCATAAATAATATCTTGAGTTAGAAGAAAATGAGAAGTAAACTACAGTACCTACATCTAGTTCTACACTGATATCTATAGTTACAACTCCCACCAAAGTCAATGCATCCATGTAGACATCTACTCAACCTTAAGGACTAGTTTCATGCATGTACATTTAAATAACAGCATTAGTTTTGTATTTATATTTTTCTTATAATTTGAAATTATTGTAAAAGTTTTCTATCCTTTTTGTAAACATACACATGTTGCATGATTTTGTAAAAGCCAATTTTAACTATTAACAAATGTAAGATAACTATATACAATTTTTAACTATAGTTATAACTAAAGTTCTAATTATGCCATGTAACCAATTTTTTCATGTGATTTTAGGATGAGGTAACCCCTCCCAAATTATATAAAATAATATGTAATCCATAACTGTAAAGGTCAAAAAAATAAAAATATAGAAGCAGAATTAATTTTGATTATCAACAAATGAATTTTTGTATTTGATTTCCAATCTTTATGTAATTAGGCTTATCTTCTTTTGGTTATATGATTAAATAATTCTTATTGTGCAAAATTTGTGAAGGAATTCTTTCTTTTAATGATCGATATACTAGTTTTAGATGTACAATATCTATTGAATGATTAGTAATTAAATTGATCATTGGCAAATAAGTTGATTATTTCATATTTCTAAGCGTGTAAATGTGTTTTTCATTGATATAATTTGATGTGTATGTGAGATAACTATCTCAGATACCTCATTGCCCCAAGTCATACTCTCCTGAGTAAAAGGTGTGTAATAGCTACTCTAAAAGGAGCAACCTTTGAATAAGGACTTTGAGTTTTCTATATCAAGATTATCCTAGATTATTTGACCTTGTTTGACTATATGGGTGTAATAGCTTCTAGCAATAGACATCTTTTGAAATCACTTGGCCACTTAAAACCCATCCTAAGAGGTGATTCTTGAATCCATAGAGTATCTCTTTTTTCTCTACTCTTCCCCTCATTTTTGAGTTTATTTTGAGACATGCCCACTCTAGATTAGTAACCATATAACCACCAAGTCATCTAGATTTTAAATTTATTTTTTTAGAGACCATCCCTCTGTTCATAATCCTTGTTAACAAATATCATACATTACTTGCTATTCCATCAACTGGTTGTTAAGACTACATACTTACAAATTATGCCCTAGAGTGGAGTTTGCCTCTATTGAGATACTAAAATGTTAGATACTACCTAATTATGAGTTGGTGTGCATAAAAACCACATCAACATCTATTTTTACAATTAGGAGGGACCTTTGATCACCTCTAATGAAAGTGGATAGTTTCTACATAGATTTGCACTAGAGTCACCCAGGAGAGTGACCAAATCTAGTTCTCAGGTTGCTCTTCTAGTCTCACCCTTGTCAAATCATAGGAGACCTAGATTTGTATCAACTACCCCTATCCATAATTGAGCCAAGACACCTTCCCTAATAATTAAAGCTTCCCCTATTAATCATCTTATGGATCAACCACCTTAGTTGGTTAGATCTACTATTTCCATCCCAAGGGATGTGTATGACCTACCTAAGAATCCTAAAAATTATATGCCATCCTTTTATCCTTTAGGAGGAAGAATGGTAAAAGATCACATCGAGTCTTTCAAAGATACTTTGAGATTAATGAATGTTATTAATAAGGATGTTGCATGTAGGATTTTCCCTTTTACGCTAATGGATATTGCCTATGATTGGTATCTTAATCTAACAAATATTTCCATCACTTCTTGGGATGTATGTCAAGGTGCTTTTCTTGCACAATTCATACAAGCCACCAATCCCATTTTGATATACCATCACATCACTATCATGAAGAGGGATCCTAGTGAGCCAATTCATCCTTTCAATGTTAATTTCAAAAGATGTATACCTAGTTAATCCCAAGGTATAAACTAGAAACATTTTTGGCATTAAAAATGTACAAAAATGCTTTGGATCTAATTACTTTAGTTTTCTTGAGAAGGGTAGTTGTTATCACCAACTTGGCTTTAGCCTATGAAGAGACTATCAAAATTGATAATAAGCTTAATCTCCAGGTGCTTGGCACACCCAATGTCAATAATGGCTTCCCAACATTAAATCCAATCCCACATGTGAGATAGAACATCCATTCATTCAATTAGAAGCATTATATATGCTTCTTCCTCTAACATAGACAACACACCCAAATTATAGTTTTTTGAATAACCATACATAAGGTAATGGTTACTAGTATAATCAACATTCAAATACATCTTCTATTGTTTTCCTTCATGGCATCGAATCTATAAAGGTGAAGTTGGATGTTAATCAAAAGATGGTGCAAAAGTTAAGTAATGACTTCCTTGGTATGCAAAGAAAGATAGGCAATGCTAATGGCCTAAGTGGTAATACAAATTCTAGATATTAGAGGCATAATAGACCATTAAATAGGCTTGAAAAAAACACAAAGAATCCCAACAAGCTTTTATAAATCAACATGGTAGAGATATCTCTACCCAATTATTGTAGAATCCATAAGACTTCTCAGCATAGTGAGCTTGATTGTTTTGAATTTTGTGTAGCATTTGAAATGTTTCAATGAGTAGTAAGGATAAATCATATGTATAATCCACCAAGATCCTAGCCCTTTAATCACTACCATGTTCTTTAAGACTCATGAGTTTCCCTTCCCAAGTGAATATGATAATGTACTAGAGGACAATATTGATGAGATTCATGCTTTCTTATAATTCCAAAAAGATGGTTATAATCTAAGGAACAAGCATCCATCCATAACTTTTATTCCTCCAAATATAACCCATTCCCCCTAATCTAAAATCTAACAATAATACACCTCCCCTGAAATGGAATGATCAGCCTCAAAATAAGGAGGATCAGAGCAAAGGAGGATACAACATCATTGAGGACATGAAGAAGATCAAAGAAAATATTACCCTTCATGAATTAGCTTATTTCACTAAATAGAAGAAGCTACTATGGAAGTCTGTCATATGGAAGGCCCCTATGAAAAGGATAAAAACATCTATAAAGAAAGCAAAGACTATTGATACCAATGTCATCTATAAAAGCAAGCCATAGGTTCCACCCTTCTTACTAATTATCAGAGCATTTGGTAAGAATATTCATAATTATTTAGTTGATTTTGGAGCTTTAGCAACTGTGATGCCTACTTCTATATGTCAAAATTTTGACCTAACTCTAATCCCTTTGAAGATAATAGTTTCAAAATTAGATAAAATGGGGGTACCAATGATTAGAGAATTGATTAATGTATGTATTCAAGTGGCATATGAGCCATGAGTTCAAATTACTGTCAACATCCTTCTGGTAGATATACATAAAGGCTATAAACTATTGCTAAGTTAAGATTGGTCTAAAACACTCAATAGATTTTTCTCACATTTGGATACCATGGAGAGGCATTGTAAATCAAATCTGGATTAATAGGGAACTAAGGATTAAGTATCATATCATAGATTATAATGTGAAGAATGAAGAGGTAAAGTATGAATTCCATAGCCTTGGTATTTATACTTTTACTATGTAAAATAAAATACAAGAGCTAGAATCTGAGGGTTACAATCAGCTATGGACTCTTCACTTTGATGGTGTTATATCCAAATAAGGATCAGACATAGAAATTGCACTAATTGATCCATAGGAGAAGTTCTTGGAAGCATATAGGTTATAGTTCCCCTGCACTAAAAACAAGGTAGAATATGAAACCTTAATTTTGGGATTATAATTTACATTAAATAATAATGTCAAGCAATTATTAGTATTTGTGGATTAAGAGATAGTAGTCAATTAGGTTAGAAATAAATACCAGTACAAGATATCTTATTTGAAAATATATAAACATGGAACATGAGATTTGATTGAGAGGTTTGAGGATTTCAACATAGTAGTGGTTCCTAGATAGAAAAATCAAAATGCAAATTCATTCACTACTAATGCTACCAATTTAGAGCCTCTCCAAGAATCTAAGGTAAAGAGATTGTCCATTGAGCTAGTACCTTGTCCTTATATTCTTTAAAACATAGAAAATTTCCAAGTTTTCAATGATGACCAATAGATCATTCAATTTATCACTAATTTAGAATAGTTTGAGTCCTAAATCATTGATGATAAAGAAGTTAGTCATCTCTACCAAGGGCAGTCAAATGAGGAAGGTATCTTCCAGCTT
Source organism: Torreya grandis (assembly GCA_037957365.1). Taxonomy (NCBI): domain Eukaryota; kingdom Viridiplantae; phylum Streptophyta; class Pinopsida; order Cupressales; family Taxaceae; genus Torreya; species Torreya grandis. The sequence goes on from JARHVA010005630.1 coordinate 112,191, forward strand.
AAAGAGAGTCATCTCCCAACTGGTTTGGTCTCCTTAGAAAGACCATTTGATATAGATCACCAAACTCAGTAGTAAAGCCAACCTAAAGTCTATGAGTCTAACTTTAAAAGGGATAATTTAAGAGATGAACATATCTCATGATATGTCAACATTGGCCTTAGTTTTACTCTAGAAGAAAGACAATGGGTGAAGGATTTAATCACTAGATACATAGATGTGATTACATGGACATATGAGGACATGAAGGTTTATGACCCAAAGGTGATCACTCATACAATTCCACTAAAATCAGACCATAAGACATTTAGATAGAGACAAAGACTAGTGAATCCCATCTTAGAGCCTCTCATTCAAAGAGAAGTGGAAAAGTTTTTAAGTTCAAGGATGGTCTTTCCAATTAGACATTCTACTTGGGTGGCCAATTTAGTCCCAGTAAGAAACAAGAATGGGTAGATTAGGTTATGTGTTGATTTTATAAACTTAAACAAAGATTCTAAGAAAGATAACTATCCGCTAACTTCCTTTCATGAGGTGATACAGATAGTAAGTGGATCTAAAATGATGTCTTTCTTAGATGGATTTTTAGGATATAATTAGGTGTTGGTATAATCAGATGATTGAATGAAGACTATGTTTACTATAAAGTGGGGTACTTATGAATATAAGAAGATGCCTTTTAGCCTAATAAATGTAAGAAGTACCTTTCATCAAGCCATGGATCATGCATTTAAATTATCAATAGGTAAATGTATAATAATTTATATGGATGATCTTACTGTGTTCTCTAAGAATAGGAATGATCATGTGGGCCATTTTCATTCAATTTGGAAAATATGCAAAAGGTTTGGCATCTCATTGAAACCAAAGAATCACATATTTAGGGTTACTAAAGGTAATATCTTAGGACACATCATTACCAAATGATGTATCATCATTGATCTGGATAAAATCTAGGGAATTTCAAAGATTACACCACCAAACAATAATAAGGAGCTCAAATCATTATTTGAGAAGATTAATTTTGTAAGGATGTTTATCTCAAGATTTATAGAAATTTTTAGACCTTTGAATGTGATGCTTAAACAAGATGATAGAATATAATGGACAACTGAGGCTCAAAAGTCTTTTCAAGACATCAAAGATGCTATATCACAGGCCCCAATTTTGATTAGTCTAGATTTTATGAAGGATTTTTACTTGTACTCATTTTCTTTGGAACATATAATTATTGTTGTCATAACATATAATAAAGATGAGATTAATAATCCAATTGCAACCTTGAGCACAAATCTAAAGGATGCATAACTTAGGTACTCCATGATTGATCAATAGAATTTTTCTCTTATCTAAGCAGTGAAGAAATTTTGACATTAAATATTGAGGAATAAGACTATTGTTATCATTTTTTATCCTACTTTCAAGCTCACCTTGTCATATAATGAATTAGGAGAATGCAGAGTTAAATGGATGGAAAATTTACAAGTGTTCGACATAGAAATCAAACCTTCTAAGATTTTTTGAGCTTAAGGCATTATCCAACTCATGAATGAACTTGATCCATGTATTATTAATGAAGAGGTATTTGAAGCCTAGGTATCTAGATGGAAATGATATACTAACACAATACAATATTTGATTAAAGGTGCTTATTCCCCAAAACTCAATAGAGAAAAGAGAGCTTTGATGCTCAAATATTCTCACTACATGATCAAGAAAGGGGTTATATATAGGATAAACTATGAAGGCATCTATCTTATATGTGTATCTATAGAAGAAGCTAAAGAGATTATAGAAAACTTAAACCATAAGATAGGTAGTGGTAATCTATTTTTTAAAGATGTTCATGCTCATGTAAGAACATGCCATGAATGCCAAGCTTTAGTAAAGAGAGAAGTACATGACGAAATGTCCTTACAACCTATTAGTGAAGGAAGTCCATTTTCCCAATGGGGTTTAGATTTGATTGGTGTCATTAATCTGAAATCCTTAGTAGGTCATAAGTTTGTACTCATTGCCATAAACTATTTCACCTAATGGACTAAGGTAGTAGCCACAAATTAATCTAGAGCACAATACATGATTTGCTTCTTAGAAGAACACATCACAACTAGATTTGGCACTCCCATTTCTCTATTTTATGAAAGTGGGATAGAATTAATATCAGTTGAGTTCATTGAATGGGCTCATGATAACCAGATCACCACCAGGTCATCTTCTTAAAATTACCCTCAGGGAAATGGACTGGTTGAATCAATGAATAAGAACTTGTTAGATGTAATTAAGAAATCAGTTATGGATAAGCCAAGGGACTGGCATAATCTAATAAAGTATGCCTTTCAGGTAGATTGAATGAGATATATGTAGGCCCTCAAAGCCTCACCTTATCTATTGGTATATGAATGCAAGCCAGTATTCCCAATCATGTTAAAATTACCAACTTATCAATTCATGTAGGAATACATGGAACCAAATGACAAAGTAGAGTGTTTACTACTATATATAATAGAAATGAAATATTTAAGGACTGAGGCCCTATAGACTTTTATTAGACACTAGAACATATTCAAGAGGTGGTTTGATAAAAAAGCAAAAGTCAAATCATTTGGATCTCAGATCTAGTGCTTCTTTGGGATAAAGCCCATGAGAAGAAAGGATAACATGACAAATTTTCCCCACTATGGATTGGACCATATCATATTTTAGACATCCTAAGTAATAATGTATTTTGATTAAGGGACCTACATGGTAATGAACTCACATATCCACTCACTAGATAGTTTTTGAATCATTACTTCATGGTTTTACCATCCAAAAACACCCCCGATTGATGAAGGGGCATGGTATAGGTAGGATTAAGTTAGTTTATTACTTTCCTAGTATAGTTTCCTACTTTCATAGGTTAGTTTATTTATTTCCTAGTGTAGTTTCATGCTTGCTAGTTTAGATTATTGCTTTCTAATTTAGGTTTGTTACTTTATTAGTCGAGTTTTATAGCTCTCTAGATTAGGCATTTTTTTGTTGTTTTATGATAATCTAAAGTGTTTTATTCTGGCATAATCAAACTAATATTCAAAATTTTGAGGTCCCTATTTTATGCTTAGATAGACTTATAATAGAAATGGAAAATTGAAAATAGATTCACAACTTTGGAACTATTCACAAACTGGGTATACTTTTATGTTTAGAGTCTTCAAAATTTGGATATGTAATCATAATCATTCTAGGTTGTGTCATAATAGAATATTTCTACCAAGTATGTGAAATTTGCTCTCAAGTAATTCATATAAATTTAGAAAGTTTTATTATTCCATTGAAGTAAGCACATTTATCATATTAATACTTGTTGGAGGTGATAATTATTGGTGCATATGTAGCTCGTAGGGACGTTATGGTAAATCATTTTTTCTATAACCATACCAACTCATTGGGATTTGAGTTATCCTCCTTCTATTTAAATAAAAGAGAAAGTTAATAAGAAAAATGACCAATGAGTTCAAAATAGCAATCAATAAATCCAAAAGAACATCTTAAAAAATATCAAAAACTCTCATGATGAAATAAGGTCAATTTACCATGCATCATGATCAAGAAAATGAAGGAAAAGGGAGAGAAGGAACCCAAGGTATCTTTATTGGGGCTATAGATGTCTAGATGGTAGTAGACCAATACTTGATCTTCCCTTAATTTGAATAAGCTTTAGTAAAAAAAATAGAACAAAACCTACATCTTCATCAAGCCTTTGAAAAACTCATTACAATAAGGGTTAAATGAACATAACTTTTTAGCACACATAGATCCATGGATGAGAAGGCAAGTATGTTGTGTGATTATACTCAGGAGTCGTATATCTGATTTTAATATTTTTTTGTGGCATAGTTCATGTTTGATTTGAAATTACTAACCAGAATTTTGGGTTCTCAAATACTCAGAAGTATTCCCCTTGTAAGTCACCAATCTTTGTACCCAACATTTCCCTTTTTCTTCTTGAATAAATGGAGACCCATTTTTGTTGGATATTGACCTTGTTTATTATGCCTTTCTTCTACATGTCTATGCAAGAAAAATGGACTCATCCTTAGTATTTTTACACTTACAAGAACAAATCATGGTATTATACATTTTATGGACTAACTTTATTAATGCCTTTTCAGATATTTTTGAACTATGCAAGTTTTTTGGGACTTAGTTTTATTCAAATTTGATGTTCAAACATTTTACTTGGGTATTTTTTTAGGAATTTTGTTATTTAGAAACTATGTTCAGGTCATACTCATTGGAATTTTTGTTCATACTTTATGTTCTAAATACTTATTCATGTTTTGATCATCAGGATTTTTGTATCATACTTTTTTTTGGAGTTTCCATGTAGGATATTTTATTTGAACAAATGTTTTGAATGATTTACTTTTATCAAACATTTTGTATCAAGCTTTTTGTTTAGACCTTTTTATCAAAGGTTATGTTCATTATTTTTTATCAAATAAATTATATAAAAAAGACATCATTAGATTTATGTGATTCAATATTTTTTAGCTCATTTTTTAGACATTTTGTTCAAGCATTTGTCTCGACAGATTTTTTATCTTCAAGATTTTTGTTCAAACATTTCTTCTGATGGATTTTTTTATCTTTGGTATTTTTGTTCAAACTTTTTACTAGCTCGACCCTAAGAAAAAACCTAACTCTCAATTCTTGACTTTCAAAAGACTGATAGACTTAGCCAATAAAGCAAAAATACTTCCTTATACTTACTAAGGATACCCACCAACTAATCTAATGAGATTTAAATTGTGTAGGTAATATAGAACATATGAACATTGGACATTTATAATTCATGAACTAGAATGAAATGTTAAGGATATATACATGATGTGCATCTATCAACATATTCAGTTTTGATAAATGGATCCAAACTTGATTGTTATCCTGTGAATGAAATCCCTATCTACCTATGAATTTATTACAAGCAAACTAGTAACTGGTAGAGAGGATTTTTCCATAGAGCATGTAAACAAACTTTGATCACTATGCATAATTACAATAGATTCATCATCCAAGACCTTTAGGGGTGTACTTCCACCATCCCCATTTTTTATCAAGGATTCAACTAAATTCATAGATATAGTATATGATGTAACTATCTTCGATAACAGGTATGGAAATTCCTCAAAATTATGGGATATTTTGGTTCTATCAATGTGTTTTCATTGGATGCAAATCTATCTTCCATAGAATGTCAATTCATTATAAACTTGCTCTCCCTTAAGAGACAAGCACTACACTTAATGGTGGCTAAGCCCAAGGTGATGCCCTGCATCGATCTTCTATAGGATTTATTCTTTGTTGGAAAAATTACAAAAGATGTTTTTTTACACCACATGGACAACCAAATAGTCATGATGTGTATCACTGGAGCTAACCTTCAAAGTTATCTATCACTACCAGTCCCAGATGAATTTTTTGATAAGCATAGACTGGTTTCATGGAACCAACAAAATTCAATGGACAATTTGATGAGTTCTTGGCTTCTCCTTGGGGATATAATGACCTATAAAGGAAAGAATCCCACCCCTATCAAAAATTTCAGAATGGGGGTGTTGATTGGGATGGTGTTACTAAATAGGATGTATGGCATGCCTAGCATCCATTTTTTTAACTTAAATTGGATTCCATTATTACATTTTATGATGACCAATAATGAAATTTTCATCCGATGTGAAATTATCATCTTCCAACTAAGAGAATAAATTTTGTATAAGAGCAAATGGCCTACTCTATCTAGTCACTTTTATATGATGTTTTATCTCTTAGATGTTGTAATGGGAATAGTATACAAGGTTCTTGGTGAGCTTTGGATCATGGCCACATATTACGTTAAGAATCACATTTTCTATTATTACTACTTTATGCATATTTATGCATATATAAAGAAAATGGTTTGAATTATTGAGGATGTATATCCTCAAGTATGGAAAGCAATTCATGGGACTTCACTACCTAAAATTAGAGAAAGCATAGCCAAAACACTATTTTGAATGGGTAATTATTTGTTATACCTTGATTATATGGTAATCATGATTGTTCGTCATAAAGTCTACCCCTTGTGCCTCCCCAAATATGTACCAAATAAATTAGTAAAGAAATAAATTACTTATAAAATCTAGTGGAGTGTTGAGGAGGTCTTGATTAAAAAATAGAAGAGCACATTCTATGGGTCACATGTGATAATTGGAATAATGTATTACACATAGAGGAAGAATTTTAGATAGGTAGTAAATAAGAGAAAGAGCTATCACTTTCCCACTATTACACACAGGGACTAGGATCCCCATGGTCATATACAAATACATATTCAAGACTCTAGTATCCCATACCAATATGTCCCTTATGAACATGAATTTTTATTATTAAATGCAAAATATGATGTTGAGGTCTTGGAAAGGACCTAACTTATGGGCTTGAAGGAAGATCATCTGAGGATAATTCATCAAGATTCATCTATTCTAAAGGATGGACAACTTCATATTTTTGACTAGCCCTTAGAGTACATAAAGGTATAAGGGGAGCCTTCATATCAACTTTATTTTATGTTGAAAACTATCAAAATACATCCAAGGTTGAATGAGCCTAATCTTAGGGGAGCTCTAAGGGACCTCATTGATCAAGATTCCTCTTATGAGGAATAACAAGAGCACCAAACTATAGCTACATTATAAATTCATATAGATACCTTCCAATTAAAAGAGTCTACATTGCCAGGTGTAGCTTTAGAGGAAGCTACTACCTCAATTTCAAAAATTTCCTCCTTTGAGGTAAAGACCACCATCTCTATAAGAGGAAACTAAGAACTTCACTACTATGTAGTCCAAAAGTGGATCAATCATAAGGCTTGCCCTCAATTCCTCAACAATAGGTGGAGGAAGATCAAAAACTTGATGAAGAAGAAGAATTAGAGAGATCCAAGTCACTTAGCCTTATGAATAATAAATGGAAGACACCAATCATGGATGACACAATAGGGAAGAAGGTTCAACCTTCAGACCCCTCTTCTCTATTTTCTTCATGTATTCCTATTTTCATTTTAGTTCCACTAAGTGATATTTTAAAGACTCCTAAGGTGGAAGTTTTCAATTCTAACATTGATGATTCATTAACTTAATCTTCTCTCTTTCACATTCCTCTACTCACCCCTAAGGTAGATAAGGATTCTACTGTAACCATTATTCCATCTCTCCCCATAATGTCATCCACAACCATTACTCCATCTCTCCCCACAATGCCATCTATATCTATTATTTCCATTACTAATATTCAATCTAAGACTACCATATTCATAACCTTAAATAATAATAGGGTAGCTTAAAAATTTGAAACAACCATAGCCACTCCTTAGCTTCATGCTTCTTCTACACAAATCACTTTGCCCATGTCATCTAGAAGTTCATCCCAAGAAACCACTATTATGTCCTCAGGAAAAGGGAAGAGGGATAAACAAGTCATTATGGTCTATCTACTCCCCCAATATGGAGGTGTGGATAGGTCTAAGATCATTTGGCCTTCCCTTCTAGACATAACCCTCAAGGGAGATAAAAATTAACAATCAACACAAGATCTTGAGGATGAGGTTGTAGCTAAAGGTACATAATAAATAAACCCTAACCATCTAGTGATTCCTCAAATGGATAACTGATCTACGATCTAAGGCCTCCCATATGTCCAATTTCAAGATTACAGACCTCCCATCAATAATGACCTTGTTTGACATGTCCTCTGGGAGCATTCAAAGGGTAAGAAAGAGAAATTTGGAGGATGAAGTTGGTAGGGAAATGGTTCTAGAATAAAGACAAGAAGATTATGCCTTATCTAAAAGGTAGAATAGACAAGTGGGTTAGTACCCATATAATGAATATTTTAGCTCCCTATTTGAAGCTCATAAAGATGCCATGGTGGCATTATATGAAGGGATAGAAATGGAAAGATAAGAGTTGAAAGCAAAACTAGAATAAATAAAAGAATAACAATAGATAATTCACATTCTAATAGGTATTATGGTTGAGGTACAGAAGGATACCTCAAAATGCTTTAATTATTTAGAGTCATTGGAAGTAATGTAGGCTAAACTAGCCCCTCATATTGCTCAAAAGCATAAATTATTTAATTATTTGAATGTAGATGAAAATAAATCAAAATTATTGCTCTTGTACACAACCAATAATTCATATAACCATTTGGATCTGATGATGCCATTAGACATGCCCTCAATCTAGTGGTATTTATAATAGAGGAAGATAGAGAGTGGGTGACAGTAGCTGGGGCATCAATGCCCAAATACCAAGAGCATGAAGTACTCCTTTTGTAGATTTTAACTGACTTGAAGTTGTCAAAGGTGAAGGATGTTGTAGGGAAATTGATAATTAGAATAAACTTTTATCAGCTTATTCAAGAAGATTCTAAAAATTTCAACCAGAGTTTACAAGGGCTACCACTAAAATATATTGAAGCATAACTAAGCTTTCCAAGGAAAAAGGTAACTGAAGTTGAAATTTTCAAAATCAACATTCAAATGATAAAGACAAAGCAATAAAAAATATTAGGAAAATTTGGCAGGGTATAGAGACTCTCACTTTTTAACTTAGATATAATTAGACAATAGTATGATGTGGTTCATAAATACTATCTTGAGTTAGAATCAAACTAAAAGCAAATTGTAGTGTTTACATCCAGTTTTACACCAATGTCTATTGTTACAACTCTCACTAAAGTCAATTCATCCACGTAAATGTCTACTTAGCCTTAAGGGTCAATTTTATGCAAGTACATTCAAATAGTATCATCAATTTTTAATTTATAGGTTTTTTATAGTTCAAACTTATTGTAAAAGTTACCTATTCATTTTGTAAACATGTACATGTTGCATGTTTTTGTAAAGGCTAACTTTAATTATTAACAAATGTAAGAAACTCTATATGATTTTTTAACTATAGTTATAACTATGCCATGTAACTAACTTGTTCATGTACTTGGAGGATGAGGGGACCCTTCCCTAAGTCTATAAAATCATATGTAACCCATAATTGTAAAGGGTTATAAAATTTCAATATACATGAGCAGAATCAATTTTGATTTTCAGCAAATATGTTTGTGTATTTTCTTTTCAATTTTTATGTAAATAGGCTTATCTTCTTTTGGTTCTATGATTAAATAATTATTATTGTGAAAAATTTGTGAAGGAACTCTTTTTTTCATAATTGATATGTTAGTTTAAGATGTGCAATAACTATTGAATGATTAGCAATTAAATTGATAATTAGGATAAAGTGTTTTTGGTGGATCATTATAGGAAATTTTTTTTTTGATCCATGAATCACTAGGATAGAAAGAGCTTGGAAAATGCAAAGGTACCTTTTCTAGTCTTTGCATTGATGGAGGCATCCTTGGCATAAAAGGTTGTCTACCTCTGTTATTGTTTCTTGAATGTGGTCTGGGTCTTCTATCATATTTTGGGATCACTTCATGGTTATGCCTTGACCACTATCCATATGATTCAAATTGAGGATTTTCCCTCTAAGGGCATGATCTCTACCATGGCCTCTGCATGTTGGTTAAAGGTTGTTCTAGATCATCAGCTAAAGATTCTAACTCTAATTTATTTTGAGCATCTTCACCTTCTTCAAAATATTCTTCTACGATAGACTCATAGATATCATCTTATAGATGTAAATATTCTTTAGGGTATAATACATCCCACTATGCTGCTACGTTGGAGGAATAGATGGCTTTAACAGCTTTGTTTTTGTAATGGAAATTAGGGGTAATATGTCTAGGTTTCTTACAGATATAGTAAATGATGGTTTTAGGATTAGGTCAATGTGTCCTATGATGGTGAAGGAAAATAAAAGGTAGAGCATAGGAATGCTTTCAACGAAAGGATTGGTGTTTGAAGGAAATATGGGGACACCATTTCTTTTGGGATTTTCTTGGTTGTATAAACTATCTATAACCAAAGGGAGTAGTCTCAGGGAAGACGGTGAGAAATTTTTGAAGCTTGATGCTTACTAAGCTTTTGGATGGTCTTTGTTTTAGAGATGAGCTACATAGCTTATTATCTAGAAAAATCAATAACATCTGTTAGGGACATAGTAGCAAGAGTTAGACCTTTGACATCAATATATTGTAATACCTTATCAATGAGATTATAAGGTAATGCCTCAAGAAACTTGATTTTAGTTTTTATTGTACTAAAACTTTTGGCTTCATATGCCAATTCCTTGAACTATTGTGAAAATGGCTCAAATTGGTTTAAATTGCAACAATTCATTTTCATTAGCCATTTATGATATTCTATTTCTTTATTCCTGATAGGGGGAGTAAAGTCATTAATAAGCATATTATACAAAACTACAAGGGAATCTGGTTGAGTGTGGACTCGAACATATTATTCAACTTTTATCATGGAATTCCATCATTTTAAAGTGATTCCCCAAAAGTACTTTGAAGATAAGAGAGTTGTAGTATCATGATCTAGATTTGATACTATTGTAATAACTCTCATGCTATTACACTAGGCACTAATTTCATTCAATGGATTTAGTATACTATCTATATTAAGAGACCAAGGTTGAAGTGGTATCTGAGTTCTCAGAATCATGGAGGTATTTGGACCTTTTGTCTTCTTTACTGGTCTGAAGTCTCCTCCAAATTTTATTGAGGATGTTCCATATTATGAAGCAACTTATGTTACAAGAATTTCTTCTATCTTTACTATATCTTTTTTTCTCTTTAGCTACAAGCTAGTTAAGGCTATCTTCAAGACTAGTCAATTTTGAATCAATAGAAGATAGTTGATCATTAAAAGCATAAATAGCTTGATATAGTGTAACAACATTATCATGTGTTATCCTGACATAATTCAATGTTTGGTTTATGTATTGTTGTACATCATTATAAACCTTCCTTATATGCATTGTATTTCTTCTACTATGTCTAATCTAGACAGAGAATTTTGAATTTATAAAACATCTTTAAAAAGATCATCAAAAAATTTTAAAAGGTGTGCATGATATCTAGACATATAATTTCTCTATTTAAACTCATTAAGGGCTCTATTCAGCTCTTATAGGCTAGTAAGCTATAGAGAAATAATTGATAACACCTTGTGGTTGTTGATACACTCCTTTAAGAGGAGGACATATTCCACCTATATATAGAGTAACTTTATCTTCTGTATATAACTCAAGAGTCCTTTCTCTTAGGAGGCTCATCATGGTGAAAGGTAATTAATTATTAGAATTGGTAGGTTCTGGACCTTGATTTATATCCTTAGCTTATACAGGGATATGACCCTTTCTAATAGCTAGTCTTCTAGATGAAGTTAATGCTCATGATGGAGAAGACATTCTAGAAGATATATTGGAATTGTGATGGAAAGATAAGGCTCTAGATAGATTATCTATAGTCCTTCCATATATTTTATGAATAGTTTCTTGACCTTTTAGTTGTGGGGTGACATTCTTTAATCAGTCAAGTTTCCATTTTGATTGTATTTCTATAGATTCAACATGTCCCTTTTGTAAATGTATAATACCACTTAGCCTTCGAGCATATGGTAAATTTTTTAAGATTTTAGGTTGATTTGTGTTGGTCATACTATAGATAACTATAAGGTTTCTAGAAGCATATTTGAATTCACCAAACATGTCTAAACCATACAGAGAAGTGAACATTCCCCAACAGTCAAGAGAACCATGCTCGACTTCTTTACAACCCTTATCTCTTATGGCTACAAAAAAATTGGGATAAAAATCATAACAAATTATAGAATCATTGAGTCTTCCTATACTAGATAACTGACGGGAATGTTTAAAACTAACTTGTCTATGATCACACAAGGCTAGATATAGAACATGGTTAATATTACTAGGAATTAATGGAGTAATATGAACACAAATGAGACCAAAATGTATAAACTTGACATTTTCATGGGATCTAATATAATCTATTTTTGACTTAGGTAATATAAATAGCATATTAGTCTATAAAACCTTTACCAATTTTATAACTAAGGTTTAACTCTACAGACTTAATTCTAGGATGCACAAAAGATAGGTAGGTAGAGTTATAGGTAAACTTAGACTTTAATAGCTCTAAGTTTTTATAGACTTGAGAATTTTTGATGGTTGGGGGTTTGTACTAACTGAGTTCCTTTTCTAGGACTTCTTCTATTACTTCAATATTAGGACAATCAAAAATTTATTTAAGAACAAAAGCTGGAAGTTCATATGATCCTTCAAATTTGGATTCATTAACAATTTCAATAGTAGAAGCAGGATGAGTCCTTCTAAAATCCATTTATTATCAAAGATGGAAAAATAGAAAATGAATGTTTCTTTGGAAGATAAAAATGATTATAGAGATAAAAATGGCCTATGACAAATTTAATAAATGGCCAAGAGACTTGATGTAATAATATCCCAGAAGAAAATCACATAGTAGGGTTCTTCCAAATTTTAACAAGAAAAGAATTTCTTACATACTTGATCACTCCTTATTTTCATAGTATGGCTTTGATACCAATCTTTTATCATCAATAGATGCTTCCAATAATCTTGGATAGAAAACCTGTGATAGGAGGCAAGGGCTGAATGGCTACAGCTTCAGTATTATCAAACTTGGAATTACTTGATTATTTCATATTTTTGAGTGTGTAGAGGTGTTTTTCATTGATATAGTTTTTTGTGTATGTGTAATAGCTATCTCAAATACCTCTCTAGCCTGAGTCATAATCTCTTGAGTAAAATGTGTGCAACAACTACTCTAAAGAGAGCAACCTTTGACTGGGACCTTTGATTTTCTTATATCAAGATTATCCTAGACTACTTGACCTTGTCTGACCATATGTGTAATAGCTGCTAGTAATAGACATAAGTTTTGAAATCACTTATCTACTTAAGAACTAGCCTAAGAGGTGATTCTTGAATCCATAGAGTCTCTCTTTTCTTCTCTATTATTCCCCTCCTTTTTGAGTTTATTTTGATACCTACCAACTCTAGATTAGTAACAATCCAACGACCAAATCATCTAGATTTTAATTTTAGTTTTTAAAGACCATCCCTCCATTCATAAATCTTGTTAACAACTTGCATGCCCTAATTTCTAATCCATCAATTGGTTGTTAATACTGCATACCTGTAACTCATGACCTATCATGTATTTCACCTCCATTGAGATTTTAAAATGTTCTATGCTTACTCATTATGAGTTGGTGTTCATAAAAACCACATCAACATATATCATATTATTGCATCCAATAGATGCTCATATGTATCTCCCCTCTGGAAACCTCATTGAATAAACTATTATACTGCTAAGGATCATGTATAGGTGTAATATCTATCACTCAATAATATATCATGCTTTATGGTTTTTTTAAAGTAGTAATAATAGGAACATGTTTATGTATGCTTTATATCTTTATATGGTGCATAATATAATTAGGAATGTATATCATGGTCCTTTGGTAAGTTAGTATTTAGTATTCTTATTTTACATGAAAGTGTACTTTTAGTTCTTTATTCATTGTGTATACATGTATTCTTATAAAATTTAAGTAATAGATTTATATAAACTAAATATACTAAATCAACTCAAAATTCATAAAAACATCAATGGGAAAGAATGAAGAGGAAATCTAAATTTAATTAAATGTTCTTACCATCACATTGCTTCTGTTAATCTTCCCTGCAAGATATTCAAATAGTTTATCTAAGGATAATTTGATTATATGATATTGGATTACAAGACAAAGTGGATCCAAGGTTTAAAGATGGATGTAAATGGATTAATGGCTACTTGAATGTAAGGATGGATGCAATGAGAATATAAAGGCTATTTGTGAGCTTGTGTGTATTTCCAATTAGTCTAACCAAGAACCTTGTTTGGTTATTTATATGGTGGTGGGGAGGATTAAAAATTAATTGTAAATTATTTATAATCCTTTAATTTTAGATAATTGTATAAGACTAGAGGGATTAGAAGAAGATTCTAGAGTTAGAGGTCTGTAGATTTCATTAGGGATTATATTGGGGGTTTTAGGTGGGTTTAAGAAACTAGGTTTGTAGGAGAAGCTATAGATATGTTGGATAGGGGAGGTAGGTAATATATTTTGAATTTTAAATTGGTAAGTGGTTATTAAATATAGGATTGGCATCCATCAAAAAATTTGTGGATAAAAATCTAGCGGTTAAAAACATTATGTGAAAAATGTAGTGAGAAAAAATGTAGAAATTCAAAAATGTAGAGAGGACAAAACATCATAGGAAAAAAACATAGTAAAGGATAATCTCACACAGAAGATGAAACAACTTTCAACTAAAGGTCCAAACTCATGAAATCACATTTTCCTCTATTATTTTGCTTGTAAATTTGGTGTATTACTTTTCCACCATGAAATGTTAACTACCATTACCAAAATGAACTAGACAATAAATAAACAATGTGATAATCACTAAAATGTCCCAATTATGATCTTCACAACATTTTTGTGACATTACCAATATCACTACATTTTTTCTCACTATTTTTGTTCTCACGACATTTTTATCATACTACATTTCTGTCATACTACATTTTTACCACTACATTTTTTATCGCTACATTTTTGTCCAATAAATTATCACATAGATCTTTAGGATTGGTGGTTTAATGAAATATTAGTGGAATAATCAATGGATTAATATAGTTTGGCATGTATAGAAAGGTTAGTATGGTGTGAGGAATATATAGTGGGAAATACGATTATATTTTTAATTAGGAAATTGTTTATTTATTTTAAAATGGAATTAGTTGTGATAAATGGTGATATTAATTAAATAATTAAGGAGAACAAATTTAGATGTATACAATACATTACTTACATTTATTTTTGTAATGTATGTTTAGATATGGTAAATTACATAATGGTATGAGATATTTACATTAAATAAAATTTGAATTTTTTTAATAATGAGGCAATCATTATTTGTAATGAAAAATGATTAGAAACAAGAAATGTATACTATAATGATCATATGGTAATGAAACTATTGGTTTAGTTTTTGTCACTGACTCTCAAGTATCTAAATAAATATCTTAGGAATCTATATGTATTTATTTATTTTTAACCCTAAAATGATTCTATATTGTGGTATCTAGAGTTAAAAGAAAAATAGATAGCCTAAATTACAAGGGTGATAAACTATCTCTATAGAAAGCCAATTAGATGCTAAACTCAGATATAACATATGCTAAATTCATTAAAATGAGATAGGCTAAAATAGTAAGCAAAATTATGATAGATATCAAAATGTCAAAGAAATAAATTATTTAGTTGGTTTAAATGCTGACATGGTTCTATATCTAAAATAGGTAGGAAGTAGGCTAGAAGAGGATTCTAGAATAGTTTTTAGATTCTAGATTGAGTGCTTCTATAGCCATGGACAATAGTGTTAGCCTTGAAGGATTGCATCAGTGCTAATATTTGAGCTTGACACAAGTGTCATGTAAAAAATACCTATTGGAAAAGGAAACATCCCCCTAGATGCTCCTAGGTTTGTCTTTTCATTTGCTCTAGTGTATTCATGCCTAGGTCATAGACTGTTACTCCTCATGAAATTATAAAACCCTAATTTTTCATCTTCATAATGACCCTAGGAAAAAATGGGTTAGTGGGAACATAATGTGGAGTTGAACCCAAATAACCCTCTATCAATAAGCACTACCTACATATCTAATACCCAAAATAGGGCCTCATACTAATGTAGTTCTCCCCTAAGTTTTGGCTTGTGTGTGAATCATGCAATATGTGTAAATTAAATAAAACAATGACCTAGATTGTAACTAGTAAAATTAGTCTCTTAGGATTCTCTTTCAATAATTTAGACCTATGTATGTGTTGTCCCTATGACTGATATGAAATAGGAGAAAATAAGGAAGCTTTGTTCACTTGAGTTCTTGATTGAATTCCTTTGATAGGTTGCTTTTGTTTGTGTTATGTGAGGAATGAATGGGAGTAGATATTGTATGTATATCAAACCCTTTTGATAAATAACTTGCATTAAAACACTTAGTTCAACCATTACGATACATTTGATTTTTAAATTGGATGAATTTAGGGAACTAAACACTTGTATTAGAGTAGGACACCCACATCAACATAGGTGTCTATCTTGGATGCTAGTGTCTAGGGAGCAAGAAAGTATGTATATAGTCAAAACTTATAGAGGTATAAGATAAGTAGGTTTTAAGTATAATGGGCAATATGAAAGGTTTGGGTCATAAACATAAAACTATTCTGACCAAGAGATATACAAAGGGGCACAAGATACAGTAGATGCAATAATTAATAGTGATAAAAATCCATAATTGAGAGTAACAACCAAGGTATAATTTTTCCAAGTGTATAAGCCTAAAGTGATATATAATCCATAAATATTTTCTACATTTCCCCCTCCCCCATTAATATATTAATAAAATTAATATTTTAAAGGAAAGGAAGGTGTACCTAGGTGTCTATAACACTCCTTACATTTTCTTGAGTCTAACTTGAGTGATTTTATGGTGACTGACCTAAAACCAATAACATGTTATAGTACATAGTTTGTGTATATAATATGAAATTGAAATTATTTAAAGATTGAAATTGAAAGAGCAAGGTTTAGGAGTACACTTTTATATCGATGTAACCACCTTGTGTATTAGAAAATTGATTTGAAATATGTATCATTATAAGGCTTTAAAATTAAGATTAGGAACAATATGTATAAATATAGAAAGTGCATATATCCAAGGAGATAGAGAGAAATGGATATTGGAAGGCACATGACCCCAACCTTGGAGAAAAGTTGAGTTTCCTCCTGATAGTTGAGATTAGCTCAACCATGAAACATAATCAAACTTATAACTTGGTGAGCATGAGTGAACAAATTCAACTCATATTGTCAAATTAGTAAGGTTGGATGATACAATCAAGTCCAACCTAAAAATTTGGAAATATTGAGTGATTTAATCACCTCAACCATACTAAAAGTGAACCAACTACTATAGTAGATTGGCTCAATATAATCCATAAAAGTATATCTTGATGGGTGATCATAGTACTTGATGTAGATAGAGAATTGACATATTAGAGGAAGAACCAACTTGTATGATCACAAATCAAACAAATATTAGAGAATCAAAACATCCAGTAGCCCTCTATTGAGTGTGATCAAATATGAATTGAAAGAAGGAATAAAAACAATAAAATAATGAGTATTACATTATGATGTATCTTCTTATGAATTGATTAAAGTAAGATTAAATCAAATTATGAGATAGAAGTCTTTGGCAATGATAGTTCCCTATGGGAAGCATCTCTCCTTGTTCACCTTGATTTTTTGGCTTTATATTGATTTGGTAATTGATAAAATAAGATTTAATATTGTAAAGTTATTTTGGCATTATAACTTTACAAATATTGGATATTACTAGAGGAATTTTAGCATAGTAAGATTAAGATGAAGAAGCATTTCTGAATTGGAGGAAGAACCTCTAATTTATAAACTTTTAAAATGAATTTAAACCACCCATCTTGACTTAAAAATCAAGGGCTAAGAATAAAAGATAATTTTTAATTCAAAATGAGAATCTTGAATTAAAAATTGGAGTGAACATGTGGGACTCATAAATGAATATAAAATTCATTTGAGAGGAAGATATAATATAAAATTGGTAAGTGGGATTGAGTGGAAAATGAGGTGGATTATTAAATTGGAAAGGTGAGGAAGATAATATTGTAAAATTAAAATGATGAGGGACAAGTGGATCCTAGGGAATCTTTGAAATTTGTAAATGGAAATGAAGTTGAACATGACATCATAAGGTGAGGATAATTTGATTTATAGATTTATATGAATTGTGAATATTTAAAATCCATGGAATTTTTTTATTAAAGAAGGATTAGTTAATTAATTTGGATTAATTAACTTAATAAAGATGTAAATAGTAAACCATGAATAGTGATGATGAAATAGAATTAGAGAAAACTAAGGATGAATAGGGATGATTAAAATCAACATGAAGTGTCTAATTTTAAGTTTTTACATTTTACCCTTCTTTGAAAAGTCATTGCGAGACAAAGATAAATTAATGACTTATCAAAGAATGAAAAATTCATTAAAATATTATATAAATAAATAATTATTGACCCATTATGCCCCCTCGAGAGGGCATGTAGGATGTTGATGGGCTCTCAAAAAAGAGAGGAAGAATCTAGAATGGGAGAAGATATGAACCCATGGAAAAAATTAATCCACTTGAGTTAATGCTTACACACTTTGACTTACAATATTTAAAAATAATAGACTTAAATTAGACCTAAGATGAGGGGAATTAGGAAGTATTCATCCCAAAATAAGTGGCACACTTGAACTAACCCCAAATAGGGTGAAAAGTAATGGGCTTAGAATTAGAAGAAATTTCCCTAGTAGGGAGAAATGATGGTACAGAGTTTTAAAGATGATGGTACATATATGAAAATAGATATCCATAATAAAGTGGATGTAAACATTGATAGGTCCAAATATTTTTTCCTAATAGGGAAGATTTCATTTTTAAATGATGTAAATGGTTAAATGATTGATTAGCAAACATAACTCAAGGATTTAACCTATCACATAGATTAAAAATGAGATGATTGATGCAAATTTATGTATAATGGTATAATGAATTTTCAAAAAGGAAGAAGCCTTAAAAAACTATGCACCTATGAATGGTTAAAATGATAAGATAAATGATAATCATAAGAATAAGATAATGATTGAATAATGATGTGATTGAATTGTAAGATTTATAATAAAATTATCATGAATATTTACATATTATTAGTGTAGAGAGGATTACATAACATTATTATTCAAGCATTATTCCAATAAATAAAAGGAATAATGCATAGGAACAAACTAAATTAAGCTTATCTATTCATGTGGGAATTACAAAGGATAGAAAGAAACAAATGAAAGAAATCAACATCATATTACATTCCCAAATGGATTTACCATAATAATGCATCTTAAAATCATGTTCTCCCTTGATTAAGAGCTCTTGTCTTTAACAACAATGGTGACCAACTCCTCTAATATCTCAATAACTCCTTGTAAAACCTAGGCTCGTGATTTGGAATCACTAAACTAGCCTATCAATGAAGCTTAAAACTAAAATCAATGGTCAAATGTAAAATATTTCGGAGATAATTTAGAATAATAACTTTGCATAAATAAATATTAAAAATGATGTTTATGGCCTCTCTATTTATAGATTTTTGAGATTGATCAAGATCAACCACGACCATTCATCTTAAGATTAAGATGTGTGGCCAAGGATTAATATAATTATATAATTAAATCCATAAATATCCCTCATAAATATTTGGGATAGAGGGCAATTTAAGAGTCATGTAGGATCTTAATGAGGCATGAGAGATCCATAATCTTGATATTTTATGTATTTATGGATTATGGATGTTACCCTGAGAAATGATGTCACTTGATGATGTATTTAATTGAAATCAATTTCCAAAACTAAATATTCAAAAACTCTCATGGAAAATCACCTTAATCTCTTGATTAGGATCAATTAGCCTTAAACAAGTCTAATAAACATTTGTGCAATTATTTGGAAATTGGCCTTTAATTAATCAAAATGGTCAGAAAGTCATATTACTAGGTTATAGTTTGACTCAATAATAATTAGAAAGAGATATTAGATGTGTTAGAACCATATTCCCATTTAGGATGTTTCCAATAAAAAATAATTAATGTATGTGATTTGTACCAATGAATTAATAAAAAGAGCAACCAAGGGCACCTTGGTGCAAAATTGGTAATTTGACTCAAAATGATCTGATCAAAGTTAGCTAGCCTATAAATTGAATTGCCCCATTTAGGGATACTTTCAATTAAATTGGCACTTTTAAATTACAAGTTTGAACCATTTTAGGGTGTTTTATGTATTTTGACCTAAAATATGCATTTGAGTGTAATTCAAGAAAGATTGATAATTTCAACACAAACAGTTTAAGAATTGGATGTCTACACTTTGATGTATTATGAGAAGCATATTAATTATCCATATGGTCTAATTGATGTATATTTAGTGAAAAATGATATTTTTATGCCATCATATAAGACATTGTGAAAAATAAAATATGGATGTTTTATCGAGTAGACTCCCAGATCTAGATTTTATATGTAGCACGAAATAGTATGCACCATGATATAAAAGACCATGATGACCTAGTTTTAATGTGCAAAGGACTAACCCCCAATCCAATAGATAATGGATAATAACACACCAAATATTAAAAAACCATGATGATAATGCTAAGAAATTCCAATGGAATAACTCAAGTACAACTACATGATAAGAAGCACCATGATGATGACCTTACTAGGACAATAAACTAAGTTAAGGAAATAATAGAATAAAATAAAATAAACAAGTAAAAACACACGGGCACGTGCACGTGCACACACACACACACACACACACACACACACACACACACACACACACACACACACAAACATGATAATAAAATCAATAGAAAGAATCTTTTTATTTAACCAAGTCTAAATCCATGCGTGAAGGCTCAATGATAATGATAAATGGATGGTTCCCTAAAAAAAGGATACATGTAAGGGAAGGAGACATCCCAACAATGGTTTAAGACTTAGAAGTATTACATTAAGTATTTTGACTATATGTAGGATAAGAATAGTCATATAAAATATCTAAATTGGTAGTTTCAGTGCGGCTTGTGACACCCTATCTATATGTCCTTCTTACATGCTCTTATGACCCCTCTAGACACCTTTTTGCACATTCCCAGTCATACAAAACCTTTTGGACCCTCATTCTAACTTAGTCAGACCATATTTCCCAAGCCAATCCTATCCCCCTAGGTCTTAAGCTTGTAGTATAGGAGCATTATACTTGGACTACATCACTAGACCTTAGGGTGTCCCATTTTTGGCACTCTTGTATCTTTGTAATTTGAGCCTTAACGGTCATTTTCATCTTATTCTTATCCTTCATTATATCAACCTAGCATGAATACATCTGACCCATGACCAAATGTTCCCTATAAAATCCCATCCAATGATCATTTACAAATGAAGGTGACAAATCTTATAAAGCAAGCAAGAATACAAGTAAACTACTAAGGCAAACTTACCTATTCTCTGCATATAGTCACCCAACATAGCTTCAAACATATTCAAACCCTTAGAATAGTCCCTAGCCACCTCAATCACTCTTAATTTATAATTATTGAATCTATATGACACTATTTCACAAAGCACATTTGTTAGGAGAACTACATATGACTTGATCCCTCTTCAGAGTATTGGTATGTAGGTAGTGTGCCCACACAAGGGGTGTGGATCACATGTTCAATGCATCTTACACACACTAACCCCCCATTTTCAAGTGATTCAAATCTTGATTTATCAAGCATTATGTAAGGTTAGGTTTTGAATATTAAATCATCTCTATAATGACCTTCATCAATATTCAACACTTAAGATTTCACAAGCAGGCTCACATAGGAATAGTGAAAAAATCAAAAAAAATTAGGTATCTATGAGCATTTTATACAATAGTGATAGGATTGGAATATAGATTCAGACCCTAAAGTGTCCTATTTTTGGCACTCTTATCCTTTTACTAAGTAAAATCTAGATCCATCTTTATGACATTGTCCCAATCTTGCACTGTTAGTTTCAGCCTTTGTCTCATCCATCTCAACATGTTTCTAGCTAAGTCATTATTTCTCCTTATTTATTTCTATTTTTAGAAAAGTTAAAAAGATATGTAAATTATAAAAATTAGGACTATAATTATTGTGATATTATTTACTAGTTTATTAGTCTAGACCCTTAAGTAAAATAGGAATAAAACTCTATTGTTCCCAAAAAAGTTAAAACATTTAGTGAACCCAACTTCTAGAAACCCTAGGGAAAAATCCTTATAATTTTTATATTATTTTTTCTAAATATTTAAATCATAATTTTACATTTTATTTTTAAAATCCACCATAGTAATTTTAAAAATCATTTCTTTCAAACCCTAGTTAAATTTACTAGGTCTCTTTGCTTCTTGAGGTATCACCTTATATGTTTGTGAGTTTCATATCCTTTTTATGCATATTCTAGTTTTTTTGTTTTTAGGAATTTAAATTTCCTTTATTCATTACTTTCCTTCCATTGCATTTTGCTTATTACAACTTATTGAAAAAAATTCAATCCATTTTTACTTTATTTTTTCACTTTAACAATGGCCCAATATATCAGTTTTGATGAAACTGATAAGAGGGAACTTCAATACCTTTTAAATAAACATCTTAATATAAAAGATGATATTCTTAAAACACTACAAGAAGAAAAATAAAAATTAAACAATGGTCAATCCTCTCAAACCACTGAACAACCAGTTGTAAATGACACTATGGGGGCAACTATATCTCAACAACCCCCTATAGTAGCCTAACCTTCCTATGAGGCACTACTAGTTACAACTAGTATATATTTGTCTCCAAATGTGGATACCCTTGTTTAAGAGATAAAATATCTTTAATTCAAGGTTCTACATCTTAATCAAGGTGCCTCTAGACCAACACAAGATTTGGATTATTTTTCTCTACTTCATACACCATTTGCATGCCATATTGCTTCTACACCTTTTCCACCACGTTTTTTTCAACCCAAGCTCACTCTACATGATGTCAAGGGTGATCCAGAGACAAACTTGAGAGATTTTCATGCAGCATGCTTAGACGATGTGCCAAATGACTGGTTACTAACCAAGCTATTTCTATAAAGTCTAAAGGATTATGCTTTACAATGGTTCTTTAGTCTATCAAGTTAGTTAGTCAATGCATTTAATCCTTTAGCTAACATTTTCCTAGCTCATTTTAGCATTAACATCAATGACAAGGTTTCTTATGCCAAAGTTTCACAATAGAAACAAAGGTCAAATGAGCATCTCATAGATTATGTTCTTAGATATAAGACCATCTTAGCTAAAATGACTAGCCCCATCGCTGATCAAGAATTATAAGATCTCTTAAAATAGAGTCTTCTTCTAGTTTTTCATGAGTAAATAATGTTCAAAAGGTTCTCTTCCTTCACTAAGTTATGTCATATACTAAAGTAAAAGGAAGTCAAAAAAATTCAATGGGAAAACTCAAGTACACAAGCATATCAAAAAAAACAAACAAGAGTAACAGTAAATTCCCATACAAAATAAAGTTTAATGATATCAAAAGTCAAAATCAACCTATAATTAATGTGGCTTCAAAGTCCCCTCAGTGAGTGGTTTTATCAAAACCTCCTCATTAAACCTTTACCAATCTACCAGTATCTCCAGCCAGAGAATTATAGAAATTATTTGAATGCAATGTCATATCTCTCCCTCTTATTTAGGAAGTTAACCCAAAAAATATTCTTCCACATGGATATGATCAAAATGCATTTTACAATTTTCATAGGGCACCAGGACACACAAAAAATAGATGCATTAGTTTGAAACATAAGATACAAGACTTGATAGATGGCAACCTTATTAATCTTAGAACTCTAATTGAGCCTCCTCAGGCAAAGAAAACACAAGATAAGGATATAAATATTTTCTTAGATCCCTTTTCACTACATTTTAAACAAGAGATAGGAGACACATCAGGTGTTCACCATGCATATCATGTACACCCTCCACCATCTACATAATAGGTACCTTTACTTGAGTCACATCCTTTGAGTAATATGATTGGTGTGTATAATTCTAGAGTTCTAGATAAACCTTTGATCTCCTTCTCAAATTAGGAGATAGTTGAGGATGATTCAGATTACCATGCACTCTTTATTAAAGCCTACATTAATCATCATCCCATTCATAGTGTTCTCATAGACAATGGATCTAGTGTAAACATGTGCACTATAACATTAATTTATCATTTGGGATATTTAGAGTAGGATATCACTCTGATGGACATAGTTATTAGTGGATTTAGTGGGCACATATAGAGTTCATTGGGTGAGATTGTACTTTCTCTATAGGTTGGTCCAACACATGTGGCCACCCCATTTAATATTGTTCCTAGTGTTTGAGTCTTTGATATGTTTCTTGGTTGACCATGGATTTATAAACTTCATGTAGTACCTTTTATAGTTCATAAATGTGTGGAATTCATTCACAATAATCAGGTTATTATAGGTGGTGGAGTTTCATATGAGTTACCACTCCCCACTTCAGAACTATCTACTACTCTAGTCACTAGTTTTAGCTCCTCCACCAATTATAGTTATTCCTTTAGTTGATAGTCAGACACAGTAGAGGCCTCCCTTACCAGCACAAAGAGTTCATACACTTCAACGGATGCCTCTTTTAGAGAAACCATAGTTTCAAGACTCTAGATAATTTCTATTTATAGTTTTTACACCCAAGGTAGTATCATTGAGATCTCCTGACTCTACACATAGAGCACCTTTTCAGAGAGATTTTTCTACTATTATATGGGTCCCTAAGAGCCCCATAGTTGCATCTACTTCTCAGATTTATAGGGGGACCCCATAGTTAGTTTCGACTACAAATATTTTAAAGCATTTACAAAATACATAGCTTTCAAATTCATAGTCTTAACCTTTCCATCATGCTTCATGATCATGCATGATCCCTCTCCTTGATATAGCACACCATGATAGGGGGTCTCTCTTGAGACTCATTTGTTATTATTATTATTTTTCTCAATCTTTCTTGTACATAGTTTCCTTATGATTACTTGTACATAGCTTATTTTCAAAATATAAAAAAATTCAAATATTCCAAAATACCAAAAACAATATAACATTTCAAAATATAAAAAAATTCAAATATTTCAAAATATAAAAACATTCAAATAACTCAAAAACACCAAAAATATTTTGACTGTATGCATTATCCATGCTTTACATTTTTACTACCATGCTAGACTTACATTTTATTTTTCTATTCTATTGTTTGTTGATTTATCTACATTACTATGCTTCACTTGATCTTCTTTTAGTGTGTGCAGTGACACCCAGATCCTTGATTGTTTCACTCTACCCATTAAGGGAACATATTTCTTATACATTTGAGATACACATCGACATATCTACCCATTGGGGGCATCTTCTACATGACTACCCATCCAAGTTATGTCATTCCTACACAACACACTCTAGTTATCATGTTTATATACATTACTTACTATCTTACATAGATTAATCTATGGACACTCACTATTATATAGCACTTGTGTATTTCTTAGCATCTACCTAGTCTTGTACTACATGTTTTTCATACTTTCACTTATTGCTTTGATTAGTTAGATGTGATTATACTTCCATCATTTACATGCCTTCCTTTCTTTCTTTGAGTAGTTAGATGTGATTGTATTTCTCAATTTATATTTTGTATCTTATTGTGCCTTAGGACATTTGCTAATGTCATTTGCTTGTACTCTTCTAGGTGCTTGTGGCCCTCATGCCAATCTTCCTTGTTTGCAATTTTATGTGTATGTGTAAATTTGAACATGCCTTATATGATTTATTTCTTAGTTTGAGAGACATTTGCACATGTCCCTTATTTTTTTGGCCCCTTGGCTACTTTTATATGTTTTTTGCTTCTTGCCTTACATGCTTGTTTCTTGGTTCCTTCTCAATTATTTGTAATGCCATGATCCACAACATACATTATCTTATTTTTCTTGGATGCCATGATGGACATTATACTCCATCCATATTTTAAAACTAATAACTAATCAGACTTCTAGTTTTAGTTTAGTATATTTTACATGATATTACATTGTTATATCTATCTAGGCACACCCCTGTTGATCTAACAATCTCTAATAAAAACTATGTTATATATTGAGACATCTCTTTGATTATCATTATTATATCATGTATTTCATAGCATAACACACTTACAGGGATTTTTTCTTAGGGTATTCATTATAGGTCCTTCATTCCTACCCTTAGAAGAGGGGGAAACAAATAGGGGTTTTGTCATAGAGATTAGAGCCCTCTACTGGTCAAAAATTAGTTTTAAGAACACTCAAAATAGACTAAAAAAATAGTGGTGAATACATAACAGTGATCAAAACTAGTAAAGGACAAGAGAACCATATTTGGACTATAGCATCGAATAGCAAAGTGTCTTATTTTTGGTTCCCCTATCCAAATAGCAAAAAACCCATATTTTCTAGAAAACGATAGAAAGGTAAGTTCAGTTATCATTTTCTCAGCTACAATTTAGTTTAGATTGAGTAGTTTCAGTATATTTTTTCTTAGAGTATCTAGATATAGAGGGTATCATGCATGGCGTGATGGATCTTGTTTTTAGTTTCAAAATGGGTAGTTAATATAACTTCCAAATTAAAATACATATTAAATACACCAGTGATTGGGGTAAATGTATGCGACACATTTGACTTCTTTTCTTTCTAGTTCATTATATTACTCAAGTATTCTCAATAGTTGCATGCCTTATTCCATCTATAGGTGGTTGGTATCATTTTAAAGTGGCTTTCATACAAGTCTAGTTCCTAGTTTTAGAGTGGCTTTTAAGCAAGCCTAATCTCCACATTTTGGAGTGGACAAGATTGGCTTAGTTCTTCATACAAATTTAGCTATCCATGCCACATTGTCAAATTTTAGAGATTTCATGGGATTTAGGATCCATTTCATACAACACACATTCATATTGGTACCATTTCATAGTTATACATTTTAGGGGCAATGATGGATCCAAAGGACTAGCTAGCCTTTTTATTCATGAACCACCTACTCAGAGGGATTAAATACATGGTCCAAACATAGATTCACACATGCAGGATCACATAACTTAATTTAGTGGGAAATGATAGAGATAAAGGGATAGCATTTGCATTCCTGAGCCACTCTCGAAGAATTGAGCACTCAACTCTATTCATGATATTACTTTTGGTATAGTGCATACCCAGAACATACCCATCATCACTCAGCATCACACATTTTCACGAGCTTCAACCTTCCAAGTAAGTTCAAGTATGATTTTTATTTTTCCTTTATCCTATTATTTTGATTTTTTTCATCACTAGAATAAAAGGGAGAGTAAATGTAGTCATATAAAATGTCCAAATTGGTAGTTTGAGTGTGGCTTGTGACACCCTATCCATAGGTCCTTCTTGCATGCTCTTATGACCCTTTTAGACAACTTTTTGCTCATTATCAATCATCTAAAACCTTCTATACCCTTATTCTAACTCAGTCAAACCATATTTCCTAGGTGAATCCTATCCCCCTAGGTCCCAAGCCTATAGGATAGGATCACCATACTTAGACTACAGCATCAGACCTTAAGGTGTCCTATTTTGAATGCTTTTGTCCCTTTACAATTTAAGCCTCAATGATCATTTTCATTTGATTCATATCCTTCATTATGTTGTCCTAGCATGAACACATCTAACCCATGACCAACTATTCCCTGTAAAATCCCATCCAAAGATCATTTACAAAGGGAGATGACAAATCTTACAAAGAAAACAAGAAAACAAGAAAACTACTAAGGCAAACTTTCCTATTCTCTGCATACAATCACCCATCATAGATACAAACATATTTAAACCCTCATATCAATCCCTAAACACCTCAAAAACTCTCAATTTATCATTATTACATCTGCATCACACTATTGCACAAAGCACATTAGGTGGAATAACTACATATGACTTGATCCCTCTTTGGAGTATTGGTATGTAGGTAGTGTGCCCACACAAGGGGTGTGTATCACATGTTTATTGCATCTTACACACACTAACCCCCTTCCATTTTTGAGTGATTCAAATCTTATTTTATCAAGCATGATGGAGGGTTAGGTTTTTAATATTAAATCATTTCTATAGTAAGCTTTGTCAACATTCAATACTCAAGATTTCATAGGCAGGCTCACACAAGAATAACATAAAAACACAAAAATTATTAGGTCTCTGTGAGAAGTTTGGACAATAGTGGTAGGATTGGACTACATTTTTAAACCATAAAGTTTCATGTTTTTTGTGATCCTATCCTCCACTAAATGAAATTTAAATCTAGGTTTATGATACTATCCCAATCCTACACAACTAGTTTCAACCTCTATCTCAACCATCTCAGCTTTTTCTAGCTAAGTCATTATTTCTTCTTATTTATTTATATTTTTAGAAAGGTTCAAAGACAAGTAAATTATACAAATCAAGAATGTAATTATTGTAACATTATTTACTAATTTAATCTAGACCCTTAATTAAAATAGGAATAAATTTTCATTATTCCCAAAAAAATTAAAACAAGACAAATATTTTTGTATTTTGGGGCTTTATATCTCATTTTGAGATTTTAATCCATTTTAAAATGTCGAGGTTTTTGGGGGTTTATATCTCATTTTGAGATTATAATCCATTTCTAATTTTTCAGGTCTTTTGATTATTTTTAATGTTTTCAAAAAAATTAGGTATCTGAACTTAATTGATATTGACTAGATATATATGGTGCTTGCTCTCAAAATGGTGAGAGAGACTTAGGATGATCTAAAAATGGTAAGAGTGTTCAAACTTAAAATGCTTTTAAAATGGTGAGAGCATGGTAAAAGGGTGATCAAGCTGACCTTAGAAATTGAGCACTACCTACATAGTCCATATGGACCTCAAGTCAATATAATTCAACCCATAGGGTTTGAACTATGAATTAATAACCTAAAATAGCTTTAAAAAGGGTAAGAGCTTAGAAATAAACAAGCTTGAAAAATGGTAATATCATTAGATAATGGTTACTCACAAAACAATGAGAGCATGGGAAAGGGGTGACTGAGCTAACCTCAAAAATTGAGCGCTTCTTACATAGTCTAAATGGACCACAAGTTAATGTAGTTCAACCCATGAGGTTAGAAATATGAATCAATATCCTAAAATAGCTTTCAAAATGGAAAGATTTTGGAAATAAACAAGACCATAAAATAATGATAACATTATCTAATGATTGCTTATAAAATGGTGAGAGCATAGGAAAGGGGTGATCAAGCTAACCTCAAAAACTAAATTCTACCAACATAGTCTAAATGGACCTTGGGTCAATGTAATTCCACCCATAGATATGAGATAGAATGCAAAAAGATAGGTATGAAATGTGAACATAGAGGAAAATAGGAATGGGTGCTCAACACTATGAGAGTGTTGATCGAAAATCAAGATCAATGAAAAGGTAAATGGAAATGGTCATGATTGTATAAGAATCTATTGCCCATAATGGAAGTAAAAGCAATGTCAAACAAGATGACCAAGAAAGCATAAATTTTTATTTTTTAATATCTCAACTCAATTTAGGATTATGAGATATATAATGGGGAAAAAATTACTTAAATTACTCACAAATAGAGAGAGCATTAGAAAGAAGTGACCGAGCTAACCTTAGAAACTGATCACTACCTACATAGTCCAAATGGACCTCAAGTCATTGTATTTTTTTCCCATAGGGTTTGAACTATGACCCAATAATAGGGTGGAAAATAGGAATGGAACAATCATAAAATAAATGGCATAGAATTTGACAAGGGTCGAATAATAATGAATGATAATGAGGCAAAGGACTAGGAATCTCCAAGGACCATGTTATGTGAGAACCAAATGTGTCTAGTCATCAAATTATTGCATAGATAATAGGCCAAAAATATTTCTCAAACATGTCTTAATAGACTTTCTACTTCTGCAACAAGGTCAATATGGGAAGACTAATCGTCATAATAAGATGGGTTGGGATGAATATGATTATATAGCTAAAAAAGCTTGAAATGGTAAGATAATGTAAATAGTAGATAATGTAAATTGGGATACCCCAAAGTGTCAAGATACTTATATAAAATAATTATTTATACATGATGCCATAAACCTAGTTTTCATCATGGTACTTTTCCAAGGTGCCATAGGAATGATTTTCACCATTAGATGAATTATTTATCTTTCTCTTTTTGATTTCTTGATTTTTTATTTATTTTTTAATATCTCAACTCAATGAAGGATTATGAGTTGCATAATTTGGACCCTTTGTTCTCTAAACAATACCAGTGCATAATGGTTTCCCTTTCTGAATCTTGATGTCAATATGAAATATATTATTATTTCTATGATCTTCATTGGTTATTAATTCTACTTCCTCTAAACCTCTAGACAAGATGTCTTCATAGTATCTAACAAAAATAGTCTTGTCAAGAAGGGTAGACAAGGGTAAGCATGGGATATATGGTTTGATTGGATAAGAGAAAATAGGTTTTGAATAAATAATAGGATTGATATGGAATGTATAATGGTTGAAGGACAAATTAAGATTAGGATTTGTAGTCACACACAATGCTGTTGATTTTGGATTCAACTTGTATTTGGTTATGGCAGGGCCAATATTAAATTTGATAATGTCTTCATCAAGCAATGCATAACTTATTTGATAGTTTAGTGGCACCTCGAAGAGGTTTTCACCAACAATTTTTTCTTGATTTTTTTAATATAAATTGTCCAATAGTGCCTTGAATAAGGTTTCACTAAGGGATGTTGATAAATTATTTTGATTATCCATTAGTGCCTTAATCAAGGTTTCACTAAAGGATTGTTATTTTTTATTTTGCTTATTATCTAGTTCCTCAAACAAATTTTCACAAGAAGATGTTGAGTTTAAACTTTGATTATCCCCTAGTGCCTTAAACAAGGTTTCACTAGGAGCTTGTCCTTTTTCTCTGATAGTGTCTTAATTCCATAGAAATTTTGCCACTAAAATGTTGCCATGAATGCAATTCAATAATGTGTGATTTTTTTGGTCCCAATCAGCATTTTTGGGAGGTGGAATGTGAATATAAATGTTAAGCTAGCTAATTATAAAGTCACATGTAATGGTAATAAAATGGGTAAAGGTGACATAATTTTCATAGAGGCTACTAGGAGAACTTACATCAATGTTGAAGGAAACATCCTCAAAAAATATGGAATAAACACAAATGCATTCAATTGAATATGTTGGAAATGTGGAGACAATGTCATAACGTGCATCAATATTTTTTTATTCTGACTCAAGTAGATCTGAACCTGATGTTAAAACTCATGTTGATTCTTCTATTGATACTAAATTTGATATTTGTTTTGAAATGAAACCCAACTCTAATATTGATTCTGAAATGAAACTTGATTCTGATGTAAATGTAGCTATAAAAATGGGTTGTTGAATTACATTGTCCAAACTACCTTGTTTACCTTTTGCTTGGAAATAGAGGCTTTAGAATGAAGAAATGTTTGGAAATTGTAACTATTTGGCAATGTATGAATAAAGGGATCTAACTCAAAAATAATAAGTTCTTAAAATATAGGCTTATAGAAGATGGGTCATGTGTCAAATAGAGGCTCTTCATTAAATACAAGTGGATCATCAATGGTTTGGATTTGATCAAAGATGGGTGATTCAATAGAAATGCCATCAATGGTTTGATTATATTAATCTTACTTTGGAAATGGACATATCTAATCATGATTGTGAAGGGGATCATGACATATTCTAATTGATTAACTATAAAACTTGGACACACTTAGATTTTCAATAGATATTGGCCTTTAGAGGGGAAATGACATAAAAGTATATTCATAGTCTATACTGGATGACATATTTAGGAGTTATGGTTGATGTATAATAGCTAGTTAGTTATGTTATAGTTGTAAGATCAGCTTAGGTTTTGAAATTATCAAAGTAGATGTAGATTGGTCTAGTTGTTGACTAAGTTGAGTGATTTTATATATCATACCTTGACATAATATGTGTGATAATAGAATAGGTGGAGAATATCCAGCTACCATGGCTCAGATGAACCTTGGAATAATGCCTCTAAGCAATGATACATGCAAGGAGAAATGGATTAGAATAAAATTATCCCTAAAAATGGATATCTTGGCATAAATTAGAAAGGGCCCAAACAAGGGTGAATTAGCATAGAATGGAATAGGTTGAAATGGTATTGATTTGATTGACCCAAAATAGGGTAAATTGGCTATCTTGGAATTAGTTGAAATGCTCTTGATTTGATTGGCCCTAAATAGTGTGAATTGAATAGATTGGAATTGGTTTAAATGGTATTGATTTGATTGGCCCCAAAAAGAGTGAATTGGCATAGATTGAAAATTTCCCCAAAAGGGGTAGATTAGCATAAGCTAGAATTAGTCTAAATGTTCTTGATTGGATTTTTCCCCCAAAAGGGTGAATTAGCATAGATATGATTCAAATTAAAGAAAGGATGGATGACATGACTTTGTCATTCCCAATCGATA
The DNA here is from genome assembly GCA_037957365.1 of Torreya grandis. Classification (NCBI taxonomy): domain Eukaryota; kingdom Viridiplantae; phylum Streptophyta; class Pinopsida; order Cupressales; family Taxaceae; genus Torreya; species Torreya grandis. The sequence continues at coordinate 144,592 of JARHVA010005630.1, forward strand.
AGTGTGGGAGATTGAGTGGAAAGATAAGAAATGGTTTGAATTATCACGAAATTAATTTAGATTTGAACTAGAATAGTATAAAATTACATTGGAATAGTACATAATCAATTAGGTACATGGTTTAAGATGAACTATATTTGCCTTTAAATGGCATGGTACATAATTGGTTCAAAATGGTACAAAATTGGTTTGGTGTGTGGTTCAATATGAACTAGCTTTGGCTTTGAATGGCCTAGAATAGAACTAGTTTGGTATAGAATTTGAAATGGAATTTGACTTTGATAGACATTGAATGTTCAAATAAGGTATGTCAATACAAATGTCAAATGGACTAGTTTTATCAATTTTTAAATTTGGCATAGGAATTGGTACTTTGGTTTTGTAATTGGTATTAGAATTAGACTTGGCATTAGAACTATAACTATGTTTGGAACCACATGGATGTCACATTGACATGTTTTAGATAAGGACTCATATTTTTTGTCCTGATTTGTAAGGTTTGATATCAGAAACTTGACCTTGTGAACAAAGAAAGGAAACTTGATTGATTTGAGGCATTTTTAGGACCTTAGAATGTGTAAAAATTGGCACAAGAATTCGAAATTTGGCCTTGAAATGTTGAATCAAGATCCAAAATTGGTTTAGATCATAATTATTAAAAGGGGTTGATCTTGGCACAAATCAAACTAAAATTAGGAACATGGTTCATAAATTTTAACTTAGAGTTTTCTATTGCAAGTTAGAGGGCAAATCAGAATGGGAAATTAGTTGTGAACTAAATCAAATAGTATAACAACACACATTTGACCAAAATATGGGAACTTAAACTTAAGAACTTATTTATTTAGAAATTTAAAACAAAGGCACATTAGAATGGGCACTTGAAGTTGCACTTAGAATTTGACTAAATTAAATAACATAATGACACAAGTTTGATAAGAAATTAGACATTGATTTTGAAATTGGTCTTTGAATTGGGACTAAGACTAGGTTTAATACCAAATGGATGGCATAAAAACATGGTTTAGATGAGAATTTGGACATTAGTCTTTAATTGGTTTGAGTGGGAAATTTGATATTTACACAAGACTTTTAGTTTAAATTGGGCAGCCTAACAATGTGGTTTGGATAAGAGATGTAGGTATTTAGACCAAGTTTAGACATGTCACTTTTGTTTGACTTAGAATTTTGGCTAAGTAATGCTTCTTTGTGTGCATATAAAAATGGTTTCAGATTTGGATTTGTTTTTTTTTAATTTGGTCTCAAGTTTAAACAAGATTTCAACACAATAATCAAGCGATAATACACAATCATTACAAGGCACGTTAGTAACTAACTCGATTTTGTATCACATCCATTGAACCTTTTGAAAAACTTTCCTTGAGAGAGTATTATAAATTTTAAATTTCATTAAATAAATTATTATAATTATTAGTAGGTTTTTTATCCCCCCTTCTCTCTCAAGGTTCATATGATAAAGGTGAACTTCAAGGGTTATTACATTTGCACCCCTGTGCCAATGTATGATCTATGGCAAAAGAGGCATCTAATTTTTTTATAATGGAATATCTACATGGTCCCTATATATAACCCAGGATAGGTGATATGTGGGCATAAAAATCCATCAAAGAAAAATTCCAAATCGAGCAATCCATAGGGGGTCTTGTCCCCATCATAACCATGCCAACCTTGCCTTCTAAGTAGAAGCACTACCAGAGTTGGATTATTATGATATGTTGTCTGATTACTTGGTATATGGTTTCCCCTCACCTTCATGATATTCTCCCTAGAGAGTCACACTTGGCCCTAATGATAACTATCTTCCATTTGTATACCTTAACAGATATATGGGGTTGGTACGTATGCTACGGTATTAATTTCGAGTCACCATACCCTATGAGGCTTCCAATAAGGTGATGAAATCCCAATTGTAAAGCCTAAAATAAAAACATTAAAGGTATTATTTGGACTAATTAATCTTGGGATAAAATGATAAGACACTTTTTTGTTTCTGAGTCACCTAAAAAGGGGAGAGCATGCATGAAAAATGCCTCACAAGATAATCAACTAACAAGAAAAACTTACAAGAAATTAAAGAAATTTAAAATTAACAATTTTTTTTAAAACCCAAATTGAAGTGTGGATTCATTTTATTGCCTAAATTAAAATGTAAGATAGAATGATTTATTTGAATCTAAACATCACTCTTTGGCCAAGGTCCTATATCAAACCAATTAGTCATTTTTTTTTATTTTTGCCTGGTCTTTAGGAAAATATAACCTATAAAAATAAGAATATTAAAAACAAAAAAATAAACAAGTTAGAAGGTACGTAAAACAAATAAACCTACAAACATAAAAAGTTAGGAGAACAACTAAATAAATAAATAAAATGATACTAAAATGATGATATCTAAAATAATAAGTTGAATTTTGATGAAATTTGGAAAAAAATGCAGATAATACAAATGTGCACCATCTATAAAAATTTCAATAGAAAGTAATTGATTTCTTAAAAACTATGACTATGTTTTATTGTTTTCTAGAATAATGGAGTTTTATTCCTAATTAATAAACAAGTCTATATTAAAATAAATCAGTAAATAATGTGAAATAATTAAGCCCCTAATTTATGTAAATAGATTGTATTTTTGCCTTTTCTAAAAAAAGTAATAAATAAGAGAAAATATGACTTATCTTATTATATGATGTCCAATCTGAGACAAGGTATGATAATTCAAGTACAAGACTGGAATAGTGTCAAAAATAGGTTCTTGAACTTCATTTTTTGATTGGATAGGAGCATTGAAAGTGTGACACCCTACTATTCAGTGCTATATTCCTTTTCCAGCATTGTTGTCTGGGTGATCTAAGTTTTTTGGGATCTATTTGGTAGGTCTGTGTTACTCTGTCAATGAAATATCAAAGCCCAGAAGTCTATGGAGCTCATTGTGCATCTATTTTAATCTTCAAAATCCCTAGGAGCTCTTTGTGCTTACACTTGAAAGGAAATTTGGGAAAGAGAGAAAAGGGGTTAGTGTGTAAAAGATACACTAGACACTTCACACCCCATGTGTGGGCACACTACCTACATACCAATATGTTGAGGAGGGATCAAGCTAATGTAGTTCTCCAATTGAAGTATTTGGTGTAATTATGTATGAAAATGTAACTCGATGCAAAAATGGGTGTAATTTAGATGGATAGGGACTAGTGTAAGGGTTTAAATAGGCTTGAAATAATATTGAAAGGTTATATGTAGAGAATAAGGAAATGTTATTGAGTGTACTTACTTGTATTCTTGCTTCTCTCTTGTAAATGAGTGTCAACCCTTCTAAATGGACTTTGAATGGATTTAATGATCATGGGTTAAATGAATTTGCATTAGGTAGACATGAATTAAGATAAGGATCTAGTATAAAATTACTATTTGAACCAAATTTACACTTGGACAATAGTGCTAGAAATAGGACACCCTAGGTTTCAGTGTTCCTGTCCAAGTTGGGCACTATTGTCCAGAGAGAATGAGACTTGGGGGGATAGATCTGGGCCTGAAAAAGATGCTTGTGTCTATAAGGGTTGATCTAAAATTTTGTGGATGATTAGGAATTGATGAAATAAAAGCTTATAAGGGTTATGAAAGCAAATAGGAGAACCTATGGATTGGGTGTCATTAGCCACACTAAAGTAACCAAATTTCACATTTTACATGACTACATTTACTTCCCCTTTATTCTAGTGATGTAGCAAAGAGAAATACTAGGATAAAGGAAAAAATAGAAAGTGTACCTAAACTTACCTATAAAGGTGAAGCCCATGAAGCTTGTCTGATGCTAGTAATGTTGGATAGTGCATAGAGAGCATAAGGTACAAGTGTGAATCTATGAAATGAATAAAAAGTAGATTAGTTCTTATTATATGTGATATAAAATAAGAACATACAAAAGATGAGTAAAATAAAAAGTAAGAGAAATGAATGAATACACTTCACTGAGTATGTGAAGAAATGCAAAACCTACTATGATCTTGAGTAAGGCTAAGTAATGTTGGACTATGCTAGATGATACTATACCAAAAGTCATCATGAATAGAGTTGAGTGCTCAGTTCCCTAAAAAGTGGCTTAAAAATGTAAAGGTAGGTCCTTTATTTCCATCATCACCTACTAAGTGAGGCTAATGAATCATGCATGTGTCAATCAATTTTTGGACTATGTGTCCAATCCCTCTAAATAGGTGGCTCAAGAGTGCAAAGGCTAGCTAGTATTTTGCCTCCATCATTGCCCCATGAAGTGAAGCTATGAAGTGATATCGGTATAGAATAGATGTCATATGAGATGGCTCATGGAGCCCATGGATGCTCTAAAATTTTAATAATATGGCATGGATAGCTGAATTTATGCTAAAAACTAGGCCACTCTTGGCCATTTTGAAAGATGGAGGTTAGTCTTGTGTGAAAGCCACTCCTAAACTGATGTAATATACTTATGTAAAAACTAACTCAGGAACTTGGGTACTCAAGAAGTTAAAATTATATGAAATTTCAACTTGAAAAATGATGCCAACCACCTAAAAATGGAGTAAGGCATGTAACTGTTGAGAATGCTTGGGTAATAAATTGAACTCAAAAATAAAGAAGGCCAATATGTCATGCACATTGCCCCCAATCATTAGTGTTTATAACATGGATTCTGATCTAAAAGTTATGTCAACTACCTAATCTAAAATTGGAAGTAAGATTCATCATGTCATACATGATACCCCCCTATATCTAGATTTCCTAAGAAAATTATATTGAAACTACTGATTTTGACTGATCTAGATGTGTAAAAATTGTAGTTGAGCTAAACTTTTTACCTATTACTAGAAAACCTAGGTTTTTCCATCTAGATAAGAGCACAAAAATGAGGACACCCCTTTATTTGGTGTTACTATCCATTTTTAGAATTATTGTTATGTGCTAAAACTAGTTGTTGATCTAGAGTCATCACTATTTTTTTGTTCTATTCTGACTAGTTTGACCTCTAGATTCTAAACTAGGTGATCTGAATTCTACTATTTTGACTATTAGTAGCTTTGATTTCTATGATAAAACCCTTGTTTATTGTCCCCTCTTCTAAAAGTAGGAATGATGAACATGTAATGACTATCCTCAAAAGAAAAATATTCCTATAAGTGTGTTAAGCTATATAGATATATGATATAACAATGATATTTGATAATATATCTCTAGATTTAGCAATGTTTGTATTGAGAGATTGCTAGATTAATAGGGGTATGCCTAGATAGATATAACAATGTAAAAGCATGTGCAATGTATTGAACTAAAATTTGAAATATTAAATGTTATTTTTTATTTTTCAATGAGGGATAGAGCATGATGTCCATCATGGCATCCAAGAAAGCAAGAAAAATGCATGATATGGATCATGGCATTGCAACAATCAAAAAGTAGTCAAGAAAATAATCACATAGATCTAGAATCAAGAAGCATACAAGGTTGGCCAAGGGGACATGAAAAAAAAGGGTATGGGCACATGTCACTCAAACTAAAAATCAAGCATACAAGGCATGTTTGAATGCCATATACACATACAATTTGAAACAAACACCAATTGGCATGAGGGCCACATAACATAAAAGAGTACAAGAAAGGAACATTAATAAATTTCTAAAGTTACACACACATGAATAGAAGCAAATAAAATTGGTATATATCCTTAGGCACATATAAGAAACAAAATTGGAAATAGAAATGAAATCTCATCTATCTACGTACAACAAGATAGGAAAGCATGTAGAAATTGGAAAGGTATAATCACATCTAACTAATCAAAGTAAGAGTGAAATTATGAAAGACACATTTTGTACAAGACTAGGTATATGCTAAGAGATACACAAGTGCTAGATACTAGTGAAATGTTGATATAGTAATATATGTAATCTATTAAGTAATGTACATCAGTATGATAACTCAGAGTGTGTAGTGTAGAATTTACATAACCTAGATGGTGTTGTCATGTATAAGATGCCCCCAATGGGTATATATATTGATGTGTGTCTCAAATGTAGAAGTAGGAATGCCCCCTCAATGGGTATAGTGAAGCAATAAAGTAGTTTGATGTCACTACACACACTCAAAGAAGATCAAGTGAAGCATGGTAATGTAGATAATTGACAAACCATAGCATGAAATAACAAATGTAAGTCCTAGCATGATAGCAGTAATGTAAAGCATGGGTGATGCATGTAATCAAAATGTTTTTGGTATTTTTGAATTTTGTATTATTTGTGTATGTTTAAAAATTTTATTATTTTTGTAATTTTATATAATCTATATACATTCAAATAGAAGAGATTATATACAATCAATGCTAAAAAAAACTATGTACAAGCATGTAAGTATAGAAATATATACATGATAATATAAAATACTAGATTGGTGGGGGGAAGGGATCCATGGTTGGAGCCTACTAGGGATGGAAATGGAGGAAAGGATCATGTCCATCATCAAATGCCTTGAGATAATCATCATAAGTATCATCATATGTTGTAGATGTTGTGTTATCATGGCATTTTGCCAAAGGTGAACTGAAGGTTGCTCTAGGGGTGGAGATGTTGACTTTGCTCTAAGATGTTTAGTCGTACTAGTACATGACTTTAGTGGAAGTCAGGGAGCTGGTGTTATTAGTGGTTATATAATTTGAATAATTCCTATATCCTATATTTTATCAAGTATCTACTGTAAAGTTGTACATGAGTTTTTATCATGGCCTGTAATCTTGTGAAAAATACAAAATGAGAAACCATCATGATGTGACAATCTACTGATATATCTATGCCATAATATAGGTAATGTGATTAATCCATGATCAAGTAATATATATAACATAAACTATGGTTGATGATGTGTGTTGCCTACATGAATCTAAATAATTGGCTCTATATCCATAGAGGTAACCATGTGAAATGTATGTGCCAAGTGGTCTGACTATGGTTGTGAGTGTGGAGTATATCCTGTGAGTGTAGTAAAAGATGTTAAAAGTGTTGTAGGATGTGGTATGAGAGCTCTAGATTTATTTATGTACTCTCTTAGGATAAGTGGTGCAAAGCTCAATCTACATAAATAGTCATCTACAAGTGTGTGTTGTATCATCATCTGAAGAAGCATATAAATTTGTATCAACATCATGTACATATGGTAACTCAGAATTTACCACAAGGGGTAACTATGATATAAGAGTCTCATAATCTATATCGATAGAATATGGTTCTACTACAAAGATATTTTTAACTAGTGGAGTAACTATAGAATCAACTAGAACTAATGGTACTGCCATTAGTGATGGTGGATGTGTAACGAGTGTCAAAATTGTGATTGATGAAGTAGCTAGAATGGCTGATGTTGTTATGGCTGGAAGAATACTTGGTGCTAACAGTGTAATTATAAGTGGAGTTGTGAGAGAAGTGATAGTCTCTCCAACCTTATATGTATGTATCTGATTAAGAAAAATGTTATGAGGTGGTGGTTATACTATGAGATATGGTGTCCCATCTGGTGAAATAGTTGAAGATGACTCTATAGTTTGATACTATCTAAATGGTTGGTTGTCTGTTGGATATGTGTATAGATATCCATCATGAATAAACTTAATACATCAATGGAGAGTGGAAATAATGTCCCCCAAGTATGTATCCAGGGTTGTCCAAGTAAAATATTATAGTAGAGAGGACTTGGCATTACCTAGAATTGTGTAGGGAGGGTTTTTGGTCCCACCATGACATATTACATAATAGTGCCCAATGTCTATCATGGTATATCATCAAACCCTCAAAAGTTCATCTATGATTTTTACATTGATGCCAAATCTACACCCATGGTCTATAAGAATATGATATTACATATATTTAGTCTGGAACCACTATCAACAAGAACTCTCTTGAATGTGTTAGTTTTGACATATAATTGTATGAATAGGCAACTTTTTATCAATAAATATTTGAGAAGGCATGTCCTCATTATCAAAATAAATTGCATATTCTATAGTTTTTAAAGTGTTAACCATGGATGAAAAATAAGAAGGTTTTGAATCAATAGGAATAGAATTTTGAGTGAGTGCCTAATAAAGAATGCCCTTGAATACATTAGCTTTTTGAAGTATTTCTAACATGGAAATTTTAGCTAGAGTGTTTCTCAGTTGATCAACAACGTCATATGCCTTGTGAAAATCTACCTATGCATGTGGGTTGGGCCTAGGATGCGTTGTAATAATAGGGTTTCAAGGTTCTTGGGTAGGTAGAGGAGGTAGAGTGACACATTGATTAATATCTCTAACCTCATTATCTACTATCTATATAGGAGTAGTAGTTATAGGAGGAGAGTGAACATAATCAACAGGTCGAGGTGGGTGAAGGGACAAAGGGTGTCAATTGGGATCTTTAGAGATTGGTAGTGATTGGGGAAGAAGAAAATTGGCCATGTAACATGACTCAGCATGGGGTAGAGGCTCTAAAGGAGGTGATGCAAAATATGTATTAACATTTTTAAGAATAACTTGCTTAACATCATCCTATATAATGAAAAATAAGCATGAAGTGCAAAGAATGGAACTTTGTACTAATATATGATAGACTTCATCATTCATGTACATTATGGGGCCCATTATGGTTTACTTATGATTTAAAATAAATTTAATAAAATTGAATAAATAAATTAACAACATTTTTGCAATTTAATTATGTATGTAAGGTGATACTGCAAGAAGTAAAATAGGAGCTAGTACATGCAACTATGGATGTTTGAATGATTTTTTTTTATAAATTAGTATGGTAATTTAAAATTTTTGATATGAATTTATAGATCATTTTTAGAATTTTTCTTGAAAATTTTAGGAAAAAATCAAAAAATATTTCTAAAATTAGTAATATACTTTTCCTAGTGTTTGGAATGTGTTTGTATGCAAAAAGGACCTAATATGTGAAAACTAGGATTTTTTAAAAATATATGATAATTTTACAATTAATTTGTAGATTTTTTGTTTTTAAATATAGGAAAAATCAATAAATTATGGAAAAAATCATAAATAATGTATCCTAGGGTTATTAGGGTTTTTATATGAAAATTCAAAGTAAGTCGAGTTCACTAAATGTTTTATTATTTTATAAAATAATGGAGTTTTATTCCTAATTAATAAATAGGTCTAGAGTGAAATAAATCAATAAATAATGTGCAATAATTAAGCCACTAATTTATTTAAATATATTTTATTATTTCCTTTTATAAAAATAGTAATAAATAAGATAAAATATGACTTATCTTATTTTGTGTTGTCTAGTCTAAGATAGGGTTTGAGAATTTAGGTACACGATTAGGACAGTGTCAACAATAGGTTCCTAAACTTCATTTTATGATTGGATAAAAGTGTCAAAAGTGGGACACCTTATTTTTTGTAACTATAGTCCTTTTTTGGTGCTATTTTCCAGGTGATCTAAATTTTTTGTGTCCTACTTGATAGGTCTATGTTACTCTATCAGTAAAATATTAAAGCCTTGAAGTCTACAAAGCTCATTATACATCTATTTTAATCTTCAAAATCCTTAGTATGTCTTTGTGCTTGAGATCTAAAGTAAATTTGGGAAAGAGAGAAAAGGGGCTAGTGTGTAAAGGATACGTTGGACGCACTTCACACCCCATGTGTGTGCATGTTGCCTACATATGAATACTCTGAAGAGGGATCAAGCTAATGTAGTTCTCCTATTGAAGTGCTTAGTGCAATTGTGTATTAAAATTCAACTAGATGAAAATTTGGGTGTACTTTAGATGTCTAAGGACTATTTTAAGGGTTTGAATAGGCTTGGAATAATATTGGAAGGCTATATGTAGAGAATAGGGAAAAGTGCTTGAGTGTACTTGCTTGTATTCTTTATTCTCTCTTGTAAATGAGTGTCAACCCTTCTAAATAGACTTTAAATGGACTTTTATAAGGGATTTAATGATTATGGGTTAAATTAATTCATGTTAGGCTAACATGAATTAGGATAAGGATGTAGAAGAAAATGATCATTTGAACCAAATTTGCACTTGGACAATAGTGACATAAATAGGACACCCTAGGTTTCAGTGTTCCTATCCAAGTTGGGTGTTGTTATCTAGAGGGAATGAGACATAAGGGGATATATTTGAGCCTAAAATAGATACTTGGATCTATAAGGGTTGAGTCTATAAGGTTGTAGATGACTAGGAATCAGTGTAATAAAAGCCTATAAGGGTTGTGCAAGAAAATAGGAGGACCTATGGATTGGGTGTCATTAGCCACACTAAATTAATAAAATTTCACATTTTACATGACTAGAGACTATTTTAATAGGCATTTATTATAAAAATAGATAGTTACTAAAATATTGATAACTTTTAAACTAAAAATTAGATTTTCATGAAATTTTGGGAGAATTACTATGAAACTAGTACAAACAACCTTTCAAAAAAAAGAGTAAATGATATGAAAACTACAACTATTTTAACAGCCATTTTTTATCTTTTATTTTTTTGCTTAATAGAATAAAATAGAAAAAAAATATTGGAAGAAGAAGATGTGGGGTCTACAATCTTGTCCCACTAGGTGTGCCATTATGTGAACAAGAAATTTGAAATAGAGGGATGATGCATCGATTGAAGTAGGATTGATCTTTTTTTTGAGATATAAGTCTTTGGCAATGCTACTTCCTTGTGGGAATTATCTCTCCTTGTTCACATTGATTATTATGGCTTTGGCTTAATTTAGTAGTTGATAGAAGAAGATTGAATATTCTAAGGTTATTTTAGCATAATAACCTTGCAAATATTGGATCTTACTAGAGTAATTTTAGAATAGTAAGATTAATATGAATAATCTTTTATAAATTAAAGGAAGAACCTATAATTTATAGACATTTTAAAAGAATGTGAACCATCCATCTTGACTTAAGAATCAAGGGTTGAGAATAAAAAATAATTTTTAAATTAAAATGAGAATCTTGAATTAAAAATTGGATTGGAAAACATGTGGTACTCACAAATTAATATAAAATTCATTTGGGAGGAAGATATAATATAAAATTTGTAAGTGGGATTGAGTGTAAAATGAGGTGTATTATTAAATTTAAAATATGAGATAGATAATATTATAAAATTCCAATGATGGGGGACATACGGAGCATAGGGCATCTTTGAAATTTAGAAAGGAAAATGAAGTTAAAGATAACATCATAAGGTGAGGATAATTTGATTGATAGATTTATAAAAAAATTGAATATTTAAAATCCATGAAATTTCTTATTAAGGAAGGATTAGTTAATTAATTTGGATTAATTAACTTAATAAAGATGTGAATAGTAAACCATGAATAGTGATAATGAATTTTAATTAGAGAAAATTAAGGATGATTAAAATCAACACAAAGTGACTGATTTTAAGTGTTTACACCTGAGAGTGTTTTGAAATCTGAAACTGACTTCAATTTTGAAATATTAGGTGCACATCACATATCATATGCACCTTAGATATATCTTGTACTGAAACTATGTATAACAATGGTACCAATGTATAGAATTCTACCATAACTATGAATTTTAATTATATAATTGTGTACTTTGGCCAATTCAAAAACTATGTAAGTGTGAAGAACATGCTTCTAAAGCATGCCCCCAGTACATATGGAGAAATATGAAAACTTACATAAGTTTCAATGTGGAGGACATGTTTCCAATACATTTCTCCACTAATTATAGGTGTGTTAAATACTAAATAAGTATAGAGAACATGATTCTAAAGCATACCCCCACTAAATATCAGTGTGCCTAATACTAAATAAATATGGAGAACATTATTCCAAAGCATTCCCCCACTGAATCTAAAATTGTGAATGTATGGAATCCATGACTATATGACATGCCTCTACTAAATCTAAAAATTGATATAAGTGTCAAATGTGAATATCATGCATTTATTACATGCCCCCACTAATATTCCCCCCTTTGATATGAGGTAAGATTAGGACTTGGTAGTTAACTCTCCCTAAATGGATAAGACAATTAAATAATTTGTGAATATAACCATGTAGCATATAGGATAACATATCTAGGTAAATGCAACATTGAAGTGCATATAACAATGTGATCACATGAATGCCTTAAATGCATGATAAATATCTTGGAAATGTCTAGATAGTAATAGTATAATTTCAAAAATCAAATTTAGAACACACATAAGAGTGCCCAAAATCAAGTCAACATATTATGGTACTATGACATCACAAACAAGAGGCATGCTTAAATGCAACACAATTGAAATGACATGACTTAGTCAAATGTTCATAAAGTCAAGGATGACATATTCAAATGTCCACATAACAAACAATGACATATTAAAATCTCAAAGAAAGCACACATAGGCATGGGGGTGACAAACAAAGAATCATTTTTAAATACTTGAACAAGCAAGATAATAACAAGAAAAGACACTTAATTAAGTGCATAAAGGAAAGAATAAACAACCATCATAAACATGTCATAGTATCCCATGGATTAAATGTATTAGCAAAAAAACTATCAAATGCATAGAAAATCAAGCACCCTACAAAATATATAATCATGGATAAAGGCACGTGTAATTATAATCTCAAACATGATAATGTAGAGTGACCATAGAATGATATAACCTAGAAGTATCATGATCATATAGCTGGATGCACCCAGTGTCCATATGGCATGAGTAGAGGAAAGGCCCAACATCTAAAATAAGAATAGATCATGTATCTATGTATGCCTGTATCATGCTCAAGTAGAAGTGTGACACACATGTGTATGTTTAAGTAATTGATATTCCATCCATAAACATGAAACTAACACATAGATGCCAAGGAGCCAATAGAACATGTAGGTACCGAAAATGTTTTTGTATTTTATTGTTTTTGGTATTTTAGGAATATGTGAATATGTCTAATCAATAAAATCCTAATCATTAAAATCTTTAAGACCACCTATAAAATTTCTCAAGATTTGTTTGTATCATTGCACTACTACCACTTCAATGTTTTTATTTAATAATTTACCTGAAGTTAATGTTGAATGCAAATAATCATCCCATCATGTTGTATGCAAATATTTGTACCCATATTAGGAAAATAAACACACATGTTTATAGTATCTAGCTTAGTATTCTAATTGGCTAGCCAATTTAATCCCTAAACCTTATTTTCAAATGTGCTTCATTGTCTAGTATCTATATGGTAGAAGATTCCACACGTGGGCTATAGGATATAGGTAATCAAATGTATCCTTGAGATTATAGCATTAATGGAGAGTGTATTAGTTCATATGAAGTATGTCCCAATTTTATAGAGATGTGGTGCCACAATTTGTATTCCATTTTTATTATCAAACTAGAGATGATGGTAATATACCCCATCAATATTAGCAATAATAGTTAAAACTTCATGCTTTAGTTGTTTTGAGGGAGAGTTCTCTTCTAAAAGATAAGAATGATTTTAACTTTTCCTTATGTCAAACACAATGTGTATGTGTCATATGCTCTTATATTTTTGAATTAAGTTATTCAATGTCTCTATAGTCATATAAAATTCAAAATTAGATGACTTAAGCATGGCTAATGATACCCAATCCATAGGTCTTCATACTTGTTTACACAATCCTTATAGGTTATTCTTTCACTTATTCGCAGTCATCCACAACCTTATGGACTTAACCCTTATAGACTCAAGAAAATATTTTAGGCCTACATCCATCTCCCTAGGTCTCATTTCCTTTGGACAATAATGCCCAACTTAGATAGGAGTGCTAAAACCTAGGGTGTCCTGATTTTGGCACTATTGTTCAAGTGTAAAATTAGTCCTCATAGTTAGATTCTTTTAGATCCTTATCCTTTTTCTTATCAACCTAACATGAATTCATTTAACCCATGATCATGAATTTCCTTATAAAAGGCCATTCAAAGTCTATTTAGAAGGGTTGACACTCATTTACAAGAAAGAATCAATAATACAAGCAAGTAAACTCAAGAAATCTTCCTATTCTCTATATACATCCTTCCAATATCATTTTAATCATATTCAAACCTTTACATAAATCCCTAGCCATCTGAATTACATCCATTTTTGCATCTAGTTGCATTTATCATACATAATTATACTAAGTACTTCAATGGGAGAACTACATTAGCTTGATCCCTCCTTAGAGTATTGGTATGTAGGTAGTGTGCCCACACATGGGGTGTGAAGTGCATCCAGTGTATCCTTTATACACTAACCCCATCTCTATCTTTTCCAAGTTTCAATTCAATTTCAAGAACAAAGAGCTCCTAGTGCTTTGAATATTAAAAATAAATAGACAATGAGCTCCTCAGGTTTTCAAGATTCAATATTTCACTGATAGGGTAACACAAGCCTATCAAACAAAACCCAAAAATCTTAGACCACCTAGACAACAACACCAAAAAAAACTATAATGCCAGATAGTAGGGTGTCCCACTTTTGGCACTATTTTCCAATCTAGAAATGAACCTCAAGATCTAGTTTCTAATAGTTTCCCAGTCTTGCTCCTTCAGTATCAGACCCTATCTTAGTTTAAATCAATCAAAATAAGCTAAGTTAGATTTCTCTTATATATTACTATATTTAGAAAAGGTAAAAATACAGATCTATTTACACAAATTAGTAGCTTAATTATTGCATATTATTTAGTGATTTACTTTATTTACACCTATTTATTTAACTAGGAATAAAACCCCATTATTTTTAAAACAATAAAGTAGTGTCACATTGATTGGTATTATGGACAATGATTTGATGATAATTACAATTTGGTACTCCTTGTATAGGTATAAGTATACTTCCTAATTTGTGTCTGGTAGAAGGTAAAGCAATTATTATATGTTCAAGTAACAAAGAAGTATGGTATATGTAGTATCTTATTATGTTATGATCAATAACATCGAGTGTGAATCCTTTTGATAAGACTTCACATTATTCACATGATTTAAGTGTATTTCACCCTTGTAAGGTTGACTTAATGTTTTCATCCAAGAGGGATGTATGGATAAAAAGCATTTACATATCCATTTGTTATTTTTGTTTTTCCCTTCTCTATATTCAATTTTGTATCTTTTAAAAGTGGATTTAGCTTATATGTACTGGGATTTGTAGGTTCAAATAGGTTATGCAAAAGGTGATCAAGTAGATCAAATTTTAGTTTTTGTATTTTATCATTTATTTTATCATAACCATTATCATCATCACTATCATAGTAATCTGAAACATGGCCATATTCTTACTCAATATTGACAAATAAAGGAAGCTCAAATGTTGGGGAATTTTGTAGTTTTATTAGATCTTTTGGTGATGGTTCTCACTATATGTGTGCATCTATGTGTACCTCATAATTTCGTACCTTATTTTCATTTGAGACACATGATCCTTTTTTCTTGACTCACCTATTTCATATATATGTATATGCTCAAGAGGGATGAACTGTTTAGGTGGTACCACTGTAGGAATGCCTCCAAATTTGAATTGTATCATTTTACAAAATTTGAAAGTTTCATCATCAATAGACATGGATAATAAGGTCCCATAATGTAGTAATTTTACACATTAGTGAAGTGTAGATGGAACACATTCCATTGAACGTATTCAAGGTCTACCCAAAAGTAAATTATAATGTAATGATTGAGACTTTACCTGAAAAGTAGTTGAAACTATTTTGGTCTTAATATCACATCCAATGTGATTTGACCAACTAAAAGGATATGTGAATTTTTAAATCCTTTTGTGCATAACCATTTTTGAATAATATTGGTGCTAATACCCATGGTGGTTAGGAGTTTTATGTTTAGGCCTAATCCATTATCAACAAGCACATTTTTTATACCTTTATTTTGTGTGGTCACTTATATGAATAAAGGAAAATTTTGGTCACTAATATCTTTGAATGGTGAATATTTTGGATCAAAGGTAATGATCTTGGTATTGTTCTTGAAATCTTTCATGATATCTAAAAAGTAAGCGGGCTCAATATTACTTGGAAATTTTATCTCATGCAATGCCTTGTATAGGATATCTATATAAACATTAGATTGATTTAGGAGCTCAAGAATTGAAATTTTATCATGTGTATTTCTCAATTATTCAATAATGTCATATCCCTTATATTGTATTATAAACTTAGGTTTAGGAGGCACCTATTGTATATTAACATTGGGAGGGGGGGAAGAGAATGAGTTGAGCAATCTTACCCCTTTGAATAATAATAGCATGGATTGCAGAATATAATATAAGTCATGGATGAATAATGGGTGTGGGTTGGTATTCACCATTATAATAAGACTTAGGTAGAATAAATGGTTGAGAGTATACATTTTGGCATCTAGATATTGGCTCTCTAACATTTCAAAAGGAATTTTAAAGAGAGATAAAATGTTATTTCCACTTTAAAACCCTCTCACTATTGGCAACAATTACTTAACATTTTTGACAAGGGAACTCATGTAAAACACCATATAAACTAAAAAAAATTGAACCCAAAATGGGTGATAGATAAATTCATGTTACATATATTATATAGCAATTAGGTATCAACAACATAAAAATTAGAAAACCTTAATTAGCCTAGCATTTGGAGTTCAAATATTAGGTTCACCAAATGTTTAACCCTATAATAAATCTAGATTGGTGTATTTAGGGTTAAAAGGGATAGGTTTAGCCTAAATTAAAAGGGTGAAAAATTATCTCTATATCAAGCTAATTAGATGTTAAACTCATATATAAAATATTTTGAGTTCATTAAACTAATATAGGGTAAAACAGTAAGTACAATTGTGTTGAATGAAAACCAAAGTTGTAGGATGGAGTGTGGAGCGATGGAGACAGCTGCGAGTGGTGAAGGGCATGGCGGTCTGCCGTCAAGCCCCAGGCTAAACGCCTCAACACCTGGAGCAAACTTCGTGAGGCAGGAAGGGCATTATGCCAGGGAGCATTTGAAACAGTCCAAGAGGATGTTGAATACCTTTCTTCACACACACTAATTTGCAAATTCCTAGGTATACGAATCCCTCAAGCGACGTTGGAAGCCTGGATTCATCGCTCTTGGGCAGTTAATGGGGATTTTGATATCATGTTAGCAGGTAATAGTTACTTCTTGGTGACCTTCTCCTCAGTGATGGACTGCAATCATATTTTTTAAGGGGGCCCCTACTTCTATGAGAGAGTGGGTCTGTTTCTTAAACCCTAGCATGTGGGTTTTAATTTAGCAGAGGAGCTTCCAGCATGTGTTCTGATTTGGGTTCATCTTCCATGGCTTCTGCTAGAATTCTAGAGGGAGGACATCCTCAAACAAATTGCGGCCATGCTGGGAACACCAATAGCCATTACACATCAATCTGGATAAAAAGATCATTACTTATGCATGTATTTGTGTAGACATGGATCTTAATAACCCTCTACCAGACTCAATAGAGATTTATATGAGGTCCTCGTCATGGATTCAACAGATAGATTATGAATCCATTCCCTTCAGGTGTAGGATCTATCATGTATATGGGCATTCCCATCATTAATGCCCACAAGCTGCTAGAAGCAAAGGACCTGGCCCTAAAAACTCAGTGCCAAATACAGCCTCTAAGGGTAAGGGAGTGGGCAGCTTAGCTTAGAATGAAATTGCAAAATCTCAGTCTTTTGGGATGGATAAAGGCAGAAACTTAAATAATGGCAGTTTGCCACAAAGGACAGTAGATCATTTCCATAATGGTATGGACAATTTTACTCCTGTTAGGAAGTGTGCCAGAGGCTGTGGGCAGAGGCGTGGATATGCTGAGAGGTAGATTGATTAGGGTTTCAATAGATTCAAAGTCCTGGACAGCATGAACATTGAAGATGGCATTCCACTGGAAGACCTAGGGGCTACTTTGGAGCAAAACAAGCAAATTTTAAAATCTAATGAAATTCAGGATATGATGGATCAAGAATCATTAGGCAATCCTCTGAGAGCGGAAGAGGAAGCACCAGAAGCTTTGAAGGAGCTAAAAGAGAAGGAATTTAGGTGGGTAGATTTAGTCAAGGAAGTAGAGGTTGGCAGGAAAGATAAAGGGCCTGTTGGGGCGTTGGGTCTAATGCAAAAATATTTTAAAAAGGCCACATCTTCAGCTCCTCCCAAGGGGGGCCAAAAAAAGGATCAAGAAAGAATCAAAATCACAGGTGATTTATTAGTGGAATCAAGGGTTGTAAAAACCTTAGACGAGCACTTCCCCCAATCCAAATAATGATAGTCCTATCTTGGAATGCAAGGGGTTTGAATAGCTCCCCTAGGCAAAAAGCTATGCATAGATTAGTGAGGGATCACTATCTGGATTTTTTTTGTGTTCAGGAGACTAAAATTTCGATGGATTCTTTGTTGGCTTGTATGCCAAATATCTGGTCTATCAACCAATGGCAATGTATAGGTGCTCGAGGTAGCTCAGGAGGGCTAGCTATGGGATGGGACCCAAGTAAAATTACACCTCTTCACTAGATCTCCAACATATCAATTTTGTTAGTAGTTGCTTCTTCTTTGGAAACTGGTGAAATGACCCTGGTTACCATGGTTTATGCACCTGTTGACATTGCTAGACAATTACAACTCTGGGAGCATATTTGCTATATCAGAAAATGTTATCCATTCTTGTTGTGGATAGTGGCTGGTGATTTTAATGCTGTCATGAACTTGGAGGAGAAAAGAGGTGGTATGAGTCATCTTGGCCCTTCTTCTAAATGCCTTTGGCATAATGTGGAAGTACTTCACCTCTTGGATGTTAAACCTTGAAATGGGCTGTTCACATGGAGCAACAAAAGATTAGGTAACGCTGCCATCTCTGAGTGTCTAGATAGATTTTTAGTTTCTTATTTTTGGCAGTCCAGTGCCTTTTCTCTCACATCTGAGATCTTTTATTGGAGGGGATCCGATCACTGGCCTATTAAGCTTACGATTGGGCAGATCGGTGGTCCCAAAAAAGCTCCTTTCAAGTTTCAACTAATGTGGCTTAGGGACCCATCTCTTTTTGACCTTATTAAACAGTGGTGGAGACAGGGAGGCCCTGCTTATGGAACAGCTATGTATTATTTCCTTAAAAATTTGTAGTATGTTAAAATAAAATTGCAAGTTTGGAATAGAAATTGCTTCAAAATTTTACAAGATATGAAGAAGAAAGCTCAAGACCAGCTAGATGGCATAACAAGGTGAATAAGAGACAATGGTCTCTCTGAGGCCCGCATCGATTGGGTATAGGAGGGAGAAAAGAACATGGCCTTTTTCCATAATTCAGTGCAGGTGAGGCACAACAAATTTTTTTTCACTACTTTGGTAACTCAGAATGGAACTCAGCTTAATTCTTCCCAAGCTATCCACAGGGAAGCTGTTTGGCATTTCTCAGAGCTTTTTACCAGTGATCTGTGCAAAGATGAAGGTGTTGAAAGTAGAGTTTTATCTTGTATTCCTTCATTGGTGGATGAGAGAATGAATGATTATCTATTGCGCCCAACTGGCATGGCTGAAGTTGAGGAGGTGGTGTTCAGCATTAAGAGAGGAAAAGCCCCTGGACCAGACAGATTCCCGACTGAATTCTTCCAGGACTTTTGGGACATCATTAAGAAGGATTTGATAGAGGTTATACAAGAATCTTATCACAGCAAAGAAATTCTCAAAGCTTTGAATGCTACATTTCTTGTCCTAATTCCAAAAAAGGAGCAGGTGGATAGGCTAGAATTGTATAGACCCATTGCGCTTTGCAATGTGGTCTACAAGATAATTTCAAAACTTATTGCTCTTAGACTGAAAGGGCTACTCCCTCTTCTTATTTCGGAGGAATAAGGAGGGTATGTGGTAGGCAAGCAAATCCTAGATGGAGTGGTGATAGCATCAGAATCTATCCACTCCATGAGCATCTCACAAGAGAGAGCTATGTTTATTAAGCTTGATCTTGCCAAAGCCTATGACAAAGCTAGCTGGAGATTTTTGAGCAAGATCCTTTTGGCATTTGGTTTTAAGCAGGAATAGGTTAGCTGGGTGTTAAGCTGTGTCACCACACCTTCATATTCAGTTCTTATTAATGGTGCACCTTCTGAGCTTTTTGGTGCCTCTAGAGGCCTTCGACAGGGAGACCCACTCTCTCCATATCTGTTCATTCTTATGGCTGAAGGGCTAGGATAGCTTTTTAAATTTTGAGTCTCTCAGGATGCTATACATGGCTGGAGATTGGGGAATGGGATAACTCCCCTGACTTATCTCCAATTTGTTGATGACACTATTCTGGCAGGTAAAGCTCGCATTCAAGAAGCAAAAGCTTTTTAAAGCACACTGGACAATTATTTGGAGGCCTCTGGACAGAAGATTAATGATCACAAGTCATCAATCTTCTTTTTCAACACTCCTGATTCTATTCAGAGAAGGATAGCAACAATATTGTGGTTCCAGATTCAAGTTCTCCTGGTGGTCTATTTAGGCATCCCCATTGTGGTTGGGAGGCAGCCCAGGCTTTTTTGGCAGAATGTGTTGGACAAGCTAAGGTAAAAAGTTGGCTATTGGACACACAGATGGCTTTCCATAGTAGGTAGCGTGATTCTTCTTCAATCGGTCATTCAGGCTTTGCCTATATACCATAGTATGGTTCAAACAGCTCCGACTTACTTTCTAAAAGAGTATGATGCTCTTTCAAGGAAGTTTTTGTCAAGTGGGAATCTGCAAAGCTCTAAATGGAGCCTTATCAGCTGGGCTATGATATGCAAACCAAAATAGGAGGGTGGCCTTGGATTGTGGTTGGCCATTTTGGCCAGCCAAGCTCTGGTGGCCAAGCTTTACTGGAGATGGTGCACTAATCAGTCAGCCTTATGGGCCCAAATAATGGCTACCAAGTATTTTCTTGACATTAAGCCCCATGATATCTAGGCTCCCCTTGGAGGGAAGGGGGTTGATGATATGGAGTACCCTTAAGCTTGGTGCTCAGCTTGTTAAACACAACCTCTTCTGGATGTGCAATAGTGGGATGGAGGCACTGTTCTGGGAAGATTCATGGGATGGGGCACCTCCGCTTCTACATTTGCATCTGCATTTGCAGCCTCTTGTGGATTCATTCCTTTTTTTAGGTTGGGACACAATGATGCATTACAAAGAAGCTTTCCGCCTGGGTAGAACCATTAGATTTAGATGGAAAGCTTCCTCCGACTGGCTGTCAAGAGGTACGGAGGAGGAGAGGCATGAATTATCCCAAATCCTTGAAGCCAAAGGGTGCAGTGCTTTGTAAAGATAGGATGAGCTTGCCTAGGGGGGTGATGCCTTAGGTCAGTATTCTATGGCTTCTAGTTACATGACTTTGTCTAAGCAAGTTGCTGATGGAGGACAGTTCCTATAGGGAAAGAAAATTTGGAATCGGGTATCTTGGGCCAAATGTAATTTTTTTCTTTGGGTGCTCACACACAATAGATGCCTCACCTAGGATAATCTTTGCAGATGAGGGTTTCAAGGGCCTTTTATTTGTGTCTTGTGTCATAATGGTGAGGAAACAGTAGCTCATCTTTTCTTCCAGTGCTCGTTTGCTAAACAGGTTTGGCATTTGTGGTGGAGTGCTTGGGAATCTCCTTGTTGGCATGTCTCGTCTTTGGCAGAGTTTTGGAATAGACTGGGATTTGCTCCAACAAAGAATTCCCTGTTATAATTCACTTAGGCGGTCGGACCTGCATTCATTTTTTGGAACTTGTGGCTCGAGAGGAACAAACATGTCTTCAGGGGAGCACAACTGGAGTTAAGGCTTCTATGGATTAATATCATCTATGCGCTACAAGAAACACTCCTTGTCAGGTGTGCCACTAGGACCGATATGGATTCTAGAGAGGCTAGTCTCTGTAGACATTTGGGGCTAAACTTGACCATGGACTGCGCGCTGGTAAGCAACACCAATATGCGGAGGGGAAAAATATTGCAGTCGCAGCCAGTCAACAAGAATGGTAGCTAGTCTCTTCCCGAACCTGGAGTTTTAAAAGTGAACAGTAACGGCTCCTCACGGGAGAACCCAGGAGAGGCAAGGATAGGTGGCATTGGGTGGGATTGCACTGGGAGCATTCAGTTTCTTTTCTCAAAGTATAAAGGCTGCTACACAAATAATTTGATGGAAGCTATGGCTATCCTGGAGGCCATGAAATCTTGCTGTCAATGGGAATACTTCAATGTTATATGCAAATCAAATTTTCAAGTGGTGATCAATTTGCTTAATAATCGTAATTCTGGTAAGGGGGATTGGCATTTAAATTTTATTGTTCAGCAAATTAAACATTACAGTACTTCTTTTAATTCTATTTATTTCCATCACATTCCCCATGAGTGGAATAATGTTGCGAACTCCCTTGCCAAGTGGGCCTCAGAGAATGGCCCCACTTGGAACATTACCGATCCGGGAATGCTTTCATTGGATTTGCATCAAAAACTGGTTCATTTGGTGGATCAGGAGAAAGTCTTATAACTAGTATTTTTCTTTTGTGCTTAATAAATTTTTACCCCCTTCTTAGTTTAAGTACAACTATGTTATTTATGAAAATGACAAAGAAACAAAGTAATTATTCAGTTCTAATGCTAATAAAATTATGGATTTGGAATACGCAGGAAGTAGACTAAAAGAGATTTTGGTATAGTCATTAGATTCTATATTAAGTGCCTCTAGAGTTATAGAGACTAGTGTCAGCTTTAGATGATTGGTTGACACTATTGTCTAAATATGAAGTAGGTGTCATATACAAAATACTTGATGCAAAAGGATGCAACCACTTGAATTATCTTGGTTTTGTCTTCACCTTCACTACGGTGTATTCAAATCTAGGTCATAGACTATCATTACTCACAAAATTAGAAAACCCTAGTTATTCATCTTCATAGTGACCCTAGGGAAAAATGGGTTAGTAGGCACATGGTGTCGAGTTAAATCCAAAAAACCTTATATTAATGATCACTTATTACATATCTAATACTCTAAAGAGTTCCTCAAACTGATGTGGTTCTCATCTACATGTTGGCTTGTGTGTGAATCATGTGATATGTAAAAATCAAGTACAATAATGACTTAGATTGTAACTTGGCAAATTACAATCTTGGGATACTATTTTAGTACTTTATACCTATGTATGTGTTGTCCTTATGATTGATATGGAAATATGATAAAATATGGAAGATTTACTCACTTGAGTTATTGATTGAATGTGTTTGATAGGTTGCATTGGGTTGTGATAGGTGAAGAATGAATGAGGGTTGATCTTATATTTATATCAATACCTTTGGAGAAATAACACATGTTCAATCACTTAGGATGAACATTAGGATATTTTTGATTTTAAAATTGGATGAATTTATGACACTAGACACTTGTATAAGAGTAGGACACCTGCGTCGATGTAAGTGTCTATTTGTGATGCTAGTGTCCAAGGAGCAAGAAAGTAGGTACAATCTTAAAACTTATAGAGGTGTAAGATAAATAGTTTTTAAGCATTCTATGAAAGATAAAAGGTTTGGGTCATCAAAATAATACTAGTAAAACCAAGAGATAGGCTAAGGGGCATAAGATAGAGTAGATGTGAGACTTCAAAAAGTAGGAAAGGTCTAAAACTGATAAGAACAACCCAAGTCTAAATTTTCCAAGTGTATAAGGCTAAGGTGATATATAATCCATAAATATATTTTATATTTAGGTACCAATATCTATTATGTAGGCACACCTTCTCCATATTCTCTTTATGAAGGACATGATCAATCAATGGTTCCTTGGTAGGATTAGTGTGGGAGAGATCAATCTTGGGAGATGGTGCACAAGGAGAAGGAATTCTACTAGTGGTCACCTTCTATGAAGGTCAATAGACCATATGATCCTCAAAAGGAGTATCATGGTATGTCTCAACCCTCTTATAATATCCTCTAGAATAATTATGTGATGTAGGTCTATATATGTTTTTTATAAATGTAATAATTTATCGATTGATAACTATGTAAGATTTTGCTCAAGAGCAAAACAATCATTATCTCAATGCCCATTTATACCATGGTAAGTGAAAAAGTTTTTTCATTTTACCTTTTCAAATGTGTGTGGTGGGTAATTAGAATTAGGAGGAAGTGTTATCATTCATTTATCTAATAGTGTACACAATATATCATGTGGTCTATCACAGTACCATCAAACTGAAAAGGTTATCATTTGGTAGAGGTATATGGTCTAACTATGAAAAATACTATGTAAGAATGTTCCTTTCCTTTATTCAATACCTTTATTATTTATTCTTTGGCATACATTGTTGGTTATATAAAATATGTTTAAATTGGTTCATAATCTTTTGTAACTTATTGATTTGTGATTTAACAATTTTGAGAATATTGGAGTCTTATTCCTAATTTAGTTAAAGTTCTGAGTTAACTAAATTAGTAAATAATATTGAAATAAATGTAGTAATAATTTGTATAATTTATTTGACTTTTGTATCTTTCTAAAAATAGTAATGAAAGAGGAAAAATGTAACTTAGCTTAAAACTAGGTTGATATGATTGAGACGGAGGCTGATACTAGTTGTGCAAGATTGGGATAGTGTCATGAACCAAGATCTGACCTTCATTTGGTGAAAGGATAGGATCACCAAAAATAGGACACTTAGGGGTCCATCACTATAGTCTACATCCTACCATTATTGTCCAAATTAGTCATAAATATCTAAGTTTTCTTGGTTTTGTCTATTATCCCTGTCTAAGACTACCTATGAAATTTTAGATCCTGAATGTCGATAGAGCTCCTTGTAGATATAATTCAATATTAAAACCCTAGATCTTCATAGTGATTGAATAAAAATTGAGAAAGATGGGGGGTTAGTGTGTGTAAGATAGATTGAACATGTATCCACACCCCTTGTGTGGGCACACTACTTACATACCAATACTTCAAAGAGGGATCAAGCCATATGCAATTCTCCCACTTGATGTGCTTTGTGTAATAGTGTTATGCAGATGAAAAAATGATAAAATGGGTATGATTGAGGTGGCTAGGGACTAGTGTGAGGGTTTGAATAAGCTAAAGGTTTTATTGGATGGTTGTATATAGAGAATAGGGAAATTTTCCTTAGTGGTCTTTCTTGTATTCTTGCTTAATTTTGTGATATTTTTCAACCCCTTATAAATGAACTTTTATATAAATCTATTGGTCATGGGTTATATACATTCACACTAGGCCAACATAATGAAGAAGAGGAATTGGGATAAAATGGTCATTTGAGCTCAAAATGTGATTAGATAAGAGCACTAAAAATGGGACACCCTAGGGTTCATTTCTATACTCCAACCCCAATGCTCATATCCTAAAGGTTCAAGACCTAGGTAAATGGAATAAGCATGGTAAATTGGGTCTAGTTAAGCTAGAATCAAGTCTCAGAAGTCTGTTAATGACTAGGAATTAGTAAAAAGGTGCCTAGAAGGTCAAGAGAGCATGCAAGAGGGACCTATGGGTTGGGTGTCATAAGCCACACTCAAGCTACAAATTTTGAAATTTTATATTACTAAATTTCCCCCCCCTTTATTTTAGAGATGAAACAAAGTGAAATACTAAGATAAAGTAAAAATAGAAAGCATACCTAAACTTACCTGCAAGGGTGAAGCCCATGAAACTATGTGATGTTGGGTGTGCATAGAGAGATCATGTCATGAAATGTAAATATGTTATGATACTGAGTGATTATAGATGATGTTGAGTAATTCTATGTATGTGTTATACCAAGAGTAATATTGTTAACAGAGCTGAGTGCTCAATTCCCTGAGAGGGGCTCAAGAATGCAAAGGCTGGCCCTTTGGCTCTATCATCACCCACTAATTAAATATATGTGATCATTCATATGTTAATAAATATTTGGAATATGTGTCCAATCCCTCTTCGTAGGTGGATCAAGAATAAAAAGGCTAGCTAGACCTTTGGCTCCATTGTTGCCCCATGAAGTGAAACTATAAACTGATACTTGTATGAATGTGTGTCATATGAGATGACTCTTGAAGCCCATCAATGTTATATAATATAAAAATGTAGCATGGATATCCAAATTTATACTATAAATTAGGCTAATCTTGGTCACTTTATAAGGAGGAGATTAGGCTTGTATAAAAGCCACTTTAAAACTAAAAACTAAGCTTATGTGGAAGCCACTCAAGAATGTGGAGGTTAGGCTTGTATGAAAGCCAATCTAAAATTATGCCAAACACCTACAGATAGACTAAGGCATATAAATACTGAGAATGCCTAGGTGATATACTAAACTCAAAAATAAAAGAAGTCCAATGTGCCATGCACATTGCCCCCAATCACTAATGTTTGTAACATGGATTTTGATCTAGAAGTTATACCAACTACCCAATATGAAATTGGAAGCAAGAGCCATCATGTCGTGCATGATGCCCCCTATATCTAGATTCTCTAAGAAAAATTGTACTAAAATTTCTTAGTCTAGATTGATCTATATCTAACAAAATTATAGTTGAGTTGACCTTTCTACTTGTTTCTAGAAAATCTAGCTTTTTTGTTGTTTGGATAGGAGTGCTAAAAATAGGACACCATGTTGTCTAGCATTGTTGTCCATTTTTAGAGTTATTGTCCTTTATTGAAATTGATGACTATTCTATAATCATCACTATTTTTCTAGTCTATTCTACCTAGTTTGACCTCTGACTGTTATTTTGAGTGTTTTAAAAACTATTTTTTTTATCGATAGGAGCTCTAATCTCTGTGATAAGACCCCTATTTGTTTCCCCCTCTTCTGAAGGTAGGAATGAATACCCTATAATGACTACCCTTAGAATAAATAGCCTTACAATTGGGTTATGTTGTGAAATACATGATATAGTAATGATAATCAAAAATATATCTCAAAATATATCATGGTTTGTATTGGAGATTGTTAGATCAACAAGGGTATGCTTAGATAGATATAACAATGTAATAGGATGTGCAATGTACTGAATTGAAATTGGAAATATTAGTTATTAGTTGTTATTTTTCAAGGATAGATGGATCATGATGTCCATCATTTCATCCAAGAAAGCAAGATAATGCATGATGTGGATCATGGCATTGTAAACAGTAGAGAAACAAACAAACAACAAGTACACAAGGCAAGAATCAAGAAGCATACAAAAGTGGCCAAGGGGCCAAGCAAACAATGGATGTGGGCACATGTCACTCAAACTAGAAATCAAGCATAAAAATCATGTTTAAGTTCCATATATACATACAATTTAAAATAAGTAAGGTTGGCATGAGGGACACAATCACATAGAATAGTGCAAGCAAAGTACATTGGCAAATGTCCTAAGGCACACACAAGAATAAAAGAAAAAGACATTGGCAAATGTCCTAAGGCACATACAAGAGATGAAACAATAATTGAGAAATGCAATCACATATAACTACACAAATCAAAACAATAAGGCATGTAATATACTAAAAATATGATCACATCTAACTAATCAAAGAAAGACGTGAAAGTATGAAAGACATGGAGTAGAATACTACGTATATGCGAAGAAATACATAATTGTTATATACTAGTGAATGTCAATAGAGTAATCTATGTAAGCTAGTAAGTAATGTACATTAACATGATAACTAGAGTGTGTGGTATAAGAATGACATAACCTATATGGTGTAATCATGTAGAAGATTCCCCCAGGGGGTAGATATATTGATGTATGTCTTGAATGTATGAAGTAGGATGCCCTCTCAGTGGGTAGAGTGAAGCAATAAAGGATATAGATGTCACTACACACACTCAAAGAAGATCAAGTGAAGCATGATAATGTAGATAAATAAATAATAGCATAAAATAGCAAATTTAAGTCTAGCATGGTAGTATAAATGTAAAGCATGGAGAATGCATACAATTGAAATGTTTTCAAATTTTGAGTTATTTGAATGCTTTTGGATTTTTAAATTTTGTATTGTGTTTGTATTTTGATATTTTAGCTATGTACAATCAATCATGAGGAGAATATGTATAAGAAATACTAAGAAGCTATGTACAAGTAAGTAAAAAGAAACTGTGTATAAGTAATTGAAAGGAAGATATATACGAGCAAGACTGGGAAGAAATGATACTAACTAATGAGTCTCATGTGAGACTTCCTATCATGGTGTCTTGTATCTATGAGAGGGATCATGTGTGATTATGAATCACGATGGAAGGGTTGAGACTGTGGCTCTAAAAGATGTGTATGTTGTAAATGCTCTAAAATCTCTATAGTGGAAACCAACTATGGGGTCCCTCTATAACTTTGAGAATTGGATGTAATTGTAGGGATCTTAGGGACCCATATAGTAGTAGGAGAAGATCTTTGAACATGTTCTCTGTGTGTAGAGGCATAAGACCTCAATGATACTACCCTCAGTGTGAACACTATAGCTAGAAGATATCTATAATTTTGAAACTATGGTTGCTCTAAAAGAGACCTATGTGGAAGTGTATGAAATCTCTTGATGGAGATGAAGGCCTCAACTGTGTCTAAATATAAATTGGAGGAAGAACTAAAATTGGTGGAGAAACTAAAACTAGTGCTAGAACTAAAACTAAAACTGGTGACTACAAAATAGTAGATGGCTCTGAAGTGGGGAGTGGTAACTCATATGGAACTCCACCAACTGTAACACCCTAGTTATCATGAATGAATTGCATGTAGCTTTAAACTATAGAAGGTACTACTTGAAGTTTTTAAATCCATGGTTGACTAAGTAACATATCAAAAAGTCCTACACTGGGAACAATAGTAAATAGTGTGGTCACATATATTAGACCAACCTATAGAGGAAGTACAATCTCACTTAATGAACTATGTATGTGACCACTGAATCCATTAATAACTATGTTCATTGAGGTAATATCCTATTTTGAATATACCAAATGCTATAGTAATATCATAGTGCACATGTTCATGTTGGATCCATTGTCTATGATAATATTATGAATGAAATGATTATGAATGTAAGCTATGATAAAGAGAGCATGATAATCCAAATCATCCTCAACTATCTCTTGCTCTAAGATGGAGATTGAAGGTCTAGTTGGAACTTTGGAATTGTATACACCAATCATGTTTCTTAAAGGATGTAACTCAACTAAAAGTACCTAATATGTAGCTAGTGGAGGATGTGCATGATATGCATGATGAACACTAATGTATCCAATGTCTCTTATTTAGAATGTTGTGAAAAAGGATCTAATAATATTTTCAAATCTTTATCTTATGTTTTTTTTACTTGAGGAGGCTCAACTAGAATACCAAGATCAGTAATGTTGCCATCTATTACGTCTTGTATCTTGTGTTTCAAATCGATGCATCTATTTGTTGTGTGGCTTGGTGCCCTATGAAAATCACAAAATGCATTCTAATCATATCCCCATGGAAGAGGATTTGTTGGATCAACTTCCTGAATAGGAGGGAGAGATATGATATTACATTCCAATAACTATTGTAAAACTTTGGCTGGAGATACTGGTAGATTGGTAAAATTTCATCGAGGAGGTACTAATAAAACCACTTGTTGAGGGGCCTCTAAAGCCACATTAACTATTGGTTGATTTTGACTCTTGCTTTCATTGACCTTTACTTTATATGGGACTATGTTGTTTCTGATATACTTGTGTAGTTGAGTTTGCCCATTAAAATTAGTTTGACTTCCCTTTCCTTTAGTGTCTGACATAACTCAGTGAAGGAAGAGAACCTTTTGAACATTATTGATTCATGCAAGGCTGGTAGAAGACTCTATTTAAAGATATCTTGTAATTTTTGATCAGCCATGGGGCTAGTCATCTTAGCGAAGATAGTCTTATATCAAAGAACATAATTTGTGAGATGCCCATTTGACCTTTGTTTTTATTGTACAACTTGGGCATAGAAAACCTTATCACCAATGTTAATGCTAAAATGAGCTAGGAGCATGTCGATTAAAGGATTGAATGCACTGACAGATTGATTCAGTAGATTATAGAACAATTGTAAAGCATAATCCTTTAGACTCTGTGGAAATATCTTGGTTAATAACCAATCATTTGGCACATAGTCCAAGAATTCTATGTGAAAATATCTCAAGTGTGTCTCTAGATCACCCTTGCCATCATATGGAGTGAGATTGGGTTGAACAAAACCTAATGATAAGGGTGTAGAATAAATATGATGTGCTAATGGTGTATGAAGTAGATCAAAAGAATCCAAATCCTGCATTGGTCTAGAAGCACCTTTCTCAAGATTTAGCACCTTGGATTGAAGAGATTTCATCTCTTGCACAAGGGTATCCGCATTAGGAGACAAATATGTACTAGTTGTAGTTGGTGGTGCCTCATAGGAAGGTTGGGCTGCTATAGGGAGTTGTTGAGACATAGTTTCTCTCGTAGTGTCATTTATAACTGGTTGCTCTAAAGGAATGGAAGACTCAACTTGTTTAGCCTTTTTTATTTCCATGATAGATTGTAAGATAAGAGTATGATCTTAGGGTTATTTCCTGAGTCTTTTTTGAAAACTTTATAGGATCAAATATTTGTTGAGGACAACTTCAATATCAATAATAGGTGAAAGTGGATCAAGAATCTGATGTGGTGGGTCATGAACATTAGTGTTTGTATCATCATTTTTATTCTCATACTGATCATTATCAAGATTATCCTCATGGGAATTGGTGTAATCTAGATGTGTAGGATCAATAACAAGAACCCGAGATGGTTGTTTATCCATGCTATATGGTTGGGTTGAAGGAATCTAGGTGAATTCAGGAGGGTTACCACTAAGTCTTACACTTCATCTCAAAGGAAAAGATGCAATGAGCTTATAGGTGGCATAAGAAACTAACTTGAATAATGAAAGAAAAGATGAAATAGATATAATATATATAGTGAACTGGAATATGCATAAAAAGGATAAAAAAATCACAAGCATGTAAGGTGATACCTCAAAAGTAATGGGGCCTAGTATATGCAACTAGGGTTTTGAAAAATGATATTTTAAAAAAATTACTAAGGAATTTTAAAATTTTATGTGAATTTTTTTATTTAAATACGCAAGTAAAAAACCAAAAAATTATTAGAAAATTCTTGATTTAAAGGGACCTAGTAAATGCAACTAGGGTTTGGAACAAAATATTTAAAAAAAAATTACTATGGAATTTTAAAAATTAAAGGGAATTTTTTATTTAAATATGCAGGTAAAAAATTAGAAAATTATTAAAAAAATAAAAAAAGATTTACTCTAGGGTTTCTAGGGTTTTTATGTGCAAACAAAGTAGGTTGGGTTCACCAAATGGTTTAACAATTTTAGAAATATTGGAGTCTTATTCTTAATTTAGTTAAAGGTCTAAGTTGACTAAATTAGTAAATAATATTGAAATAAATAGAGTACTAATTTTTATAATTTATTTGACTTTTTTAGCTTTCTAAAAATAGTAATGAAAGAGGAGAAATACAACTTAGCTTAAAACTAAGTTGATATGGCTAAGAGAGAGGCTGATATCAGCTATGCAGGATTGAGATGGTGTCATGAACCAAGATCTAGCCTTCGTTCGATGAAAGGATAGGAGCATCAAAAATAAGACACTTCAACATTTGACACTATAGTTGAAGTCCTAGTGTTATTTTCTAAACTAATCATAGAGATCTAAGTTTTTTGGGTTTTATGTGTTATTCCTATATGAGCCTACATGTGAAATTTTAGATCTTGAATGTTGATAGAGCTATTTTTAGAGATTATTCAAACTTAAACCCTAGACCTTTATAGTGTTTGAATAAAAACTGAGAAAGAGGGGGATAGTGTGTGTAAGATGCACTAAACATGTATCCACACCACTTGTGTGGGCACACTACCTATATACCAATACTCCAAAGAGGGATCAAGTTGTATGTAGTTCTCTCATTTGTTGTGTTTTGTGCAATAGTGTTATGCAGATGCAAAATGATAAAGTGGGTGTGCTTGAGGTGGCTAGGGACTGGTGTGAGGGTTTGAATATACTAGTAGTTGGGATGGTTGTATGTAGAAAATAGGGAAATTTACCTTAATGGTCTTTCTTGTATTCTTTCTTGCTTTTGTAATACATTCCAACCCCTTCTAAATGAAATTTGAATGGAATTATATATATATATATATTGTTCATGGGTTAGATGCATTCATGATAGGCCAACATTTGAGCTCAAAATCTGATTGGATAGGAGTGTTGGAAATGGGACACCCTAGGATCTATCACTATAGTCCAACCCCAACACTCATTTTCTATAGGTTTGGGACCTGGGGGATAGAATAAGCATGGGAAATGGGGGTCTAGCTAAGCTGGAATTAAGTCTCAAAAGTCTATGGATGACTAGGAATCAACAAATAAGTGCATAAAAGGGTCAAGAGAGCATACAAGAGAGACCCATGGGTTAGGTGTCATAAGCCACACTCAAGCTACCAATTTTGACATTTTATATGACTATAATTTGCCTTGGAAACATGATTCTTATCATATGTAGTTTTTGGTGAAAAGATAGGCAGCCTGGTGTGAGTATTCATTAGAGTACATGCATATTTATGAACATCCCAATATAAGGTCTTGAATGAAGCAAAATGGTTATGAAAACACACAAAATGATAAACTATTTTAAAGGAATGACAATATTTAGATTTACAGTAAAGTACAATCAATAATATAGATTTTCCTAATCTAAGATGTGCAATAAATACAAGTACAAAGTAGCTATGGGATAAAAGAGAGAATATCTTGTTTAATGTTTTGTTCTTGAATATAGCTATGACTAAGAATTGTCATAGAATTGTAATAGAGATATGGGTTATGTTTGTTATGATTTTTGACTACATTTAACCACTGGATACTTGCATCCAAGTTAGACACCTATCTTAATGATAGTGTCATGTTGTTGATGTTAGTGTTCAAACCATAATATAGCTTTGTTTTTGAATATATCAATTTTTTTTACTATATTTTTTATCATCTTTCTCTTGATATCTTTAGATATTGTTCATAGGTTGTCACTCTCATTTTATTAATCAAAACCTTAGGTTCACACTTTTGCATCCTTGAATGATTCCCTAAGAAAAATAGGTTAGTGGGCACATAGTGTCGAGCTAACCCCAAAGACCCCTCTATCAATGAGTGTTGCCTGCATAACCAATACTCTAAAGAGGGACTCAGACTTGTGTAGTTCTCCCCTACATGTTGGCTTGTGTGTGAATCATGCAATATGTGGAAAGTAAGTACAGTAGTGACTTGGCTTGTAACTTAGAAAATATAGATCTTGGACTACTCCTTTAGTACTTCAGACCTGTATATGTATTTTCCCTATGACTGATATGTATATAGGATAAAATAGGGATGATTTGATCGATTGAATGCTTGATAAAATGATTTTGGTAAGTTGCCTTGGTCTCTTTAAGTCTTTTCTAGGTGAGGAATGAATGAGGAGTTATTATGAATATATACCACTCCTCTTGGAGAAATAACTTGAATTAAAACACTTAGGTTGACCATTAAGATACATTTCATTTAAAAATTATATGACTTTAGGGCACTAGACACCTACATTAGGGTAGGACACTAGCATTGACACATGGGTATGGTACTGACACTCATTTATTGGCAGTTGGAAAATAGGTATTGGCTCAGAACTTATAGAGACACAAGATAAGCATATTTTAATCATTATGGGCAAGATAGAAGGTCTATGTCATCAACATAATACTATTCAAACCAAGAGTTATGCCAAGAGGCACAAGATAGATCAAATGCAAGACTTCAAAAAGTAAGAAAGGTTCAAAACTGAAAGGATCAACCAAGGTCTGAGTTTACCAAGTGTACAAGACTAAGGTGTTATATAATCTATAAATATCATCTACACATGGCTCTAGGATTTCTCCTTTGATGGCTACTTATATGTGTATGCTTTTTTTGG
Organism: Torreya grandis; assembly: GCA_037957365.1. NCBI lineage: Eukaryota > Viridiplantae > Streptophyta > Pinopsida > Cupressales > Taxaceae > Torreya > Torreya grandis. The sequence goes on from JARHVA010005630.1 coordinate 178,586, forward strand.
TGATTTCTTAAGAGAGTGCTAAAGGATTTCTCAAGTTTGCAAGTGATTCTCCATGTAATTACCAAGTGTGTAAGACCTTAAGTTTGATTTATATTTATAGATGGTTCTTTGGTATTTCCCCCATAACTGACATATGAAACATACTTAGACCAACCAAAGGAAGACATTTGAATTTGAAAAATAGTCATTTGAGGTTCCTAGATGTTGTTTTTGAAGGTAGACACTTATAATAACCATAATTATTTGACTTTTTCTATCACTATCTAGAGAGGTAAAATTAGTGATATGGAATATAGTGACAAATTGCTTAGGATTATAGAGTGTACTTACATAAACTAGGGTTATGTTGAAAGTGTGCACAAAATTCAATGTGTATGCACAAGTCGTGTATGTCAAAGATGTATCAAAATTGATGTTGTCAAGTGTCTAATACCAAGTTTAGGTATTTATAGGATTAGAACTAAATTACGTTAAAAATAACCAATTAATTTATCTTAGCTAAATAATTTTATGAATAGTTATGGGAAAGAGGAGCGAGAGGAAGAATTTTCAAATAGGGCATGGGTAAGAAAAACAACAAGAGGAATCAAGAGCTGAAAATGATCCAAATATAGGAGGACAATGGGTTACCTATGTCATCAAAACCATTCCTTAGAATTTTGAATGGCCCACTGGGCAGAAGAGAGTCACAATAGAATTGTAGCAAGCCCCAAATAATAGAACTAAATATTATGGGTGGATCTTGGTATAAAAACTAAGTGGAAGACTTGTTGATGTTATGCATCAAATTCATAGGTTTAAGACTAGGTTTTGTAAGATGATAGATTGGTAGAAACTCTGTGACAAAATAGAGGCATTCTTCTGGCATTTTTGTGTGGGTTTTGGTAGTAATAATCAGAATCAAAGTTTTGATGCCTCTTATCGATAGATCTGTAGGGCTTAGACTGTGTTGGGCATGGACTAGTAGAAATTTAGGTACCTATTTTAACCCAAAGGGGGATTTCCCTATTTAGAAGGATAGGTATTATTGTATTCCCTTTATGATCTTGTTATATCTTAATTTTATCCTATGGGAACCTATTTCATACAGTCTAATGGTTATTCAGTTATTTCCTTCTCTTATTTAGAAATGGAAGAAGCTTGGTTGTATTGTCTGTTTTCATCTACTTCCCACTATGTACCAAGTTGAAGCTAGTCTATTAAGGGCTTGGTTATCTAACTTTGAGATCCAAAGGGAATATATCTCTTTTTAATGTGATGTGAATCCCGTGACTTGGACAAGAGGTTTTATCGATTCTAAGGTAGATGTTAGAGGATTCTTATTTGAATCTCCCCACCTTCTCGGGGATAGAACATTGTGGGTTTTGAGGGAGGAAGTTAGAGGATTTATCTTCAAAATTCTTAGGGTTTGGTTGGATGATAAAGGAATCTACCCCTTCTTTCTTACAATGGATGTTGATTGATTCCACTATGTTGTCTTTTTGAGAATGGCGTATGTTGAAGGATTTCACCCTTATCTCTTCCAGTTTTCAGGGTGTGTATCAAAACCTTAGGGCACTACTTACTATCTAGTTATCCTATTATGCAATAGTTATCCCAACCACCATCATAGGAATAGGAATGATGGTAGACATATTGTTGAATGTTTTTTCACCAAAGCAGAGGCAAAGGTGATTTATGATGGGTTGAAGATTCCTAACTTATATCAATTTGTTTCTAGATTGTTGAATATGATTTAGATATTTCTTTACTATAATTCAGCTATTGTTTGGATTAGTGGGTGTGCAATCCCACTAGTTATGCTTCAATTGGGTAAAGGCTACGAAAATGTCTCGAGGAGATTAAAAATTAGCAAAATACTGATTGTTCCTAGTTGGTTTTTGTTCTACAACGTAAGCTTCAGGATGTTCTTCTGAAGTGTGATAGCTATTGTTTGTATTTTCTATTTCTTGAGGTGTTGCCTTCCTTGATTTTCTAAGGTTGTGGGATCCTTTAAACCTTCTTGGTGATATGGTTATGGGATCCATCACCCTCTTGTTGTTTAAATTGCTTGGTTGTGGGATGCTTCAAACCCTCTTGATGTTGTGATCGATTATGGTTGTGGGAGCTATTTCAAACCCTCTTGTTGTGATTTGGCATGGTATTGGGAGCCATCAAACCCTATTGTTGTGATATGGTATGGTTGTGGGATCATTCAAACCCTCTTGGTTGTGGGCCCAATAATCAAAATCCTTACTTGTTTGGTTCATAGATCCGGCTTCAAAAGTGTTTACCCTAATCAAATTAAGAAAAATAACTCGACTAAATAAACATGTGGAATAGAAAAATCAAACTTAATTAATTAATTCAAAAATTAAATAAAAGTGACCATACAAGCTTTATATGGATATCTTTAATATTGTGAGATTTGATGAAAGTCGTCATAATGTAACAGTTGAAATGCATGCCCAAAAGTGACAATGACCTTTCCTTAAATTTTATTATCAAAAATAGAAGTCTCATAAGAGTGTTATGTACTCTTTGAATGGTTGGAAGACTACAATGTTATTATAAAAAATGATTTACATGAAAAAATGAATTTTGATAACTATGTTCATCTAATCTTAATCTTTAATAACCTTACTTTTATATTGTAATTGCAATCACTTACAAAACAAATTTATTTTCCTTAACTTAAATTGGAAAAATATGTAAAACTTCAAGAAAAAATAAAATATTTTAAAACTTATGTTAAGAATTATTTAGATTTTTAAATAATATTTATTTATTAAAACCTTAACCAATAATTAATATCAAAACTAATAAATTATATAATTAAAAATAATTTTAATATCATTTAAAATTTTAATGATGCACTATCTATAACATTCTTCCTTTCACTAATTACTTTTAAGATAATTTTTTATTTATATAACCATATTTAATATCGTATAAATGCTCTATAAATTTCTATAAACAATAAATAAATTCATTCTCTACAAATCAAATGAACTACAATATCATTCTGGATCGTTGTATTGGCGTGCTCATGATAATGACTAAAACGTGAGTTCGAGAGGACTCAAAGGCTAAAATACCTGTGAGGCACCCAAAATCATTATTTTTGAAAGCACATGCAAACCAAATCACACAGATAGATAACACACAACCTCTTATTCACAATATAGTACCCCGTACAGCGTTGAACACATTACCTCGACAACACAAATTGCATAGATGAAGAAAAAGAAAGACTGCTAGCAAGTGAGGGTGTGGAGGTGCCTGGGTTGATTTTATTTGCAATCTGTGGAAGGCACTGTGGAACCTCCTTCTCTCCCTCTAACATTTGAACAATCGCCCCCATGGAAGGCCTGCTATGGGCATCTTCTTGAATGCACAAAAATCCTATGTTCAACACTCTAATAGCTTGGGCTCTGTCAACCTCATTTCCTAATCTGGAATCAATAACCTCCACTTCCCTACCACTAGAAGCCATGGACATCGCCCAAGCCGGAAAGTAGTGCTTATCAGAATCAACGACGTTGGTATTGTAGTTCTTGCGGCCTCCTATGATCTCTAGAACCACCATCCCAAAGCTGTACACATCACTCTTGTCAGTAATGGCACATTGCAACAACCACTCGGGAGCAAGGTATCCAGGCGTGCCTCTCATGCTTGTCACCACTCGGCTATCGTTCCTGCTCATCAGGGTGGCCATCCCAAAATCAGAAACTTTTGCAACAAAATTCTCGTCCAGAAGAATATTTTGAGGCTTCACGTCCAAGTGAACAATCTTGTATCGGCATTCCTCGTGCAGATACGCCAGTCCCCTGGCGGTGCCCAATATAATGTTGAATCTGACGGGCCAGGTTAGAAACTTTATCTTCTTGTCGTTAAAAAGCCACTGATCAAGAGATCCGTTGGCCATGTGTTCATAGATGAGAATCTTATGAGATTTCTGTGCGCAGAATCCGAGCAGCCGTACCAGATTCCAGTGATGGATTATACCTAGAATTGCAACCTCCGAATAGAATTCTTTTTCTCCTTGCCTCGCTATCTCCAGTTTCTTCACGGCCACCTTTGTCCCGTCCCTCAGCAGACCATCATACACCGTTCCAAATCCGCCGGAGCCCAGCACTTTATGAAAATTACGGGTAATCGCCTGGATTTCCTTGAACGAGAATTTCCTTGCTGTCAAATCCGGAATGGTGGACATCACTCTGTGGCGCTCTGAATGGTATTCATCGGAACCGACGAGATCTGGCTTTGAACGTCTGCAGGCTTTGCAAAGATAAAGAAAAAGTAGACACAACACAGCTGCAAGAGAAACTGTGACAGAAACCCACAAAACTGTTTTTTTGTCTCCAGATTGCTTTGAAATCCGGACTAAATCCGTGCGTTGCAATTTTATAAATGCAAAGTGGTTCGCATTTGAGGTCTGTGAAAGCGTTCCGACCTGGGATGAAACGAGAAAGCAAGAATTTGATTCTGCCAGATAGAAGGAAGTCCTGCAGGAACAATTTTTTAAACAGTAATCTGAACAATCTTCCTTGGTTGACATATTCATAGGAACAACGTACCGGTTACGATGATACTCGACCCCTGCAAGAGAGAACATCTGCCATGTAGTTATATTTACATTTGCACAGGTAGGATAATTCCAAGACAATCCATCGCTGAGACGATGGGTGCCATTGTTTGCAGGCTCACAGGTTTCATCTTCAGTACAGATTCCATAATCCCCACAAGAACTTGGCAATTGACATTTAGTCATTGCCTGGTACAGGGCCTTTCCACGTCCAGATGCATATGCTCTCAGATTCCCGTCGTAATCCACCCTTACCATCACCAAATCTGTGGAGGTTAAATGCGGTTGGATTTGGAGGGACGGGAGATAATAATAATTTGTCCTAAACAACGAGCCATTGCAGGTGGTTTCAAATTTCAAACCGAGCTGTGAATCCGGCCAGCTGACGGAGACCGTGGAAGAAGCATTGGAGCACTGTTGGCCTGGAACTGGATCGTCTAATGTGCTGTCACTGTTATTATACACTTTCCACATCCAGTAAAGCTCCGCGGAGTGGTTGGACGGGTCGACATAGAGTCCCAGGCCACCCGGCTTGACGACAACGGTAAATATGCCCCGAGACAGGTTGGAAGGAGAGGATCTGCTGTGAAGCGTATCTCCCACATGGAGAAATTGGCCGAGCAGGAGCGTATCGGTGGGGTGATCGGTGCTTCGCCAAAGGGCAGTGTTGTTGTTTTCGCCCAGCAGCTCCATCACGCCTCCCCCAGTCACTTGAATGCCCTCCACGCCCATTCCAGCCGTTTTAGTGGACCATACGGCTCTTCTGCTGGAGCCGCCACTAGAATCGGAAAGAACCAGATCACCGTCCGGTTGCAGCTCCAGCATAGCGTTGCGCGATACGGGCTGGTTGTAATTGGCAGTCCACACCACCGCCCCTTTGGACTGAACGATGGATCCGGAAACCAGTATGGACAGATAGTATTCGTTTTCGCTGGATTCCACCAAGGTCAAGAAGGACCACGAATTTATTTTGGACAGGATTTTCTGATAACTGGCGTGAGTAAGCAGAAATGCAGAGGCATTATTTTCGTTCTCGAGAGTTATGGATCCCACCATTGTCTCCGGGTCGGAGAGGGACCAAGACGTATTAGTGCTCACGAATCCATCTGTGTCCGACTGTGCATGGGAGGCTAAGCCGTAAAAGACGAAGACGAGAAACAAATATGACAGAGCAGATCCTTGGAAACTCGTCATAGATTGCGAGAAACCAGACCAAAATCATAAAGGGCGAGGATGTGCATCTATAATATTGTTCACCTTATTATCCCGGGTGAATGAGCGTATGAAGACCGCCCCCACGCCGCCGCTCGTTTTGTTGAAATCCAGTGAGTGTTCACCTTCTGCGAGTACTCTGTTGTACTACGTCTCTACTAACGATATTGTTTTATTGAGAAAGTCGTAGCAAAAGAATCTACTCTTTTCTCTCTCATGCATAATTTTCTTGATGGGCATCTTCAATTTCAAATTTATAATGCAATTCAATCTTTTCATTGGCATCAAGAATCCATGGAGCTATTATCTATTGAACATGGCTATTCCGCATGTGGGTCACTTTAGTGGAAAGAACATGGCTATATTCCGCATGTGGGTCACTTTAGTGGAAAGAACATGGCTATTCCGCAACTCTCGATGGATGGAATGCCATGTTTCAAAAGGCCGACGAGAAGACAAATTATTTTTCCTTCCGTTGTTTCCTCACTCACATACGGCTCCTTGGGTGACGTTCAAGGCATGCTACACAAGTTCAATGATATTATCAAAGGGATGTTTGCATGGAACGTCAAGAACTTTTATTTTGAATGTGATCTTTAATTATATGATTGAAAAATATAATTTTAACTTTTTATATATATAAGATTTATTTTTTAATAAATTATAATAAAAATATCTATTAGATTGAAAAGTTATTGATTTATTAATAAATTTATTTGGTTCAAAAAATTTATTAAAAATTAAATCATAAAAATTTGATACATAAAAATAAAGTTGAGTTTAAATCTCCTCATATCAATAAACAAAATAAGTAAAATTTATTTTAAAAAAAAAGAAAGAAATCACTTGTAAATTAAAAGTTAAAGTAATAGCCCATTACATAAAACACAATAAATAAATAATTAACTTAGTGGTAATGTTAACAATTTAATATAAAACATATAAAAATAAAAATAAAAGTAATAATATAAAAAAGGGAGTTAGCTTGTTAAAGTCCTCCCGAAAAGTTTCATTTGTCCATGGTCTCATCATAGCCCCCATCCTAAAAGAGAGAGCACAATAAAATTAATCATAGGAGATTTCTTTTAAATGTCAAAATACAAATCTTATTTTACGTAAATGTATAAATAAACAAATATCTTTCTTTGAAAACACAAGATTCTCAATGGTCATAGTAGATCCGTGGGAGGAACATTATTTTCTCACACGCAGACCAAGAGTACTAAACACGCGTTAGAAGCCAAAGTAAAAGAAAGTTGCTACCTACCTCTTAGACAAACGTGGTCATTTAGTAACACTAAAGTCCACTGCACGCACACCACAAGATGTAAGTTTTACAATATAATTATATTTTTAAAATGATACTAATGTGTAAAGTTTTGGAGTCGAATGAAATATCGTACTAGGTAAAGGTTGTGGAAACCAAATAAACAAAGCCACAATGGTACCGTGTGAGAGAGGATAACTAATTTAATTTTAAAAAATATTGATAATAAAATGGTGGTTCGTTTTTTTTTCTTTTCAAATTTGAAAGATCAATGTTAATTTTTGATTAGAACTTTAATCAGTTTTAAGATATAATAGGTTCACTTTTCTAAAAAAATAAAACCAAAAAATTAAAATGATATCTTTAATTTTAAGAATTTCATTAAATTAATGAGGATTTAAGAAAATTATTCAGTTCAGAAATTTAAATTAAACACCTAAACAAACCTTTTAGTATAGCAAATTAATTTCAACAAAAAACATGAAAACACTACCAATCCAATTTATAGATCAATCTTTAGTTAATTGCATGTGTCTGCCCTTGCTGAACAACAACGATTCTATCGTCCATTGAATGTTGTCAAGTATAGATTTATGAGCATTCAGCTGTAATTTTTCTGCTTCTGTTTTCTTACCTCTCTTCCCTTTCTGGGCGTAGTTAGGAGTCTTCAAATCACTGAAACTCTGAGCAATAGATAAAACAGCCTTACTTGCTAGCTCTTCTTCTTCTTCCTCCCAACCCTCTTTCTTTTCTTCAGAATCTACCATCTCTTTGGAGCTTTCTACTATTGGAAAAACTTTATCCAAGTCCTCTAGCCCAAATTCCAAAACCATAGCTTTCTTTCCCAGTTTAGAAGACAAGCGCTACCCTGAATCTAAATCAATCAACTCTTCTGCTACCATCGAAACCTCACTCTTCTGAGAATTAATCTGAGCTTCCTAAGGGGCTTCTAAAGAAGGGACCTCAATGGATTTAGAATTAGGAAAAAAAAATCAAATTGTGAACCAAATCACGATTCGGACATCCAACCTTCTTAACCCATTTTTGAATAAATGCTGAATGAGAACCTTTAAAACCCTTCTCAGAACAAGTAACAATCTGATGATCAAATTTGTTACAATTGAAGCATCTAAACGAAAGACCTTCATAATAAAAAAATTGAGACCAAACTCCATGGGAGGAGGTAATTCTAACCTAATGATGTAGAGGTTTAGAAAGATCTACCATTACACAAGCTCTTACAAAATTCTGGTTAACTTCAATGGTATCATCAATTTTAACAAAAACTTCCAATTTACTCACCAGTTGTTGGAAAAGACTAGGATCACAAAAAACTAAGGGAAGACTATAAAATCTTACCCATACCGATGCTTGAATAATAACCAAAAAATCTGGATCAAAGAATGGATCCCATGGGCAAAACAACACCCCTTGTTTACCTACAAACCAGGTCCATGCATCCACACAAAATCTCTATCTTTCAGAGATTGAAACTGAAGCCAAAAAAACCATTTGAAAACATGGAAATTGAAGGTGTTTTGAGAGAAGGCCAGGAATCTAATGCCCGGTGCTGAAGTACTTCCCAAGACGGTTGTTTCCCAAACACATATGCATATCAAATATTTCTTGCCACTTTCCACACCCACCATAGAAAGTTTTGAATCCACTATTTCAAGATTAGGAGGAGAATTAGAAAAAATTAAAGGATTATCACCAATGTAAGCCATCTTTGGAGCTTTAGTCTAGGAAAATTATGCTTTTGGGTTCCCCTGAAAACCCTCTTCACCCTCTAATGCCTTCTCTATGAGCTTATTTGAAGGAATCTGGCTTCATGGAACAAGTGTTGGATTAGAACTTGGATGAGCCTTAATAGTAGTGTGTTTGCAATAAGAACCACATGAATTAAATAGACTAAAGCTATTAATACAACTTTAAAAAACTAAATATTTAGAAGAAACCCTAACTGCTCTTTCTAAATATCCAATTTCTCTCTCCTCACGACCAAATCCCTCTTTTGATAATCCATTAAACTTGCTCAGCTTGTTCAACCCTAGAGGATCTTCAAGAGGATCTAAACCTAAGCTAAACATCTCATTGAACAATAGGATTTAATCAAAATTTATAGTGGAATGCCAACCCTTGCCCTGATTAAGCTTAGTTGTTGACCCTCGCTCCACCCATTTTGCCCTAACCCCTTCTTCTCCTCTATCTTTGCTTCCAACATACTCACTCCCCTATCCTACTGTCTGTGTAGACCTTAAGCTCTTAGACTACCTACAACCCACCTTACCAAGATCAATCTCCTCCAAAGTTACCAAACCCTTCTTCTCTAAAAGCCCTTTCACCTATTTTTCATCATCGCCTCATTGTGTCATGACCTTCATGTCTATCACGTATGTCGCCATACCTATTTTTAACTCATTTTAAATTATCCTAATTTCAAACATTTGATTGATGCTAATAGATTAACACTAGGACCTATGAACATTTTGCCAACTATAAAGTTCTTATTAAGTGTATTGAATATATACAATTACATTTATCTATGAAATAAGCTAACATTAAAATATAGAAGAAAAATCTAAGACAAAGAATTCACAATGGAAGCTCTTTTAGAGAGCTGGTAAACTCTATGGTCCTTTTTTTTAATTATGAGTTATATTAGTATATGAAAGGTAATGTTGAATAGATAATTATTATTAAAATTTGACATGAAAATTAATATATAAATTTAATTTAAAATCATCTCCTAAATAAATTATAGATTCTTTTACCTATAAAGTTTTATATAATTTTGATAGGAATATGAGGAATATGAAAGGTTTGGAAACTTAAATTATTCCAAGCTCTTTGTCTACATAAATTGTTAGAGGAAATGTAATGCCTAAGAATAGCTTTTTAAGCTTATTTACCTTCAATATCCCTAGGGATCCAAATGACATATAGAGAAATTCTTTTTTTGGAAATAATAATAAGCCCTAGCCCCCCTAGCCCCATAACTTCTCTAGGTTTACAACAAATGTTTTAGGCCACCCTATGACATAATTTTTTATCTTTAGAGTTAGCCCAAAATAAATATTTCAAGAATTTTTCAAGATTCATGTTGACAACTTCAAAAGGAGCCCAACAAGAATAATAATGGACATGAGTAGCTACAAGAACTTCAGAACAAATCTAAAACTGACCTACAAGGGAAAGAGGCTTGGCTATCTAATATGAGAGTTTTTTTCACACTTTTAAGACAACATAGTTTCATAGTTTAACTTTGGAAGCTTAGAACGCAAAGGGAATGATTATAAACTAGAACATTTCCTTATGAGAGTTCCATTTCCACTAGTAAGCATCAAGCCAATTGGGTTTATGACCATAATATTTCCTATATCATAGAGTCTTGGCCCACTGAATTCTATAGAAAAAATCTAGATAAAAAATTAAACAATCTATGGTGTTGTGGGGCACCATTTCTTCTTCCAAAACTGTAAGGAAGAAATCATCAATAAAGTGGGCATTAAGAATTTCATCTTGAGGTGATTGGGGGAAGAGAAATTCCCTTAACCAACCTTGTAGAAGCATAACCCTAACAAATAATCAAACCCTTTTACTACTAAGACATAAAGATAAGGATCCAAATGATAACCTTACCTGATAGATTATAAATGATCAAAACTCTAAGATTGATGACCATTTGTTCGGTTGTGGAGCTAAAAGCTTCAACCTTTTGCAAACTGAAGGAATAATGGTTGCTGAGATCCAGGAGAACCGGCGTCGGCAGCAGGACCGACGTCGACAGAGACCAGTGCAGAAGGCCACAGGCGACGGCAGGAAGTCGGCCGACGTCGACAGAACCAGACAAGCAGGGACCGACGTCGGTCACCTGTGTGTTCCAAAACTGCTCATTTCACGGACAGTTAGTTAAGTGAATGAAGAGTTTGCATGTTGAGACCAGTTAGAGTCTTGGGCTGCGAAGATAATTGTCTAAATTAAGAGTCTAAGTTATTGTTTGAGTTAGGGATCTATTTATAGACCCATTGGCATGTATTGTTAATGTATGAGATAGAAAGGAAGAGTTCCTTCTAGTTGTAAGATCTGTGAGTTGCAGGTTGTTGCAAGCTCATTGGGGATCTACATGTAAGTTTGGTCTTTGAATTGCAGGTTGCAGGTTCATGAGAGATCAGCTTGAAGTGCTATAGAGTGCTTGATGAACCGGTAGGGTTATTACTGACTGGTTGGTGAGGTGAACACCAATTCTGTGTGTGAGTTGGTTGTTGGGACCATTTTTTGTGTAGGAGAGTGTGTGTGAGAAGAATTACTGTACACTTGAGGTGTGGCGAATCTCTGTAAGGTGAAAGAGTGTGGCGGCTCTTTGTTGTATTCTTTTCTGTATAGTGTTAATACAAGATAGTGTATTGTCTCTCATATTCTATGCTATTGGTGAATTCTAGTTACTTGTGTTTCTGGTTATTTCCGCATATTCAATTGCTTATATTTGGTAATCATACTATGCTCTTTCTAAGGAGCAAGATCCTAACAGGTGGAATTAGAACAGGTGTGTTTGTTCTTGAATTTACCTCCACCTTACCTAACAAGTGGTATCAGAGCTTTAGGTTGGGATACTAATAGATTGGTGTAGATCTGGGTAGTGTGTTTTGATTACAGGTTACTCACAGGGTTTCTATTTGAGTGGGAGTTGAGCAATGGCAGAAAACAGTCAACTACGAATGGAAAAGTTTAATGGCAAGAACTACCAATTATGGAGGATGCAGATTGAGGACTATCTATATCAGAAAGATTTGTACTTACCGTTGGGTGGGGTTGCTAGCAAACCCTTGGATATGAAAGATGAAGAATGGGAGGTTCTTGATCGGAAGGCTCTGGGATCTGTTAGATTGAGTCTTGAATCATCTATGATTTCCAGCTTATCACAGTGTAAGACAACGGTGGAGTTGATGAAATCTTTGGCAAAGTTGTATGAAAAACCCTCGGCTTCTAATAAGGTATTTCTTATGAAGCGTTTATTTAATTTGCAAATGTTGGAAGGTGGATCTGTTCATAGCCATCTTAGTGATTTCCATGGTTTGGTAAACCAGTTAAGTTCCGTCAATATTGTATTTGATGATGAAATTAGAGCTCTCTTAATCTTGTGTTCATTACCTGAAAGTTGGGAAGGTTTGGTAATGGCAGTTTCTAATACTGTGTCTCCTTCAAAAGTCTTAAAAGTGGATGATGTTGTGAGTGTGATCTTGAACGAAGAGATACGCAGGAAAAGCACAAGTGAATCATCTAGAGATGCTTTGAGTGTTGAAGGAAGAGGAAGGCCAAGAGAGAAGATAGAGCGTGGGAGATCAAGGTCGAAGATGGGCAAGAGATCCAAGTCCAGGTATGGCAGAATAACCTGCTGGAAATGTGGAAAGCAAGGGCACTTAAAGAGAGATTGCAGATCGGGTACAAATCAGCATGAAGAACATGGAGAAGAAGTAGATGTTGCAGGTTACGTTGCACAGGATGCTCTGGTATGTTCTTTGGATAAAGTAGAATCTTGGGTATTAGATTCTGGTGCCTCTTTTCATGCATCCCCACATAGGGAATTTTTTCATGAGTATGTCCAGGGAGACTTTGGAGAAATTTGTGTAGGGGATGGTAAGCCTTGTCAGATTGTTGGAAAAGGCAAAGTGAAGCTGAAATTGTAGGCAGGTGACACATGGGTGTTAAAGGAGGTCATGCATGTCCCAATTCTGAAGCGGAATCTGATTTATGTTAGAAGTTTGGGTGAAGAGGGTTGCACAGTAACTCTCATAGCAGACTCTTGGAAGGTTACCAAGGGTACACTTGTTATAGCTAGAGGTAAGAAAGTAGGTACGCTTTATCTATCTACTTGTTTTAATGATTCTCTTTCTGGGTTATCTACTTCAGCTGTAGATTCGGAGATGTGGCTTAATAGGCTTGGTCACATAGATAAGAAGGAGATGCTGGTTCTTGAGTCAAAGAGTATGCTTTCAGATTTGGAAGGCATGGATTGTGGTTTCTGTATACAGAAGAAGAAGGTGAGGTTTCTTGAGGAATCCGATGTTAGTGACAAGAATAGGAAAGCCTTGGTTTTCAAGGAGAAAGTGACGGACAGAGTTCAGCACAAGGTGCAGAGGAATTCTGAGCAGAGCAAGGGTGTTTTGGACAAGGGTTTGATCCAAAAGGAGCTCGCAGGAAAAAGTCAGGTCTCACAAGAAAAACACAGAGACCGATGTCGGCTATGTGCAGCCCAACGTCGGTGACTCGGGGCAGAGAGAGACCGGCGTTGGCCAGGGGAAACCGACGTCGGCAGGGAGGCAGTCGCAGGGAACTGACATCGGTCGGCTGTAGACTGAGATGTGACCGGCATCGGTCACTGAGATGAATTTTGGGTGGACAACAAGCTGTCATGGAGTCTCAAGCACCCATATGGAGGACTGAAGGTGTAAGTAAGTTCTTAAATTTGTCATTTCCCTTCTTTACACTACTTGTTGCTCACTTATGGCATAGAACCAGGAAGTTGTTAAAGAAGCAAAACAGGTAGATCCAGGAAACAGTGGGAGCTTGGCATGGATGAGGATGTGATTCCTTAGAGGAGAACCAAACAGGTGTTTTTGGTAGTGTTGCCAGCTGGAAGTAAGCACTGAGAGACGAATGGATGTTAAGGATGAAGAAGAGCGAAAATGGATACGTGAGATGGAAGATCAGGGTATATGGTCTTGTATGAGTTGCAGGGTAATGGAGGTTTGATCATTGTGTTTCTCTTTACCAGGTTGGATAGTATTAGCTACACTATCCTATTTCTGTATGATGTGCTTGTTGCAGGGTTACATATACAGGTATTGCTGAACTAAAGGTAAAGCTAATTCAGGTGTTTGTCATGGAGAATCTGGGAATAGCAAGATTCTTTGGCATGAGTGTGTTCTAGAGACATGGTAGGTCATATGTTGACTTTGTTTCAAGATGATTGTGTGAAACCGGTTAGCACGCTGATGGTTAGACAGTTCACAGAACAGGTGTCTTGATTCACATAATGAGGTTGAGTGCGTGGTATGTACTAAACCTGAGTTTTCCCAAGTAGTGGGAGTTGTCACAAGTTAGGAGCCAATCTGGGAGAGAACCATTGGAGGGCAGTTTAGTGGATTCTTACAGGGACTAGTAGCAGGTGCACATGCTATGCAGGTTCAGGTGATTTTCTACATGGTTGTAGATGTGGATGTGGCAGGTAATTTGGATGACAGGTTTTGCACCACGGATTTTGTGGTGGTTGGTCTTCAAGGGTGATTTTGAAGATGGATACATAGCCAAGGGAACAAACTAGACGGTGTACAGGTACAGGTACAGGTTGCAGCTATTTATCTCCAAGTGGGAGATTGTTAGGTTGTGGAGCTAAAAGCTTCAACCCTTTGCAAACTGAAGGAACAATGGTTTCTGAGATCCAGGAGAACTGGCGTCGGCAGCAGGACCAACGTCGGCAGAGACCAGTGCAGAAGGCCACCGGCGACGGCAGGAAGTCGGCCGACGTCGACAGAACTAGACAAGAAGGGACTGACGTCGGTCACCTGTGTGTTCCAGAACTACTCGTTTCACTGACAGTTAGTTAAGTGAATGAAGAGTTTGCATGTTGAGACCAGTTAGAGTCTTGCGCTGCAAGGATAATTGTCTAAATTAAGAGTCTAAGTTATTGTTTGAGTTAGGGATCTATTTATAGACCCATTGGCATGTATTGTTAATGTATGAGATAGAAAGGAAGAGTTCCTTCTAGTTGTAAGATCTGTGAGTTGCAGGTTGTTTCAAGCTCATTGGGGATCTACATGTAAGTTTGGTCTTTGAATTGCAGGTTGTAGGTTCATGAGAGATCAGCTTGAAGTGCTATAGAGTGCTTGATGAACCGACAGGGTTATTACTGACTGGTTGGTGAGGTGAACACCAATTATGTGTGTGAGTTGGTTGTTGGGACCATTTTTTGTGTAGGAGAGTGTGTGTGAGAAGAATTACTGTACACTTGAGGTGTGGCGAATCTCTGTAAGGTGAAAGAGTGTGGCGGCTCTTTGTTGTATTCTTTTCTGTATAGTGTTAATACAAGATAGTGTATTGTCTCTCATATTCTATGCTATTGGTGAATTCTAGTTACTTGTGTTTCTGGTTATTTCCGCATATTCAATTGCTTATATTTGGTAATCATACTGTGCTCTTTCTGAGGAGCAAGATCCTAACAGGTGGAATTAAAACAGGTGTGTTTGTTCTTGAATTTACCTCCACCTTACCTAACACCATTAATAATGAGACAAATATAAGCATCTTGAAAGAGAGTTTGGATAGTATACAAAAATTTAAGACCAAAACCAAGGCCATAAAAATATAGCAATAATGAAAGGCCACTCAATCCTAACATATGCATTTTAAAAATCTATTTTAACAAGAAAATCTTTCTATTGGAAACTGTGAGCCCACTCCATCCCTACCTAGTTAGCAATGATATTCTCATGTTAATATTTAACATGAATGAATTGTGTTTGCTCAGGATTAACAACCAAGGGAAGGAGGTACCTAAAACTTAGGGTAAGATCTTTGGAAGTAATTTTATAGGAAACATTCAAAAGGATTGTATACTTCTAGTTCATGATAAGATTAGGGTCACCAACATTAGGGATAAACTTGGTATTACCTTTGTTTATGAGTTATCAACGATAAATATTGGCCAAAGATTCAAAGTAAACTTTGTATAAATCATAGCCAACACAGTTCCACTAGGTCTAGTAGAACTCATAGGGAAATCCATCAATGTTAGGGTCTTTATCATGAGCCATACCAATCGCTACATTATGAAGGTTTTCAACTGAAAGGGGCCTAGCATAAGCAATTTGTTGGCTTGTAGTGATCTTATAAGGAACCACACCACTATATTTTATTTAAGTAGAAGCCCTTTATTTTTAAGGGGGTTTGAGCTTGAAAATTTTGTTTATAATTCCGAATAAAGGCTTGTAAGATGTTTGGAAGACTAGTGAGATGGTATCTAACTTCCTTGATGGTCTTAATTTTCAAAACAAACTATTTATCTCTTAGCTTATGAAACAAATCCTTGAAAACTCTATCTCCAATCTTTATCCAATGGATTCAAGCTCGACACAATCTTGATGAATCTTAGCTAGTTTGATTTTTCATCTTACCTTAGCCACATTTTTTTTAGAGTCTCATTTAGAGGGGATGGTTTTAATTCTTGAGAAACTATATTGAATTTATTTATATGATTAGATTTGGATCATTTCCCAAACATGGCTAAATGTTTTCCAAACACCTTTAGGAAAGTGGTAATGTGAACAATGGCCTTTTACCACCAATCAATCCAATAAAAGACACCATTAGGGTAAGGAAATAAAATCAAAACCCTTTTAATATTTGTGAGAGTTATTTCATGTTGTAAATGTGAGGTGTGTATACACATAATATTTTCAACTTTTATCAAATACTGATGCTTTTTATCTTACAGGAACTCATCGAGTCTCAATCTCTCTGAGTGCACATCCTTAGGGGTGCAATGGGAAAGGGGTGGACAGACTGTTGGTACTTTTCAATATTGTTGTCCCTTATTACCACTCATTACCAATCTAACCAACTCCTAAAAACATTATCCTAAGCTATTACTACTCTTTTTCACACTCCTCTAGTCTCTTACCATCTTTCATCCCCCTTTTCTTAACTTAAAATCCCTTTTGACAATTTATAGTACTAGGTCAATTGGGTTGACCTTGTACTCTTATTGGTGAAACTCATTTAAGGTCTAGGTCATTTCTTGGCTGACCTAGCTTGTGACCTAGTGAATTTTGGTCAATAACAATACTAGGTTGACTGGGTCGACCCTATTAGCTGAAACTTTTGAAAAGGCTTAGGGTTAAATATGCCTATATATACAAGATCATTTCAACATTCTTAGAGAGACATCAAAATTTATTATTCATTTACACTTCTTTACAATATTCTCTTCTACCATTGTACTTGAGAAGTCTTAGCTTAGGGTTTCTACTTGGAGAATCTAGTCTTGTGGAGAAGTCTTGGATGTTTTGGCATTTCTTAGTGATCCTTGTAAACCACAATAACCTCTTATGAATCCCCTTTGGCCAAGGAGGAGATTGAGTCTCGATGGGTTCATCTTTCAGGTAAGTATTCTCTAACTTTGTTCCTCTCTTTAGTAGATAAAGGTATCATAAGTATTGGATTTTGAATAATATTACTATTCTTCTCTATGCATAAGGGTTTTACTCATACATAGCTTAATTGATATTATCTTATGCATGTTTACTTTATTTTGTTTACTAACCCTCATATTGTGCCACAATCTTTGGTGAGTACTAGATTATATTTTTTTGCTTAACTTGTTATTAGTATAGTGAAAATGAAAACATAGGGCTCAATTAGGGTTATTGCTTGATTTTACTTGACTAGAGGCTTTGGAACCCTCCCTAGTATTATTGTTGTGATAATATATCCCCTAATTGGGTCTAGTAGATCCACATATTGATCATGTTTTTTATTATTTAATGTATCTCCAATCGAAAGTGTAAGTAGGATCTATCTTCTCTGAGCTAGGATTGATTTATGGATCTAATACATTTCTAATTTCATACATTCTAGTAAATATAATGTGAATCTAACCCTTGCATGTTTTCTTTCATGTTTTTCATTTTCTATCATTTATTTATTATTTTTCTATATTGATGATATTAGGTCAGCAAGGCTAGTATAATTTCTAACTTCTATACACAGGTTTAACACACAATCACGTAAAAAATGACTTTGTTTTATTTGTATAAGTCTTCATCAGATACAGGTTAATGGGTTGAACAGGTCAATACAATACTTTATTTACTTCCATAAAATATACTAGGTCGACTAGGCCAGTATAATATTCTAGTTAGCTTCCAAAAAACATACTAGGTTGACTAGGTCAGTATAGTCATCTTCACAAGTTTCAACAAACAAAAAATTATAAAATTAGGTTGAACTAGTCAACACAATTGGCATAATTTTCAAGTAACATTCAAGGCACTCTAACAATAATTTCACATTCCTTAGCATATTCCAATCCACCAAGGTTCCTTTCTCTCTTTCTCCTTCATTTTAGTTCTTCCTTATAATTATGTTTTGCACAGTTTGCAGTCTTTAAAACTACCATCATGCGACAAACTAGGTCAACCTAGTTTTGTATTATATCTTCTATCTAAAAGACTAGGTCAACCCTATCAACATAGTTCTTAAAAACCCTTGCTTTTGTAGTATAGTAGTGACACTATCGACTCTGTTCTTTAATGTTTGCATACACTATCATCTGAACTGACACTGTATTATGTTTCAAATTAGAAATTAATAATGGTATGCTAGTAATTACTTCACACTTTAAATTTCAATTGTTTACATGCTTAGAATAGATAACATTGTATAATTAGGTGGTTTTTCAATATACTATTTTTCTCTTTCTTTCACACACTACCAAATCACATAATCTCAAAAGGCATTTAAACATTTGTCTACCCAAGGCCTACCTACTTTGATTTAATCATAAAAAGGGAAGCCAACTTGTTTTTTTGGCCAAGTATAAACACATGGTTAATGGTATATATTTGCAAAGCACTCGACACCCTTATTGCTATGAGATTGTGAAGTAAGGGGGTAGGCCCCAATACCAAACTAGTACCATTGACAACATAGATACCTTTCAGCCTAAATGTCCTAAAACCATCCACAAATTTCTTTTTACTTCTGTAATTTTAGCCAAATTCCCTATCACACTTAAAATAACACTTTATAATAATTTAACAACATTAAGGATGACTATTTAGTTAGTACTTACTTTTCAGTTGATTGTTTGCTCTTTGGCCAGTGTTGGTGTAAGGTTTTTTGTTGTGTGTCTCAATTGGTTCATTATCATTAACCCAATTTCTTATGTGTTTTATTTCATTTCTTGCTTCAAAGTAAATTATAATATTTTTCCCTATTTTTAGTAAACTATCGATTTATTCAATACAATCTCTTACAGACTATTTTTATCCCTACCTATAGTACTAGGTTAACCCAATCGACCCTGTATCTCTTTTACCAGTCAAATAATAATACTAGGTAGACCCATTAGAATCAATACTCTTATCAAACTTTTTTTTCACCAATTTGTATTACTAGGTCAACCCAGTCGACTCTGTACTCTTACTGCCTATCCTATCTGTCTAACTCAGTTTTTTAATTTTTCTTCCTTAGAATTTTGTTCATTTCTCTCAAGTCATCATGAAGTCCCCTATCACAATATTATTAGACAACATGAATCAATTTATATAATATATGATATGTTCATTTTTCCCTCTCTTTTCCTCCCAAGAGAACCCTCACTCTTGGAGCACCTTTTCCCCTCCTTCACCTATGGTTTGTAACATGGTGTAAATCACACCTCAAGATGAAGTAGGTGAATCTGATCCTTTTTATACCTATCAAGACAATTCTCATCTTGAAAATATTTAGCATAATATGGGATAAATTAACACAAGTCTATCCAATAATCCCTCTAATAATCCATCTTCCAATAACCCTTCTCCTAATACCAATTTAGGGAGTGCTCCTACAAACACTAACCCACCAATTGATATGACTCAACTTCTTGCACAACTCATACAAAAAATAAACATAATGAAAACTTGTAATACCTCTCAAATGATTTAATTACAATGTCATTTGATCAATATGGATAATCAACCTCTGACTATCAATCCTCAAGCCAATCCAAATTTTATTTCTCCACCTCTTAGAGATGCATCTGGAAATGTTATTCCTCAACCTATTATGAATATAAAAATGCTTCAAAATATCCAAATTGAGCCTTTATATCATTTCATTGTGTCCATTAACATTGATAAAATATCTCCAACTATCAAGTATGATGGGACTAAAGACCCTACATCCTTTCTAAAAGCCTTTGGCAATCTTTACAAAGAGTGGATCTAAACTAATAATTTCACCACAACTAAACTTCTAGTTAAAATATTCATTGGTGATGTATTGGAATGGTAAAACCAACTTCCCCTACACTCAATTTGGTAACTTGAGGATTTAGTTAATCCTTTAGTCAAAGAGTTTCAACATAATGATCTTCTCAAAAATTGTCTTAGCCATTTCATCAATGCTAAACAATCTCCCACCAAATCAGCTCATGATTTTATCAAACAATGGAAATATTTAGATTATAAATCTAACCATAACATGAATAATGATAATTTGTTTAAACTCTTTATAACTTATTTAACTCTTCTTCAATAATAAGGTTCAAATTTTTGCTCCCTAAACACTTAACAAATCTATTGACCAAGCTAAACATCAAGACTTTCTCATGAAGCAATTCGAACCTAATCGTAAATTCCTTAAAGGATATTTTCAAAATTATACTAATGATATCACTATAAATACTCCATAGACCAAACCAAGAATTGTCAAAGCTGACACTCCCTCATTTTCTCACACACCACTCACTGTGCACCAAATGAAATAATTCTTACTACCATTTAAACCTTTATCCCAATAATCCTCCTAAGTGGTATGACCATAATAATTTATTTTTGTTCCACACTAACATTGGTCATTCCCATAAATTTTGTAGAAGGATTACTAAATTTATTATTTCCTACATGCTTGGTGATTCCTTCAATCTGGATGCCATGATAAACCTTCATCGTCAAGAGTACAACACTAATTCTCAAAAATGACAAGCCTCTAAAGTTATTCTTCTAATAACCAAAAATATTTTTCCACAACTAATAATCAACAAAATACCAAGGATATTTGTGCTATTGATGCCAATTATGACCAATATTATTGTTGGTGGTCTAGGTTGCATCCTAGTTGAGAAGGGGATTATTCAGGATTTCCTTCTCAAACCTAGTTCAACAAGGAACTGACTCTAGGCTATGGGTCACCTAATATTGGGTTAGACCTCTGGATAAGGCTAAATTAATTTTGGATCTATCACCTATAATAGACCTAAACTAGCTCTTGCTTGGGAAAGGGAGAGAGATTGATAATAATTCATAAAGTATACAATGAGGTGATGCACCAAATGTTTTGATCCTTACACTTACACAAGACACACTATAAGATGCATTTAATATTGTAAGAGATCACTTCACTCACTCTTTGATCAACCCCCACATAAGTATTTCACAATAAGGCAATGACTAGCTATCAACCTAGCATGGTAGGGCAGTTTCCACTTCCACAATGACCAATAGACCATATAGGCACTTAGAATGACCTATGAGAATTATAAAAACACTACATGAAGGTGAGAAAACTCAAAAAAAGGCAAGGAAAACATACATTCACTTTGACCATATCAGTGAATTCATAAGACACTTCAATTCAACTTGTAAAATAAAGGAATTCAGTCTTTTATTGCATCAAATAGGTGTTATAGTACAAATATTGATAGAGTCTAGTCATGCCTAAGATAAGGATCTATTTCAAGGCTTAGAATCCTATATTTATAGTAGAAAGGGGTGAGAGAAATGGGGATCATGTGTAGAAGGATGGATAATGGAAAATAATGACCAAGATATTGATCATTCTAACATTGATGGGATTAGAAAACATTATAATGCCTAAGATCACTTTTGGAAAATGGCCATAACAACTGTATCAATCCATTTCAATCTATTTATGGCCTATATTGATTCTCTTTACTATTATAATAGTGGAATCAAGTCTTTGGAAAATGGCCATAACAACTGTATCAATCCATTTCAAAGTAGTTAAAATAATTGGATCAATATATTGTGATCTTGTTTAAGCATATATTACTCCCTACTAGTTCATTCTTGGCATGTAAAAGTGGAGAAAAGGGTCATAATCATGATTTTGTCTTTGGTGATGAACCTATCGAACCAATGTGTCTACTTTTATGGAATCCCTTGACATATTTACTCTAGTTTGACCTCAACCATATTTGGATTTGACTTTTGTTATTGGCCCTTGGTCTTGATTTGAGCTCCCCATATTTTGTCAATTACAAGCTCCTCATTTGTTTCATAGGATCTTGATATCAACTCTTTGACTCGACCTTTATGTGCACCATAGATCTATCCCTATATCAATAAATTCAGACTATATATCTTCTACCAGTTTAATGTGCTTAAGACACTTGTCACCCATGCAGTCATATTTGAGATCCTCTAACATTTTGAACCATTGCTCATAGTTTTATCTTTGATGTTAATTACACACACATCATTGATCTATTTGGGCCCACTAGACTTATCAGTTGCC
The DNA here is from genome assembly GCA_037957365.1 of Torreya grandis. Classification (NCBI taxonomy): domain Eukaryota; kingdom Viridiplantae; phylum Streptophyta; class Pinopsida; order Cupressales; family Taxaceae; genus Torreya; species Torreya grandis. The sequence continues at coordinate 200,932 of JARHVA010005630.1, forward strand.
GTGTACTGTTAGATATCTATTTAGGTACCTGAGATTTTAACACTTATCATGCACACATTCATGTTGACCTTTTTACTTGATGCTCATCATTGACCTAGAATCTATGATAAAATGTGCACTATTGGATCTTCAAGATCCATTGACACTGTCAGGTTACTGCTCGTCGTTAGATATTTGGTATGATTAAATGTTGAATGTTGGATCTACTTTTTGAATTCAAATGACTATTTGTTATAGTTCAAAATTGATGTTCTCATGCATGTCTCATTCTACAAGTCTAACTTTTAAGGCTTGTATCTTGAGATAACAAGCTCATGAAGACATGAAATTTTTAGAGGATGATCCTAGCACAAAGAAACTCATGTCCATGTAATATTTTCGCTATGAGAGGCATCCTAATTGAACTTAAAAAATTCACAATCAAGATGACCCATTCATTTTTACATGATGTTTGATGATGGTCTGGCTCTTTAAGATCACTAAATTCAAACTTTAGGCATACTTAAAATGTTTCAAAAGCTTACAAATACTATGTGATATCTTCTTGAATTCCATGTGTTCCTTGTGACATTGGATCACTCTTTAATTAAGACTCTACTTAGATCCTTATCCTAGATTAAGTAATTTTGATATGTAAGCTAAATTTGGCTAACATATTTGGTGACTCAGCTGGGCAGCATGACTGCTACGCTTGAGAATTCAAACCATTTACATGACTCTTGGAATCATCAATAATTTTGAATCTAATACATAACTAGAAGAAACCTTTTGACTTGTAAAGACAATAAAATTCTCCCTAATCAGGGACATAAATAAATAAAACAAGGAAGCTAACCTAAACAAAGAAAAATCAAACAATCTAATGTGTTAGGAAATCACTTAGAGGAAAAACAAAATAAACTAATTATTTACATGGAACTCAGCTTCCTTAATAGTAATGTTTCAGATGTATCCCATTAACTAGGATATGAAGCTCCTCGCCATCCATCCTTGCAATTTAGAAGGCATTGTGGATTTGTAGCTGAAGATGGTGTATAGACTACTTTAAAGAGATTTAAACTTTGTATGCCTTCTTGATTTAGCTCTATCCTCATCCCACTTGAGGAACAAATCTCCTTCTTTGAAACTTCATGAAGAATCTCCTTTGTCAAAGGCTCTCTTTACTTTTGCTTGATAGCTTTCCATGGCTAGCATGTAATGATGTTTTGTCTCTTCTAACTCCATGAGCTTAGCATATCTAATTTCCATAGGTTCATTCTCCAACAACTCAATTTCATGCATCAATTCTAGGGTAGGAAATTCAAGAGAAATAAACATTCTTGCTTCCTTACCATATACTAGATTATAGGGGGATTTGGATATTAAATTCTTGTAGGTGATCCTATCATCCCATAGAGATGAATTTAATTTGAGGTGCCATGATCTTTGATTATATTCAATGTCCTTCTTAGGATATTCAATAGGTTTTTATTAGTGGACTCAACAAGGCTATTACCTTGGGGATAGTAGTTTGATGAAGTGCTAAGAAAGATACTATGTTGAGCCACCCATTTTTTGATATTAGATTCCATAAAGGCCATAACATTGTTAGAAATGATAGTTGAAGGGACTTCAAATGTAGTAATAAAACCTTCATAGAAATCTATAACATTGGACTCATTTGCTTCCTTTAATATCACTACTTTTATCCATCTTATAAACTAGTCTATGGAATTTAGTATCCATTTATGACTTGAACTTGAAGGGGGGTTAATGAGACCAATAAAGTCTAATCTCCATTGGACAAAGGGCTGATCCACTACAATTGGTTGGAGATGTAGGGCTACTAGTTTCACCTTCCCTACAAACATAACATATTGTTTGTATTTCCTAACCCATGCATGACAATCACCAAATAATCTTGGCCAATAATACCCACCTCTCATGATATTTTAGTTTGTGGTCCTTATTGAATAATATCCTCAAGCATGTCCATTATGGAACTCTTCAAACTGACTTTCCTTCTGATGTTTCTCAATACATCTTAACAACATGCCAGTTATATCTTTCTTGAACAAAACACCATTAACAATAAGAAATGGAATGGATTGTAATCTGAAATGTCTTCCTTTTGAAAGAGTTAGGTGAGAGGGATAAAGACAATTTTGGAGATATCTTACCAAATCATGATTCTAGTTAGAACATGAGGTATGATCAACTACAACTTCTTCATCATTTAACACCATAAGCACCTTATTGGCTTCTTGTAAGTCTTGGGCTAGATGTTCATAGAGTCCTTTGCCTCTAACCAAATTTATGACCTTGATGTAAAAATCATACTCCATTAACTTTGTTATCCAACTAGCTCTCTTCTCATTTATGTCCTTATTCAAGACAAACTCCTTGATACTTGGATGAGCAACCATTAGTGTATCTTATTGCTAGACAATAAGTATATAAATTTCTTGAGAGATATTATTATTGAAAGTACATGCTTTTCAAAAAAACATTACCTTATTTCATACTCCTCCAAGTGTTGACTGAAGAATGTTATTGGATACTCTAAGGCCTCATGGTTCTACTACATAAGAATGCCTGAAATGGTGTCAATGTTAGCATATGTGTAAAAAATGAAGTCATTTGAGAAATCTAGGTTCATGAGAATAGGAGAAATAGCCATGGATCTCTTAATTTCCTCAAAACTCCTTACTCCTTCCTTAGACTAGTTGAAGCTATGATTATTATTTAACATGGTTATAAGTGGCTTATCTGAAGTGGCAAAATTTTAGATGTATCTTCTGATAAAATTGATCTCCCCTAAGAAACTTTGCAAAGCTCTTTTGTGCTTGGGTAAGGAAAGTGAAAGAATTGAATATATTCTTTTAGGATCTATGTTTAAACCATGATTTTGAGACTATTTGTCCAATAATATTACCTTCATGAACTAATAATGCACATTTCTTGGGATTTAGGGATAGCCCAAATTTCTTACACTTTTCAGACACTTGCTCAAGGTGAACCATTTGCTTACTTGCCTTTTTTGAAAATATTATTATATAATCAAAATAAACTAGTAAAAAATTGTTAGAAAGGCCTTGGAATTCCATATCCATGGCTCTCTAAAAATTTGCTCTAGTATTGGATAAACCAAATGACATCTTTCTATATGCAAATATCCTTGACTTTGTGTTGAAGGCTATCTTGAATTGGTCCTCTTCCTTGACCAAAATATGGTTATAAGCACTATAGATATCCAACAAAGAGAACCTTTATGAACCTTCAACCAACTATAAAATATATTCCATAAAGGGTAGTGGATAGTGGTCTTTAAAAGAATCCTTATTCAAGTCTTGAAAGTCAACACACAATCTAATTTCACCATTCTTTTTCCATATTGGGACAAGGTTTGCCACCCAAGTTGAGTGCTTGATTCAAAATCTAATAGCTGATATAATGAGCTTATAAAGCTTGGTTCTCATCAAAGGTTAAAGCTTAGGATTAATATGCCTTTTTATTTATCTTACTGGCCTAGTCTCATCTGCTAGCTCAATGGTGTGTTGAGATAGACTTGGATTAACTTCCTTAAGATCCCTATAATTTCATGTAAATACATTGGCAAAATTTTCACATAACTTAATGAAATATTCCTTCTCTGAATAAGTGCATACCTTACCCAACTTTAAGTTCTTACCATGTGCAACTTCCACATTGGCATAGTGTTCCTCCTTTGTTGACAAAGCTGACTTTTATTTTCTCATCTCATTATCACCACTAAATATGTTATCAAGTGTGACCAATCCCTTGGGAAATTTATTTGTTCTCAGTTGCACAATCTGATCACCATATTATTGTAAGTACTTTGACTAATTTCTTGAGGAAAACTTAGCCTCTTCTTATAGGCATCTAATAATTTGACTATCATCTTCAAACACTTGATAATTATAATTATTATCTTGGATAGAAGGCCTTATAATTACCTTAATGTGTGACTAGACATTTTCATTTCTTACATCAGCCAAGATACTAAATTATGCCCCAATAGAAGCCAACCTATCTGCATGTTTGTTCTCATTTCTTGGTATGAACTAGATGTTAAAGGCCTGGAACTCTTCAAGCAAGTCCCATACCCTATGTTTATAATATTTAAGCAATGGGTTCTTGCATACATTAAGACCTCTTACTTGGTGAACTATAAGTTCATTGTCACCTAAGAATTGTAAGGTGTTGACTCTCATCTTTCTAGCCCAATGTAAACCATGAATCAATGCCTTATATTCTATATCATTGTTTAAACAAACAAATTAGAACTTAATAAATGAGAAGTACCTTTGATTTGATAGAGAAACCAATATCATTCCATCCCCAATACCATTCTTATTCCTTAATCCATCAAAGTATAACTTCCATAGACCATCACTAGACTCATCATCCTTAATCAAGGCTAGAATTGGTGCATATTTCTCATGAAATAAATAAAAACCAAGTCCTTTTTCAATAAAATTATAGTGATCATGCTCATGTAAGTTAGAGGCCCACTCATCAAGGAACAAATCTATAATCCCATCTAATGGTGATCTAGTTTCCTCTACTCTATCTTTTATCACCTCAAATGAGATGAGGAAATTGGTGTCCACAACACTTAGCATATATGGTTCCAAATGGAATCCCATCTAATGGTGATCTAGTAATGTTCTAGGATACCAAGGCTTAGTGTTGATATCATTGAGATTAGAGGGCTGCCAAATTGAGTCATGTATCAAATTATTTAAGGTGGTGTGGAGAAAATGGCTTTTGATGTGGAAAGTGCATTAGGATCAAGAGATTCATATGGCTTAGATATAACTATGGCTCCTTATGCTTGGTAGGGTGATCTATTTCCCCTAAATCCTTGATAGGTAGGACTTTGATCTTTGAAAGTTTAATAGGAGGTCTAATTGTGTTATTTATAAGACTTACCCTCATATTGTTGTCTTTTGAGTTGAACTATTTAATTCCCAAAAGATTGTAATAGATTTTTTAACTCTCTAATCTCACTAACTTGATTAGAAGGGGCTACAACTTAGACTTTAGGAGATGGGATAGGAGCCACATATGGGACTTGAGGAAATTTGGGGTAGAATAGGTTACAACTATGGGAATATAAGCATTGGAGGCATTAGAGTAAGCTTACTAGCTTGTATCAAACTATTTTATGGTCTTATGACAACTTAATAAGCATTTGGCAAGGTGTTACCACCCATTGACTGTATCATCACACTGATATTAAAATAAAGGGATTTTAGGTAATACAAGAAAGCATATTCTTGGGATGTTTTAACAAATTTAAGAATTATAGTCCATGTGTTTTAGAATTTGAGGTTAAAATTAAACATGAACTCATGGGGAGCTCTCTAAATGGTGGTCAACTACTCAATAATGATAGATGGTCAAATCTATCTTCAAATTTCTCGACTAAGGTTATACATAACTCATCCTAAGTAGTAATAGAGTTCAAAGGAAGATTTATATACCACTATAATGCTTTTCCTTTGAAATAAGTAGTAACCAATTTGATAGCCACATTATCTTGAACAAAATTATGAATGGAGCAAAGGTTGGCAACATCCTAGATGTGCTCAATATCAGTTGTTTGATGATTTATAAAAAATAATGGGATGATTTTAAGGGTAGACACAAGAATATCATCATACTAGGCTTAGTTCAATGGGCTACCTCTATTGAATTGTATACATGATTGATTCTTGATAGCCATTTGGGTAGTGGGGATGGCACTGCTTAAGATAATAAGATGACTAGGGGATGAATATTGATTTTGGGGATAAGGTATTTTACTATTAAATCTTGATCTATTATATAAAATAATAGATAACTCAATGAATTCAAGAGGAATACCTTTGCTAGCTGACCTTAGACACTGCAAGAACGTGACAACACTTAGAGAAATTCAAGGAAAACATACATTCACTTGAACATATCATTGAATTCATAAGACATTTCAATTTAGCTTATAAAATGAAGGAATTTAGTTATTTATTGCATCAAATAGGTGTTATAGTACAAATCTTGATAGAGTCTAGTCAGGCCAAAGAGAGGGATCTATTTCAAGACTTAGAATCTTGTATTTATAGTAGAAAGGGATCATAGAGATGGGGATATTATGTAGAAGGATGGTGAAGAGAGAATGATGACCAAGGTCTTGATCATTCTAGCATTGATGCCACTAGAAAATATCATAATGCCTAAGATCACTTCTAAAAAATGACCATAACAATCATATCAATCCCATTCAATATATTTATAGCCTACATTAATGCTCATTATGATTAACATAATAAAATTAATTATTTTAAAATATGAATTCCAATTTCAAAGTAGTTACAATAGTTGGATCAATTTGTTGTGATATTATTTTGATGTGTATTTCACCCTACTAGTTCATTTTTGGCATGCAAAGGTGGAGAAAAGGGTCATAATCATGCTACTATCTTTGGTGACAAACCTATAAAACTAATATGTCTACCTCCATGACATACTTTGACATATTTACTCTAGTTCAACCTCAACCATATCTATCTTCAAATTTTGATATTAGCCCTTGATCTTGATCTAGGATCCTTATATTTTTCCAATTGTCAGGTCATCATTTGTTTCACAAGATCATGCTATTATCTTTGACTCTTTAACCTTTATGTGCACCATAGAACTATACCTATAAGAATGAACATGATCCATACATCTTCTACTAGTTCAATGTGCTTAAGATACTTGTCACCTATGCATTCATCATCGAGATTTGTTGACCTTTTGACCCACTGCTCATAGTTAGATCTTTGATTCTTATTGCATGTACACAATTGATCTATTTAGGCCTATTGGCCTTGTCTATCACCACACATTATTAGATCTCTATTCAAATACCTAATATTTTTACACTTGTCATTTTCATATTCATGTTGACCTTTTGACTTGATTCTCACCGTTGATTTATAATCTATGATCAAATATGCACCATTAGATCTTTAGGACCCATTGACACTATCAAGTTTCTATTCACTGTTGGATCTTCATTCCGATTGAATGCCAACCATTGGATCTAATTTTTGAATTCAAACATCTATATGCCATAACTCAAAATTGATGTTCTTGTGCGTGTCTCATTCTATAAGTCTAACTTTGAAAGCTTATATCTCGAGATAGCAAGCTCATCAAGACATGAAATTTGTAGAGGATGATTTTGGAATGAAGAAATTCATGTCCATGCAATATTTTGGATCTGAGAGGCCCCTTAATTTAACTTATTAAATGAAAAATTACACTAACCCATTAATTTTTACATGATGTCTTACGATGGTTTGGCTCTTTAAGATCACCAAATTCATACTTTAAGCTAAAAGCTTACAAATACTATGTGATCTCTTCTTGAAGTCCATATACTCCTTGTGACATTGGATCACTCTTTATTCAAGACCCTACTCAACTCCTTATTTTGGATTAGGCTATTTTGGTATGTAATCCAAATTTTGGCCAAAAATTACAACAATTCTTAATATGTTAACATTGATAAGGTCAACTATAATCACAGACTAGCTCACAAAGATCCTATCATAAAACCTAAGAAATCATATTTAGATGGATAATTTTTTAAATATACTATAACCACTAAGATAGATTTTAAAGCCCATGAGGAACCACCTCTTCCTTATAAACTCCCAACAACTTATATTCCTTCAAAATCTACCTTACCTTCCAAAAATTGCACTAGTTCTTTTGTTAAATCTCATTGGAACTTTCTCGAAGAACTCAGTTCCATGCCTTAAAATATTTCACTTATAGAGTTAGTTTGTACTTCCCCTTATCATCACAAGTTCCTTATGTAATAATTACAATAAATTTAATATTCATCTCCTATAGATTAAGAACCACCATCTATTGAACCTCAACCTAACAACGTGGATACCATTGAAACTATTTGTCCTTCTTCCAAATGGTCTACTAAATTTATTGAAAAAGACATGATTAATGATTAAATCCTTTTCCATGCTGATGATCCACCACTATTCATTAAAATTTAATACTACCCTTATCCATAAATTAAGTTGATGAAGGCTCTAGTATTAGTGTGACATATTTGTGGCCCATATAACAACTTGGTTATAACAAGGATAATCTCAAACAAACCCTCCTTAATTTTCATGGATTTAATAAAACCAATCAAGACCATCTTGCTTGTATTTGGCTTCCCCTAACAATCAGACATGACTATTCTAACTAAACTTATGGTCCTTGATTTACCCCTATCTTGTAACATACTCAGTCATCCATGAAATCATATAATGAGGGCCATCACTTCTTCTAGTAGCTAATGCATTAACTTATTACATAACAACAAATGATATAAGTATGAGGCTAATCCCAACCCTTGGAGTATTCAACTTCCTAATCCAAAATATTACTATCACATCCCTACCATTCTTACCATTAATAATGATCTCTTACCTAAGTTCATCAACATCAATCTTTATTTACATGTCACTTTTTTTTATTTAGATGATGATGAACCTAGTGAATTTAAACATACTTGAAACACTACTAATATACCTCCTTATATCTTAGAGTGGCTCCCTCCTTTATTACCTCATGATTTCACTATTCCTCTCATTAATGAGATCACTAATTTTTGCCCTCCATGCAATGCTTAGGAACCTTCTTTACTAGAATATGCCTTCACCTACAAAGATTATGGAGTGGTTAAATTATTTTAAGACCCTATAATCACATCTCCATAAAAATTAACATTGGGATTTCACCTTCTAACACTCCTCTTGAATCTCAATCATGTACCATTTATCCAACCTATGATGATAACTACATCATATCCCAAGCTCAATATTAAGCCACTTATCAATTAGAAATGAATCATATTTTTCATGATATTATCCAAAAAATTGTAGAAACCTATGTGGATGAACTCATTTCTAAATTTAAAAGCTACAAGACTCATCTTTCTAATCTTTCCACCATCTTCAATTGTCTTCTCAAATACAGAGTTAGACTAAATATTTAAAAATGTGTCTTTAGTGTCACATCTAGAAAACTATTAGGATCTTAGTCTCTCTTTATGACATCAATGTTTACCCTACCAAAATTATTGATATCATCAACATGCCCATTCCTCATTCTATTCCAAACATTCACACATATCTCAAAAAACTTGGGGTAATTAGACGATTCATCTCCAAAATGGCTTACTATATCCACTCCATCAATTATCTTCTTAAGAAAGGTAATGATTTAGAATGGATAGATCCTTATCAAAAAGCATTTGATAACATGAAAGAATCATTTCTTCACCCACATATTCTTCATCCTCCTTTGAATAATTAATCTTTGATATTATATACTTCCTCCACACCCATATCAGTTGGTGCAATGCTTTCCAAACAAGATGATACTGGAAGTGAGTATGCCATTTACTATATCAGTCAATGCCTCATTTATTATGAGAAATGTTACAAAAAATTTGAACATGATTACCTTGCCATATATTTTTCAAATGAAAAGCTTAGATATTACATTATTTATTAAACCACTATGCCATCATTCATTTTGATCCCCTTTATCACTTCTTCTCTAAAGCCTTTATTATTGGAAATAAAATTGGCAAATGGATGGTCCTCTTTATGGAATTTGATTTCTGAATTGTTACTCAAAAAAATTTCAAAGGATAAATCATAGCTAATCAACTTACCATAGCTCTTGTGCCTGCTACCAACCACCTTTAAGATAATCTTCCTAATGATAATATTCTCTATATTGAAGGTCTCAATCAAGCTATTTATATTAAATATTACTTCCATAACTTCATTTCTAATCTTGAAGTAATCTTGATGAATCTACTATCCTCCCTAATACTATTAAACCAAAAGTAGTTTTCAAAAAACTTCCTGAAATTAATGTCGACTTACATGAGGATACTTGGACCCTACACTTAGATGGTGCTAAATGCCTTCAAGGAACTTAGGTAGGTTTAATTATTACAAGTCCTCTTGGTAAAATCATCCCTTTATCTTTTTTATTGACATTTGACATCACTAAAAATATGGTAGAGTATGTATCTCTAATCTTAGGCACGAGAGCTATTCTTGATCTAGATATCCAATACCTGCAAGCCTTAGTTAATTTCTAGCTCATCTATTGCCAAGTCAATGGTGATTACCAATTGAAAAGTGAGAACCTAATTTATTATCATCAAATTACAATCAATCTCACCAAATATTTCATTTCTTTCACCATCAAGCCTATCTGTGTAGATCAAAATTCCATTGCTGATTCCATTACTTCATTATCATCTCTTTTTCATCTGCACCAAGTTATTTTGATCCCACTTCTACTATCCAAAAATAAAAAATATATCCTATATTCAACCATAATATTTTATTATCTACCACATTGAGGCTATCACCATTCAATAAATCTCATGGTACAAAGACATTATTCACTTTATGGAACATCAAACTTATCCTCCCAACCTAGATTCCCATGAAAAGACTCACATTTATAAAGAAGATTTTAAGTATTTATTTTGATATAATATACTTTATTATCACAATGCTAAAGTTACCTTACTCTGTTGTGTTATGTAATATGAGGTTCCTCCTCTTCTTGAACAAGCACAAAGGGGCATTTGTTTTGGCCACTATAGTGGACATGTAACAACTGATAAATGCCTATGTATGGGATAATTTTGGGACACTCTTAAAAATGATGCCATTGAATTTGAAAAAAAGTCTACTCACCAAATTCATGATTATCTAATTCATTCACCCCTAGTTGAGCTTAAAATTATTAAATCTCCTTGGCCATTTTCCATGTGGGGATTATATCTTATAGGCAAACTACCTTGATCTCAAGATGGGCATGTCTTTATAATCATAGCCATAAAATATTTTACCAAGTAGGTTGAGGCTATTCCCCTTGTTAATGTCACTGGTACTACCATATCCAAGTTTATCCTTAATCAAATCATTTTTTTCTTTAGTTTCCCTCATACTATCATTTCTAACAATGGTAGTAATTTTAAAAACAAAGATGTCGAACAAAATTATGCTAAATTCAAAATCAATCACAAGTTTTCACACCTTATCATCCACAATGCAATGGTAAAGATGATGCACAAACAAAACTCTTAATAAAATTATCCAAAAGATAATTTATGAAATTCATATAGATTATCACCTTCATCTTTATCTTGATATTTGGGCCTATCACACTAGCATACGTACTACCACTAGGACAACACCATTTTCTTTAGTCTATGGTTCTAAGTGAGTCCTTCCATTATAATTTAAACTTACCTCTCTTTGTATATCTCTTCACGGTATCATACCTGATGAAGAATTATGTGAATCTCACCTTCATGCCCTTGATCTCCTTGATAAACACCATCTTTCTAATTTACAACATAATTACCAATACAAGGCTTGCATTGAAAAATAACATAACAAACATGTTAAATTTTGCATGTTTAATATTGGTGATATTGTCTTTAAATTAGACTACACTCATGACAAAGATGGTAAATATACCCAAAAATGGTGGGCCCCATATTTATCAAATATATCCTTGGTCTAAGTACCTATCACCTTCAAACTGATAAAGGTCATATTTTCAAAGAGCCCACCAACACGTAATTCCACAAGAAGTATTTTACCTAATCCTTCCCTTATTTTCATGATTTCTATATGCTATTGATCTAACACTTTTTATAGGTTCTTATATGGGTCTCACCCTCTACAATAATTCTCTATTTTCACAAACCTTAGTTCTTCCTTTTGGGTCTTTTGGTTTCCCTCTTTCTCATGAGTTTCATTGTGAAACCATGGATAGGACCCAATTTTCCTCATGATTTACTCTTATCCTCTTTATTTTCTCACTTTTTACACACTTTTTGGCACCCCTTGGGTTTCTCTTTGTGAGTTACAGTGTAAGACCATGGATAAGGCCTAGCCTTCCTCATAAATACCATATTTTTATTATCCCATTTATGTTTCTAATACTTTATGTCACCTTCATGGGTTTCTCTTTTATGAGTTATAGTGTAATACCATGGATATGACTTGGCCTTCCTCATAAAATCACCATTTTGTCATTCCTTTTATAAGATGTGTTTTGTAATGGTTACAAGTTCTTAATCAATATTATCAAGCTTTAGATTTTTTCTTCTTTTCATAGATGGACTTTGCACAACAAATCTATGTTACCATGTTTTCCTCCATTTACGTCATTCTTATGATAAGGAATCACACTTTTTTGTCATTGTATCCTTTTCCTGCTCTTTGTCACTTTTTTTGTTATTTGAAGTAATTAAAATTGTTTCATGTTTCATGTTTCATTCCTTTTGATTTATTTTCCTTTCATTACACATTGGATAAAACAAGGTCAAAGTTAAGATAGAACTTTTATTTCACCTAGATTTATAAGACTCTTAGACACCATGCTCTCTGAATTTCTCTCTCTTAGAAACCGAGTCCCAAGTATTCAAATGAAAGTCATCTTTAACACACATGTTTTTTTTCCAAATCCATATGGAGAAGGAATATAAAAATCCATAAGTTTTTTAAAAATACAAATCATTTGAAATAAAAGGCAATGATATACAAAAGGCAACACACAAATCTTAAAAGTCAATATCACACCAAAAGACATGATTACCATCACATATCCTATCTCCAATAAAAAATCAAACTCCACATTTGGCCTCATAATAGAGCCAAGATCCATTAGGTTATGGTAGGGTAGTAGATTGGAATAGGATAATTCAAAAAACTCTATGGTGCTACCTACTTTCTCATGCAAGTACCCAATCTTTTCAATAGACCGATGGCTTTGTAAGGGGTCCTAAGGAATGGAGAACACATTATGGGAAGGTAGGTCCATTTTATTTTTATTCATATAGTCTTCATGGGATGATATACATACTTCATTAATTGACTTAAGACATGTGTGGCTAAGAGAAGTTATTTAGAGTCTTTAAAGTCATAAGTCCTCTTGTTTTGACAAACCTAATTTGAGTGTCTTAATTTTGATAAAGAGTTCCTCTGCCTTGGTTTTTCCTTCATTCTCCCTTCCACCCATTTGATTTCCCTCTTGATAGGAAAATTATGATTCTAAATTTATTTTCCCTCTTCTATACTTCATTCTTCACATATTAAAAACATGCTAGCACTACTTTGTTTGAGTTTATCTATCCTTAAAATAAAAAAATGTGTTTGAGAAACTATGGATTACTTTATTTACACCATGGCTATACATTTATAGACTTATTTTACTTTCTTTTTACCATTTATCATTATTGTATCACCCTTTTTGTATATAGCTTAGTCCATTTATAATTTCATGTACTTTTTCCATTGTTGAGTGAGGTTGGCTTATTACTTCTCATCACCAATGTTGTTTTCCCTTTTATGAATTTTTTTCTATTAATGATTGAGTAAAGATTGTTACTACTCACTCCTCAATGTTGTTTTACCATTTTTGCTTTCCCATTTTTGTTTAAGTAATGATTGTTATTGATTTCACATTGATGTTTGATTACCATCCTTTTTGACATGTATCTTTAGTTTGATTTGGTAAGTTTCCCTTTCTTACTTAAAGTTTACTTGTATGAGGTTTTTGATCTTAAGTATCCTTGGATTTTTAGTTAATTGATTTAATCTAAGTTTTGACTTAGTCATTTGGTCTAACATAACACTGTCACCCCAACTTACCAAATTTCTAAGTACATCCTATCCACATAGCATTAGTTATCTTGGCTTTCTTATGTTTATTTATTTTTACTTTAGTTTTATAGTCTTGTGTTTATTGAAAATAGTCTCTGCACCTTCCATAATCAAAACTACAAACATAGTAGACAACCATCCAGTGATAAAGGTAAGTTAGGGTATACATACATTTAGGTTTTTTAGTTATTTCCCTTTCAATCATTTAATTTTAGTTATTTTATGCTTCAAAATATGATAATTTTTTTTAGTCTCAACGTTGTGTGTTACTATGTTCTTTCTCGAAGAACCATCCCCTATTACACCCAAGTGACACATGATGAGATTTAAGTAGGGCATATGTATACATAATATTTTAAACTTTTATCAAATACTGCTAATTTCTATCTTGCAGGAATCTATTGAGTCTCAATCTCTCTAAGTGCACACCCTAAGGGGTGCACCAAGAAAGGGGTGAGTAGACCATTGGTGCTTCACAAGATTGTTGTCCCTTATTTCCACTCATTACCAATCCAACTAGCTCCTAAAAACATTACTCTAATCTACTACTCCTCTTTTACATACTCTTCTAGTCTTTTACATGCTTTTATCCCCATTTTCCTAACTCAAAACACCTTTAGATAGTTTACATTACTAGGTCAACTGAGTCAACCTTGTACATTAATCAATTAAACTCATTTAGGTTCTAGGTCAGCTCTTGGTCGACCTAGCCCATGACCTAGGGAATTTTTTTCAATAATAGTATGAGGTCGATTGGGTTGACCTTGTCAGTCAAAACTTTTAGAAGGACTTAGGGTTAAATACACCTATATATACAAGATCATTTTTACATTCTTAGAGAGACATCAAGAGTTATTATTCATTTGCACTTATTTATAATTTTCTCTTCCAGCATTCTACTTGAAGAGTCTTAGCTTAGGGTTTCTATTTTGAGAAAATAGTATTGTGGAGAAGTCTTAGATCTTTTGGCCTTTCTTAGTGATCCTTACAAACCACAAATTATTTCAAATCCCATTTCACTAAAGGAAAGATTGAGTCTTGATTGGTTCATCTTTCAGATAAGTATTCTCTAACATTGATCCTCTCTTTAGTAGATAAAAGTAATATAAGTACTAGCTTTTGAATAATATTACTTTTCTTCTCCATGCATTAGGGTCTTACTCATACATAACTTAATTGATATTCTATTTCACATGTTTAATTTCTTTTGTTTACTAACCCCCATATTTTTCCACAAGCTTTAGTGAGCACTAGATTAGATTTATTTATTTTACTTGTTATTAGTATAGTGAATATGAAAACATGAGGCTTAGTTAGGGTTATTTCTTGATTTTGCTTGATTGGAGGATTTGGAACCCTCCCTAGTATTATTGTTGTGATAAGATATCCCATAATTGGGTCTATAAAATCCACATATTGGTAATGTTATTGATAATGTAATGTATCCCCATTTAGAAGTGTAAGTAGGATTTATCTTCTCCAGGCCAAGATTGATTTATGGATCTATCTTCTCTAAATATCATGAGATGATTTGGTTGGAAATTACTTAGCATTGATGAAATGGCTAAGATAATTTTTAGGAAGATAATTATGTTGAAAGTCTTTGATTAAATCCTCAAGTTGCCAAATGGAGTTTTAGAAAATCTAGTTGTACCATTCCAATACATCACCAATGAAGGTTTTAACTAGATGTTTAGTTGTGGTGAAAGTATTAGTTTCGATCCACTCTTTGTAAAGATTTCCAAATGATTTGAGAAAGGATGCAAGGTTTTTGGTCCCATCATATACAAGTTGGATTTGATGAAAAACCTATTAGAAGGCCAAGGCATGTTAGAGCACATCAATTTGTATCTTGCAACAAAAGAAATTGATCCTGTAGAAACAAAAATTGATCTTATAGTAAGAGAAATGAAGCCTATAGCAACAAGAATTAATCCTGTAGCATCCATAACAATTGTGTCAGTATTGTGAGGAATTTTACATTTGTATTTCTTTAGAGTCTTTTTAAATTATGTTTTTTGGTTCTCACCAATATATTAGGGATAATCGATCAATTAGAATTTTATTCATCCTGTACCTTGCCATATTACATAGCAATACTTACTACAAGAACCTAGTTTATTCCTAATAGGAGATAAAGAAGGGTTAAAATAAATACCATTCTATTTTAGGATCAATTTCAAATTGATGCTAAAAGAGAGACAACTAATGTTCATCAAGAAGCTGGTGAGTGAAGGTTTCCTTAGAAAAACATTTCTTTTTTAATTTGAATCAATGACCATTGATTAGTAGACAAAAGTGAACTAGGTCAATAGTCTAAAATTTAACAAATCCAACATCAAAAACTTTCTCTATTTCATGTGGTTGAAGCCATCTACTTTGGAGCTTACCCTTATGATCTTTATATTTAGGATAAAAGAGTAAAGCCCAATCCCTTAGATAAAATGCTTGAGTTTTGATGTGTTTATCATACCATCTAATTAATTGTTTCTACAAAACATTAGTGTGATGGAGAGCCTCCTTTAGAAATTCATATAGAGCATTTAATTAGAGGATTATATCTTGTTGAACCTGTTATAGGTCTAGTCTTAATTCAAGTGTTATTCTTAACGTTTTATGTTCAAACTTAATTGGAAAAAGATGCTTATTAGCATAGACCAAATCATAAGGGGTGAATATATTTATGGTCTTCCATGTAATCATATAAGCCCATATGGCTTCATGAAGATGATTTTCCCAATATTTATTATGTACATTGACTGTCTTAGTAAGATATTTTCAAATTCCTTATTTGTGACTTCCACCTGTCCATTAGATTGAGGGTGGCAGGGAGTGGAAGAATTATATATGATTTCATACTATTTTTTTGGAATAAAAATCACTAAAATTGGGGTGGGGGTGGGTGAATCAATGTCTTTACAACAATCATTCAATTTCATTTAAGAATACATGAACCGTTCATCCAAACAAAAACATCTAGTAAAGCATATACAACCATACAAAATCATGAAACAAGATAAAACAATATATATGTGGGAAGCCTTATAGGGGAAGAAAAATATATATATAAAAATATACTAAATCCTCTAATATAAAAACCAATCTTTAGTGAAACACCAACTCCACATGGAACACCAATCCCCAACTAGTCAAGCACCCACTCAACCAAACTTTAGCAAGCACCAAACTGCAAAGAGGTACCAACCCCCTAGATGAATAAATAAAAAATAAGAAACCTAATTTATTTTATCACCTTAAAAACACTATGTTTCTAAAAAAACATATTATGATCACCTCCTTTAGCTCTTCATACCTTTTAACTCTCTCAAACTACCTTATAGGCTTCTTTGCTTTGATTATGTCATATGACCTTGATATTCATATGTAGAAACACTATTAAATATTAATTATATATCATATACACTCATTTTATGGTATACACTACCTCCTTTATTTCAACACTATGTTATTTCATTCGCTTATACCCTGTGTACTCAAATAGGCCTAAAAGCGCCTTATATATATACTATTCCTTGTTCATATGACACTTAGTGAATTACTCACCCTTAAAATCTTAGGTAGGACATGGAATAGGTCTTAAGACATCTCATAAACATTATTAAAATGGATATTGAGTCCCTTTTTGTCTATCATAACTCTATTAGACCTCATTTCACTTTTAGGTCTCATGGAGACCTAATTCCATTAGGTTTACTTTAGGACACATTAAAATTTGCCTTTCTTGGAAAATTTTAAAACTACACACACTGAAATGACATATAATATAATAATAAAATATATCCCCACTGATTTCTTATAGGCTTAACAAGACATTTTACAACAAATCACTATGTGAAACCCCTCATTAGTACTCAATCCTATTAGGCATGTGTACACCAAAAATATGTCTTTCAATACCGAAGATAAAAATAAACTAATCCACTAAAAAAATATTAACCAAGTGCATGTGAATAGTCTATATGAACTTAGGGTCATCACCATATGCTTTAAACACTTCAAAATAGGGTAAAAAGGCTTAAACTCATCTCTTTAGTGTGCTCACTTAGAACTGCTAGGACTGTCAAAAGCTAATCATGAAACTAATTTGAAATTAAATACATAAAAGGAAACTTTAAATTATTATTTATAAATTCTAAATATTATATAAAATATTAAATTCAACCTAAATCCCAAAAACTATAAGAATTAATATCAAACATTGGCCTTGCAGACCAATCTTCTGACCTTATCCCACATAGTCTTGCATGAACCAAAAAAGCCATTTTGAATTCAACTTATCAAACTATTAAACTAATTTAAAATATTTAAAAAATAATGATAAATAATTTAAATTCACAAAAAACAACACCATATATATTATATACTTCAACTCAAGGCATATAGTCTCAAACTCATCACTACAACTTGCTTACCTATAACTACCAATTTACCTTAAAGCATAGTCATGGTGACATTGACCTTCAACACCTATATGACCACTTTAATAAATTTATTATTAATGTATATGATAATTTTAAATATATATACTATATTAAAATATAATAATCATATGGTCTAGTGGCAACTATTGGTCTTATAGACTAATTTGTTCATCTAACAACACACATACCTTACTAATTCAAACAAGCTATTTTGGCTTCATCATTTTCACCATTATACCTAAATTCCAATATTTATACCAAGAATTGATAGGAAATAAAATTCCCAAAAAAAATCTTAATGCACTTGGTTATATCACTCTATCATGAAAACATATTCCTAATCATCTTCTCACTACTACTTGGGTTTTTCACTATTTGCACCATTAGGCCTGTTAGTGATTGGCTAACTTGGATGACTGGTTTATAAAATTTTAGGACTATAAAATATCCATAAAAATTTATGGACATGAAACATGAGTCTTTATCTTCTTCCCCATCTATTTAATTATGAAGTCTAATGCAACTTTTGACTTCTACAATAACTTCTTAAAAAACAAGCCTGTAACTCATCATTTTCTCTCTCATCTTTATAACCAATACCACTTGGAGGTACTTGGAGAGTCAAATAAAATATAAAATATATTACCTAAGAAATTTAATCCATATTAATCACTTTTTATCAACACTTTCAACATCAGGTCCTTATTAGGGTTCTAGGAGGGTTTAAACCTGTTTCCACTCTTAACAATCATTCATAAAGCATATCCCCTTAATCCAAAAACAAATTCATAGAATGTTGAGATATGAACCTTCCTAATATACCATGAATATATTATGTTCCCATGAAATTTTTTGATGAGCTAATGAACACAAGAAAATCATTCTCAAGTTGAGAACCCTTTATTCTGAGCACTTGAGAGACTTCCAAACAACTTTTCATGCATTATCCTTCATGCTATGACCTCAAACTACATGAACACACTTAAAAGAACATAATCACCTTTCAAAATTCTTACATGATCTAAAACACCTTTATATATGATTATGACCCCTCATTAGGCCACTATCTCTCTCTTTGTTTTTTAGACCTTGACCTACAAACCACATTAGGCCTTAAAACTAACCTTCATGCCTCTTTTAATGTGTTTTAAACCATAATAAAATACTAAATAAACCTCTCACATTATTAAATAGTTATATACATCCTTAATATACCTTGACAACAAATCATGATATTTCATTAGGCCTAATAAGGTCTAAAAGTGCTCTAGTTACATACTTGGTCTGAAGGTCCTACCCCTATATGCTCATCCTAAGACTCTCATGAGTTATCCAATACCTCAAATACATTCTCAAGTAACCTCTCATGCCTCTTTTTATCCATATTACCAATTCACCATACTCATACCTTTTCATAAGGACTTTACATGCCATGACTAATGTCATGACTAGGCTTCTCATGCACTTGAACTCAAAAATTAATAATCAAACATGCTTACCTCAATGTTATAAAAAAAGAACATTATTCAAACATCACTCTCACACCATTAAAAAAATATATTTTTGATCAACATTCTCTCATGAAATCATGTATACCTAGAGCATCATAACCATTCTTCAATGCTCACTTGACCATCATACCTCTTTGTGATAACACTAGCAACTTCAAGCTGACCTAAACCTTGACATCAACCATGATATCAATCAAGATAAGATACATTATTTGATTTCAAATTATCTCTTTCCTTCAAATTTTCTCATGCCTTTAACTTTTCTCATGCCACATGGCTTCCTTGTCACATCAAGCACACAAGCTCATGCCTTAAAGATCACTCACCATGCATCTTCACCAACTGCAACTTGACATCAATGACATAAACCTTGACATAAATAAAAACACTTCTCAACATATTTAACCAAAGAAGCTATGAGATCTGATGTAAACAGTGGTCTTTGATATGTGAAAATTTATCTTGGCACTCTATAATGAGTGAAGATTTCCTCATACAAAAATTCTACCACCTTTTCATCTTTAGCATGGGTTAAGGATTTCACCTCAGCCCACTTAGTGACATAATCAATAAAGACCAAGATTTAATCCTTTTTATTAGATTTAGGATCTATGGGGCCCTCAAAATCAAGTCCCTAATTATTAAATGCTTTAAAACTAGATGCGATTATAATGATATATCATCTTCAAATTTGTGGGTTCCCCATACATTGGCATAGATCACACCTAAAAGTATACATTATGGAATCCTTGTGCAGTGTAGGCCAATAGTATCCAATAATGAGGATCTTGATGATAATTCTTTTGGTAATAAAATGACCCCCACATGATTCATCATGATAGGCTTTAAGGATATCAAAGACCTCATCCTCTCAAACACATCTCCTCATCACTGAATCTGGTCCAGTAATAAAGATATATCCTAAGATTCATGAGTAATATCTAATTTTAGGATCAAGTGCCATGTTTCCCTTGGTGAAAATGATGTATGAGAGACCATGTAGCTAAATAATTAGTAATATCTTCAAACCAAGGTGTTTTAGTGGTCATTGCAAAAATATGTTCATCTAGAAAAGAGTCATCAATAATAGGGCTATGCTCATTAGATTTTAACCTAGATAAATATTTTTGAAACTAAATTATATTTACCTAGTATATCCACAATGGTGATGTCAAATTTCTAAAATAAAAGCAAACATATAATTATTCTACTTGTTAATTAAGCTTGTTCATTAAATACTTGATTACTGCATGATCTGTGTTAACGAAGACTTGATATCTAGTAATATAGTGTTTAAATTTTTTCATGGCATAAATGACAACAAGAATTTTTTTATCTTTTACTATGTAGTTGATTTCAGTCCCTTGGAGATTCTTACTGATGAAGTATATGGCATAGCTCAAGAGATTCCTCTTTCTATCCAAGGGTACATCCTAGTGTAGTGTTTGATGCATCCTTATGAATGTGGAAAGGCTTTATATAATTGGGTCATTTGAGTTCCCAAAAGGCTATCTGACACTCATTAATCCAAATAAAATCAACATCTTTGGAAAGAGAAATAAATAATGATGCTAAATTTTAGCTAAATTTCTTGATGAATCTTCTATAATAGCTAGCATGTCCTAGAAAATTTATGATATCTCTCAAATTTTTTGGTGTGGTTAGGTATTTGATTATGTTGATCTTAGCAAGGTCTAATTTGATTCCTATAGGTGAAATGTGGTCTCCTAAAATAATTCCCTTGGTCATTAGCATGTAGCACTTTTTATGGATTAAGGATAATTGGTGATCTTGACATCATTGAAGGACTTTATCAAGGATACTAAGAGATTATCCATATGTTTTCCCATATATTATAAATTCATCCATATAGATTTATATAGAGTCATGGGAGAGGTCAGAAAGATGATTTGAATAACCCTTTGAAAAGTTGTTGGGGCATTATAATAAATCAAATGACAATATTGCATATGCATAAGTACCCCGAGGACAAGTGAAAGTAGTTTTTTCTTGATCCTTAGGTGCTATATTTATTTGATTATAACCACTATATCCATCATGTAAGTAAAATTAATTATTCCCTATTAATATATGTAGAACTTGATTAATGAATAAAAGGGGAAAATGATCCTTCCTTATTGCTATATTTAGTTCCTTATAATATATGCAATTTTACCACTTTCTTCCCTTATTTGGTACAATAATTAGGGGTGACACCTATCTAATATCATAAATGGGGTAGATGAAGCCTGAATTTAAAAGTTTCTACAATTTAGTTTTAACTATCTTTGATTGTAGGGTTCATTCTTCATTGAGGTTGGCAAATGAGTTTACATTATTCTTTGATATGGATGTGATGGGTGCATAATTTTGGAGGCATTCCTCTCATATCATGATAATCCCAATCAAATTATACTTTCTATTTTTGAATAATTATAATTATTTTGGTTTCTTGTTAGATTTACAATTCTCTATTGATAATGAGAGGTTTATCTCATAGGATTTCCACTTGTTTAGACATATCCATCATGGTCTCTATGTTTCCTATCAATGAAGCATAACTACAATGATGAGGTAAGAGTTGATGGAATGTTTTAATATCCTTTACAACATTAGATGTTACTATTTTAATAAAGACATTTTCAAGTGGGTAGGGTGTGCATTCTAATATATCATGTGATACATGATCCTCTTGATACATGTTTTGTAGGATGTTGGCAAGAATAATGTTCTCTTTTTAATTTCTTAATGATATAATTCAGTCAATTGTGCATAAGGTGTGTATTGAGGATATTCCTTCTTCTATGTCATCTACCTAAGATGATTTTTCCTCCTCAAAATATGGTTTGGATGGTGGGTATAAGACTAGTTTTTTTGTATCATTATCATTTGAGATTAGCATATTTATAGACTTGTAGTCAATGAATACATCAACTATGGCCAACCATGGTCTTCTTAATATAAGAGGGTAACTTCCTAAGTTGGTATTAGGCCATAGGATGATGAATTTAGTCAAATACTACCCTAAATGCACATTAGTTATGATTAATTCTATGGTCCCTTATAGTTTAAAAGTGGATATGTTAGCCATTTGGATAGTAGGTGTTGGGAACATGTGTGTAAGTCCCAATTAATGCATTATTGATATAGTCATAATGTTAATGACTACTCCCAGGTCAAGCAAATTAATTTATTAGATATGGTTTGGCCTTGGATACTAACATTAACTACATGACTTCCTTGATCAACATATTTTGGGGGGACTATGCTACCCAACATAATGTCTGCAAGTTGACCAAAGACTTGGACTATTTTGGGGTGCTTTATTTTCTTTTCTGGTTTCTTTAAGCATAGTTTTCAAATAACCTTAGTGTATATAAGTACATCCTTAATAGTTTGAAAGAGTGGAATATTTACATAGATGTTTTTTTATTTTTTCTAAAAAATAAAATTCTAGTTCTAATTCAAGACATGGAATTTAAATCTCTTAAGAAAATACGATGACCTAATTCTTTTTTTTCCTGATAGGCCTTGTTTAGGAGTGGTTGTGGTTTGAAGTGGATGAGTCTTAGTATGATTATCCAAGAATTATTTATCTAGTTTAGTGATCATGGGTGAGGTGGGTTGTGGAAAATTGCATCTTGATTGAAGATGCACTTTATTAATATCTAAGGTTTACATTGGATATTATATTATTTTAATGGTTTTTGTTGGCTAAACCAACTTATTGGTGGGGTTTGGTACAATTTGGGTAGGTAATTATGTTATCCTAGAATGTGTTTGAATATTTATCATTAAGGTTGGTTGTTGATGTTTCTATAGTTGTTTCTACTATGGGAATCTAGGATTGTTATAAACCCAAGGTTGGCTATTTTTCCATGATTGTTGCCATGGTTGTGAAGGATAAGACCATTGCTAATTATAAGATGGCCAAGACTGGTTATGAGATTGATGCCAAGTATTTTAATTTTGGGTGGGCTACCAATTGGGTCTGAGGTTGCATATTAATCCAAGAGGATGGTCCATAATTAGAAATAGCTAAAAAATGAGAATTTAAAAATGCTAAGTTTGGTGGCATGCTTGTATTATACAGCCTAGGTGGCCATTATATCCTTTGAACTACATAGAAGATATGGTATCCTCCTCCACCAATTGTATGTAATTACACTATTTTAGGATTGTCTTCTATGATGCTAGCTACCTTTACTTAGAGATCATGACATTTATAGTCTACTTTCTTTTTTTGATAGTCTAGATAGTAAAACATCAAGGCTTACTTTGTTTATTCTTGATTCTTACTTGTATGTAATATATCCAACTAATTAGCCATATGGCTAATGATGTCTTGATTCATATACAATAGTAGATTACTTAACTATATTTATAAGATTATATTTTAGTAGATGAAGGATAAATGTTGCTTCTATAGTTTTTATTCATGGCTAATCCTAAGTAATTATTGCATAAAATGATCAAATCATCAAAGGAAAATGTTGAAACATCACCCTTAGTCATAAGTCCAAAGCTTCTAAATAATCTTCTATCACTCCTTTGAATAATACCAATTTTATGGATTCTCTATCTATGACTATCTACTTGGATTTCTATAGGCTAAACATGAATATTTCTAGGTAATCATCTAATGATTCATCTTCCTCATGTGTTAGCTTGAATATATCATCCATTCTATAGCTTCTTCCTTGACAATAATATTGATATTTAGATAGAAACTTCTCCTTAATTTACTCCTAAGTATAAATTACATATTTTACCAGCCGTATAAACTTCTAAGAGCTGCATCTTTGAGTGTTACTAGAAATAACTTTAATTTTTGATCATCTTGGTTATAGTCATAGATGTGACATAATATGTCAAACTCAAAGAGGAATGTATCTGAGTATTCACTTGCCTTTCCTATAAAATTAGGGAGGTAGAATGAGGAATATTTTTCATAGGCACATTTCTTCCTAGGGTATGGATGGGGAATTCAAAATTTGTAGACTGATTGGTAGTTTTTTCTTCTTGATGGTCCCCTATGAATATTATTTTTGTTTATAGGCTAGAATCTTCTACCACCTAGTCTTTGAACTCATGATCAATTCCTTTACTCCATAGGGTGTAGTAAATGGAGATTTTAGATTGTTATTGATAAAATGGTGAAGGAGTAGATGATATTGAGGATTCATCTTTTTGTTCTGTAAAGAGTCTACCTAATCTAGTAGATTCTATCAGCCTAGTGTCTCTTTTAGGATCTAGAAGGGCTCTAAATGCTTCCTTGGAAAGGAATATGAGCGAGAATGGATGAAAATGAATGCTAGATTCTTGAGTATGAGATGATAGTGTGGGAATTATTAAATATAATATAAAGGGGTCCTTTTTATAGGTATGAACCCCTTATTCTTCAAAATTTCCAACTTGTGTTACCAACCTAGCCAAAAATTCCTCTTTTTCTAGCTCTTTTATTGATAGATGATTCATTAGAAATTTCCTCATATTCCTTAGTTTCTATAGGATATATTTATGATACTATAGTAAGGGTTAATTATCTAAGCAATAATTTTCTTAGATGATCTCCTTCTCTTTCCATGTAAATTAGTCACCTTTATTTTTGATTTTTTGCCCTACCTGCACAGGGTTAGTATGGCTTATGTTGTTTATGAATTTATTTATTATAATATTTATATAAATAAAAACCATTATCTATAAATTAGGAGATGTTTAAGTTATAAATCAGTATATTTTAATCTATGAATGCAATAAATCTTTAAGCTATAAATTGAAATAAAAATAAAAAAAGAAAATTTTGAAGATCAGAGATTTCTAGTGTGTGACACCCTTCCTCGATAATGATGACAAAATGATAAGTAGTATTTTTACCTACTAGTTAACTAATGTGATGTATGTAACTCAAGAAACATGGTCTTAGGTAGTTACTGGTAACCTAAATCAATTATTCATTAATTATCAACGTAGGGGTGTAAGCTTGATAGGATGACTTCATTGTATGTGCACACTGAATCTTATATTTTGACTCTTTTTGAACTTATGAAAATAAATTATATAAAATAAAGGTGCTTGTAGAATATTAAAACTTGTAGAAGGTAAATTGACTAAATGAAACAATTAAATTGGAAGCTTCCCAAAGACTATTTTGTTTACTCACACACACATAAAATCTTAACACTAATTTTATAAATAAAACAAATTACTTAATTATACTAATGAGTTGGATCTCTATTAAAAGTATTCTTGAGGGACCCTATTAGGATACTTATTTTTTATGTAAGGATTCATGCTATCACAATAAACACATCAAGTGAGGCATCATTTTGAGTGATGATGAATTTTTGGCATCTTAGTGCCAGATGGAGGAATCAATGTATATCTTACACTAGTTGGCAAGTGGTTAACCAATTCCTAGATTTCTAGGGCATATTATAGGCTGGGCGATACATGCTTACTATAGTGTGAAGGGTAAAAGGTGATGGAGCTAGAAGGAATGATTATAAAGTCTCTATCTCGACACCAAGTGTGCATACTCCACCCTGGTAGAGACATTCTTATAAAGTTATAAAAGCATCTTGAACCAGGTGATCCAAAGATGTAAAATTAGTATAGTGAAGCTTTAGAGAATTGAAATTGGTTATTTATGCACCACCATTAGATGTAGGACTATCTTAGACACCATTAAGGTTTTGATTTTATATGCTTAAGCTTACATATGAGTCTCTAGGCCATTAAGTAGAATGGATTAAACATGTACTCTATTTTAAGTGTTATGAACTCTATTCTATATTTGAACTTTCACTAATGATAAAGAATAGTTGTATGAATAAAAAATTTGGTATTTTTAGTTAAATGCACAATGTATGTAATAGATGTAATGTTATAATTTCATTCCATTTATATTAAATAATGTATATGCAAGATTCTAGTTTAAGAAATTAATGACATCCCTATAATAGATGATGACATCAACCATAGCTTGTAAAAAGAGTAAGTATATAAATTCCATATGTCAAGTGTTTCTCCCCTTGATAAAAGTGTGAGCATAGTTTGGGAACTTAATTTTAAAAAATTCCCTTAACCCTTCAAGTGCCAATATGATGTGAGGCTATAGTTAAACAAAGGCTTGTGCCTTTATGACTAGGAATAATCCACCTATTTTATCCTATAAACCACCAAGATTAGTCTATGATAGGATTACACCTATGACTATATGAAAGCCCCTTTGAATTTACCAAGTCCTACATTTGATGACTTGTGCCATAACACAACTAGCACAATGTAGGCCCTAGTTACTTATTAACTATACTTCATCTGAGTGCATAAGGCTCATGCCTTATGTAAATTGATGCTATCAAAATTGAGTGTGAAATGTTGAGTACTTAAAGACAATCCCATATTTGTACCTAAGTGTAATAAGTCTAGAAAGACTTAGACAAACTCTTACACCTAACTTTTCTATAACATTTTGGTTCCATTACCAAAACCCATGTTGAATTTTGTTGTTACAATAATGCAAAAGCATAATGTACTAAATCTCCCTCAAAAACATTGAGTGCTTTTGGAAATAGGTAGAGGATAGATTTACACTAAAGCATCGAACATGCAAAGATCAAAAACCAAGAAAGTGGGTTAAACACAACCTATATGATGCTCTGTACAAGGTCTTTTTCCATGAGTTACCTGAGCATGTGTATTCATGGTTAGTTGAATATTCAAACCACCACAGAATAAGTTATGGATAGAGTTATGAGTGGATGAAAGAACACCTAGAGAGGCTTAATACCTTGGATGCCACTTGGACTAGAATAGTGGATAAATGGTGGCAAGGAGAAGTAAATAGATACATATGTGAGTTTGTAGTCTCAACTTACTCATCCCCTAAGAAAACATAGTACCAATTTTTACATGAACCTAGGGGTAAATTTTTAAAGGAATTAAACATAGAAATAAAAAATCTAATGGTGGATTATAGTTTTACAACTTTGGGGATGGAAGGATAAAGTCATTTCATGTATGAGCAATGTAGAAGGGCAAAAGGGGATGTGTAGGTGAAGTAAAATGGAAGGGGATGAGAAGATTAACACCTGAGAGCTCAAAATAAATATTTATAATAAGAGATGACATAAGATGATAGAATATATAGAACCTATAAGTGTCAAGATATCCCATAACAAGTGGGAAGGGCATGGGGAAGGATCTCTTGAAATACAACACAAGGAGGAGAGATATGATGAAGTGATGGATCAAGCTTAGTATTTTATAGGTGTGAAATATGATAGGTTCCTTCACGACTTGGTGACTAAAGATATGCTTGATGTACCTACCCCCTTTGAACATATGATGCATGCTCACATACTAGATCCCCCACTTAAAAAAAGTACAAAAGTGATAATTAGCCCTATTATCAAATTGATTTTAGATGTTTTACAAACTTGGAGTGTAATTTTATGATTGAATAAAATAATTATTTTTGAAGAGGTGAACACAACTACCTCTAAACCAGTAGGCACTAGCTCACCATAACAAAACTTGAGCACCAGTATATCAACTCAATCGATGTCAATAATGCAAAATAAGAAATAGCCTATAGTAAGTGGTCTAATGCCATAAGTAAGTAGTAAAATTCCAATGACATCAATGGTGTCAATAATAATAATGGGATGAGTGCCTAACTTAATGTCTAGAAGCATTGGAGGACCACTACCAATATAGACATCAAGGGGATAAGTGTCTCAGATCCTAATTTCCCCCCCACAATAAATATATTACAAAATGGCCATGCACTTACTAGAATATCATGGCATGAAAAATGCTATAGAGCATGTACTAAAGTGTGAAGGATAGTGGCATACATAGGGCATAACCTAATTAGAGTGCAAGGTGACCTAGTTCATAACCACTTTACTAGATTATGCCCATACCTGGTACATAAAATTTGATCCTAACTAGGCTATGGTCAATTATGATACCTTAAAGGAGGCATTCCTTAAGGAATTTGACATAATAGAATTTGAATAGTAGAGCATCACCATGCTCAAAGAGATTACCCAAGGACTCTTATAAAGTGTGCACTTGTATAATGTAAGGTTCAAAAATCTCCTCTCAAAAATCCCATATGACATTCACCCTTCCCAACATGCGTAGTGGTTCATTGGAGGGTTGCTCATGCCATTCTAAAGAGTATTTTACATAAATTTTTTTATAGACCCTCATAAATTACTTGAATCCATGATTAGAGTTGAGGTAGTCAGAATATCTAACAATGGGATCAACCCATTTATACAGGCACATATTACATCAATGGCCTCCCAACTTCAAAAGTTTACTGCTATCTCATTATAAGATGCTTGAAGTAGATTATGGTGCACTGATTGCAAAATAGAAGTCCATAATAGGAACAACAACCCATGAAGGAATGTGCACACCCTAATTCTAAGCTATAAAGTTTGTTGAGAGGTGCATGATGTTCATAACTATCTTTTTTGTAACACACTAGCTAGGTTAATACAACTATCTATTGTTAGTTATGTGATGCCTACACCCATACCATTTTTTATTACCAAGTAATTGAAAAAATGTGTGAGAACATGGAAGAGGCACATGATAGGCCACTACAAGAGTCAGAGGGTAGGCTAACCAATGAAATGAAGTCTATAGTCAACAAAATACAAGATTTAGGATGCAATGAGGTGTTAGAGGTAGGGGTGGAGAATGAGGTGGTGGAAGGTTCTCACCATTCTCATGTTATAAGTGTGGCTTGATAGAGAATTATGAGTGTTATTACCCTACACATCCCATGTGTTGGTATTTTCAAGGTTCCCACAAGGTAGAGGAATGTCTTGACCTATACAAAAAGTTAACCCAAGGTAGGCCTAGTAAAGATAAGGGTGGAAGTATGATTAGGAATGAGTATGAGCCAAAGATGGAGAAACAGACCCCAAAGGCATAACTAACCCACACAAAGATAACCAAAGTGCATGTGACTAATCATAGTGGATTCACCACTCTACCACTAGTTTTGCCAATACCTAAGTTATGCATAGAATATGGGGATAAGGGTCACACTAATTATGTAATGCATCATGAACCTAAAGCTCTACCTTACCCAGACCCAACATGCCAAAAATATGTATTACTGTAGTCCATGAGTGTAATCCAAAACCTATAAGGGGATCTCTTGTTAGTGAAATACATTAAAGTGAAAGTTACTACCTCTTGAAAGAAGAAAGATAGCCAAGAAGTAGAGATAAAATAATTAGTGGAGATTATGTGCCTCCTAAAAATAAAGGGAATATTTCCCTCATTAAAGAACTTACTCTTAGAGCATGGGAGTCATAAGTTAGTTGAAGTCATTGTTCCATGCATGGAGAGGGTAAAATAAGTTTGACATACACAAAATGTGGAGTACGATCAAGAACTCCTCATGGATGCCACTATTCATGGATGGTCTATTTATGAGGTTCTTATAGACATAGGTACTAAGTTTAACATCTTAACCAAGAATGGCTATGATAAAATGGGTAGGCAAGCCTTGATGCCTTCCCCTCATATAATTTTCATAGCCAATAAGACTTCGGTGTAGTTGATAAGAATTATGAGAATGTAGTTGTAGATATTATGGGTGCCAAATTCCATGCTGACTTTGAGGTGATCAAGTTAGTAGAACAAGATAACTACTTGGTGCTTATAGGAAGACCATGGTGTTATGCAAAAAATGTAGATATGTGCTTCAATAAGTGCTACATGAAATTGATAATGGAAGAAAGAGGGTAGTTATACCCCTCTCATAAGACCAAGGACCGCCTATGTCAAGAATGTGGAACTTGAAGGTGAGATCAACCACATATATAACATCATGATGCAAGGTGCTGAGACACTAAACCCCAATGATTAAGGAGTGATTTATTGGGAAGATGGATAATAAATTTTGGATAAAACCAACATTTTTTTCAATTGATGGGTCAAGGAAGCATATGAGACATCTGGTTGAAGATGCCACTTGGTATGCATGAAGGCACCAAAACTAGTAAAGATAGGTTGGGTCTAAGTTGATCACGATTCTAAAAGGTGGGTCCTTTATAACAATAAGGGAAAGAGAGTGTTTATCCTTATTAAGGAAAAACTTAAAATTCTCCCAAGATAGATAGGGAGTAATCTAGTAGAAGACTATGTTTGAGACCTCAAATCATACTTCCCAAAAGAGGTGGATAGAATAGGTGCACTAATGTATACATTAATGAGCATGACCACTCATTGGTGGGAAATGTAAAATCCTAGCTTTCCAACTTGATAAGATGTGAAGAAAACTATTTTTATGAGATTTAAGAAGAGTAATGAGGACCTAGACATCTCAGCCTACTCTAGTGACTTTGTTCCCATAGTGCATGTGTGCTTTTGTGAAGAAACATAGACTATATACGATACAAATTCCCCAACATACCTATGGGTATACAACTTATATATGAGCTTAAATACTTAGTTGTGGGCATGGTATGTTGTCAATGAGATGCACCATGAGACATCTAACTGGGATGCACTTAAGGAATGGTTTGTCCACACCTTCTCCTTTTCTTTACAAAACCTTGAACTGATTGAGCCACTATAGATAGTTCAAAGGTTAGTGTTTAAGGACACTAAAATATTGAAGGAGCACCTAAAAGACATGTTTAGTGAAAATGGGTTGGCACTCCTAACTTTATTTGAAGAGAAAAACCTCAAGAGTGACTCTAGTGATGAGGATGATGAAACATGGAAGGCTCACAACTAGACACTACCCATATTCACATATAAAAAATTAAGGGAAGAAAAAAAATTGAGGATTTTCATTAAGAGAAGAATGAGCCCTATCGTGTACCACTAAAAATGACAAAGGTAGATATCAGCTCAGAATGGAAACTAAATATTGATACTCTAGGTGCCTATTGGTTTGATGTAGAGCTAGAACATATTATTGACCTATTAAACAAATTCCAAGACTTATTACCTCATAACTATTAAGACATGAAAGGCACACACCCATCCCTTAGGAAGATAAGCATCAATCTATTTGATGGTGTGAGACCTATCAATAAACAACCTTATAGGATGAACCCCAATCTTCATGCCAAGGTCAAAATAGAGATTGATGGTATGATATCCAAAAGCATCATCTACCCTATGAAATAATCTAAATGGTTTAACTGCATGGTCATTAACATCAATAAATATGGGCACATCTAGATTTGTGTTGACTATAAACTATTGAATGTGGCCTACATAACCAACCCATTTCTAATTATGTTCACCAATGAAGTTTTGGATGGAATTGTAGGATATGAAATATAGAATTTCACTGATGGGTTCTTAGGATATCATAATGTCCAAATTAAGGTGGAGGACAAGCCCAAAACTACCTTTATAATATAATGTGGTTATTTTTCATACAACATGATGCCTTTTGGACTCAAGAATGCACTAGTTGTATTCTCCTGAGTGGTGATCACCAATTTTGAAGACTTCATTCACAAGTTCCTCCAAGTGTACTTTGATGACTATAATATGTATGGGCTAGTGAAGGATCATTATGAAAATTTGTGCCTAATGTTTGATAGGTGTAGGAAATTACAAATACCTTTGAACCTCAAGAAATGTTTTTTCACAACAACATTTGGAACTTTGTTTAGGCACATCATCTACAAGGATCATCTTCTCATTGATCTAGATAAAGTTACCATCATCCTTTAGATCTAGATTACATCAACATAGAATGACATTCATGCCTTTCTTGGCCATTATGGGTACTATAGGAAGTTGATAAGGAACTATGCCAAGATTGTAGTGCCACTAGAAGAAATCTTGCAATAGGATGGCCTATTCTATTGGGGCATGATGTAGGAAGATGAATTTGAGACCTATTATGGTCTTAATTTACACCCATGGAGGGAGTTATTTAGTCTCTCTCCAACTAAGCCATAAAATGGGAACAACATCAGGATGTGTGTATCCTATAGGGAGGTTGAACCTTCATAGAAGGATAGCTTCCTCTTGATTTATCAAGTAAATTAATCTCTTACTTGGAAAAGGGAGAGAAATAGACAATATTGCATGGAAACATGTAAAAGGAGGTGATTCACCAATGTTTTAGATGCTTACAATTACAAAAAACACATAATGAGACACTTTCAAGCCTATAAATATCACTTCACTCACTCTTTGATCATATTTCACATAATTATTTCATAAAAAGGCATGAACTAGCTATCAACCTAGCATGGGAGGGTAGTTTTCAACTTTCAAACCAATCAACACACAATCTATTTCACTTAGAATGACCCACAAAAGCTACAAGACACTTCATGAAGGTGAGAAAACTTAGATGGAAGTAAAGGAAAACATA
Organism: Torreya grandis; assembly: GCA_037957365.1. Taxonomy (NCBI): domain Eukaryota; kingdom Viridiplantae; phylum Streptophyta; class Pinopsida; order Cupressales; family Taxaceae; genus Torreya; species Torreya grandis. The sequence goes on from JARHVA010005630.1 coordinate 234,026, forward strand.
CATTCACTTAACCACATTAATGAATTCATGGAACACACTTCAATTCCCCTTATAAAATAGAGGAATTTAGTCTTTTATTGCATCAAATAGGTGTTGAAGTACAAATTTTGCATGTATTAGGCAAGCTAAAAACATAAGATTCTCTTTTTTTCTTTGAGAGAAATGGGAGATATATAAGAAACAGGGAAGAGAGAGAGGGAACTGAGAAGACATAATTCAATAAATGAGGTCCAATCACTTTGATGGAATCCCAAGCACCTTTTGATCGATTAACACTAAATTTGGTTTTAAATTAGCCATTCATTAGCTCCAAATATTCTTTCTAAGCCCTTTCATTGGCTTAGATACACACTATAAGATGAGAATTTTTTAAAAGTTCTAAGTCATGATCTAGTTGAAAGGGAAAATTCCCACAAACCCTAAAACTGCATTGAATGCTTTGTCTACATTATTCAACCTCAAAACTCTCCATATTATTAATGAGCACATAACATCATGCATCATCTTAATATTCTCTTTACACTATTAGACTTTCACTTTTGAATTCATTCATTTAGTATTCCTTTAGGATGTAATTGTCAGAAGACCATGCCCCTATATTGACTTTTTTATCTATCACAACTTTTCCATTATTATAAAATCTCAGACATAGGTCCTTTATAAATGAAAAACAATTCACCTATTAGGTTTCATATATCTATAATTACCATGAAGATCTATAGGATACCTAGTCTCTTAATCATGAATCAAGATATAAAACCTATGGCTGAGGGATTTTGAATGGTTCAATTAAGCTTTAATGGTGATCTATGATTATGTAGGGTTTGCTATTGGTGACTCAGACCATATATTGATCTCGCATTCATACCTTTACTTGTTTAGGTGGAGAAATCCTTTTGAAATGACATGTCTAACCATGTGGCATCTTCCTAGGTTGCTCTTTTCCATTTTAAAACTTGACCATTATTTACTCAAACATGTGTCTTCATCTCAACCACCCTTAAACTTGATCAAATTTTCTCCATTGATCTCCTTGGGAGTATCCTAGCTTTAACCTTCATCATTTCCATTGATCTATGATTTATATTATAGATTATGCCATTTGGTAGCCCTGTGTTTATCCTCAAGATCCTACAATTAGTTTCATTTGGTTAACACATTTACACCATGTGGTAGGCTTGTGTACAACCTAGACTCATTGACCCTTTTACCTCATGTGCTCCATCAATATGCTTTATGTGGTTGAACACATGCCATTTATATTCTTTCTATTTGATCAAATGCATACTATTGATATAGTAAGTCACCATGATTATAAAACTTGTTATCAATGCATTCAATCTCAAGATCTATTGACTATTGACCTCAAGTTCACCATTGATCTTGATTTTCATGATTTAACTCATGTCATTTATCTTGATGGTCCCACTAACTCGAGATATTATTCATGTGCCATTGATCTGCAATCTGATCAAGTGATAGTTTGACACTTGGTAGCAGTGCATTCATTCTCAAGATCCTTTGAACTTTTTTGAATTCAAATGGCTACTTCCTATGTATTTTATTTGACATCCCTAGGTAAGTCACACATTGCTAGATCATTTTTGAAGGCTTGTATCTTGAGAAAGTAAACTCATAAAGATATGAAATTTGTAGGGGGTAACCTTGGTAAAAAATACATCATGTTCATGCAATTATCCAACCTTGGTTGGCTTCCCAAGTACACTTATTTAATTCACAACAAGACTGATATATTGATCCCTACATGATGTGCTAATATAGTGTAGTTCTAAACTCATTAACTCACAAGACAAAATGGTATGGTATGCAAAGTTTTGGATGGTAAGGGTGACAATTTGGCCTATGGGGTCAAAATTACCAACATTTTGATGACTCATTTGGGAAGCATGCCTGATATGCTTGATAATTAGAACATTTACATGATTGTTGGTCTCATAAATAATGACAAATCTGAACCATGACTGCAAGAAAACTTTTGACTTGAAATAAGATAAATCCTTAAAAAACTAAAAAGGAAACAAAAAAAAAGGGAAACTAAACAAAACAAAGCAAGTTTGTAAAAAATCACTTATTTGGGATAAAAAAAAGCAAACTAATGTGTTAGAATAATACTTGGAAGAAAAAATAACTAATTATGTACAAGGAACTTAGCTCTTTAATAGCAATGTTTCAGATGTATCCCATTAACTAAGATATGAAGCTCTTATCCATCCATATTTGCAAGTTAGAAGGCATTATGGGATTTGCAACTGGAGATTATGTATGGACCACTCTAAAGAGAGTCAAACTTTGTATGCCTTCTTGGTTTAGCTCTATCCTCATCCTACTTGAGGACCAAATCTCCTTCTTTGAAACTTCATGAAGAAGCTATCTTGTTAAAGTATCTCTTCATTTGTGCTTGGTGAGTTTTCATGGCTAACATGGACTGATTTCAAACTTATTCTATCTCCATAAACTTAGCATATCTGATTTCCATTGATTCATTCTCCAATAATTCTAGTCAATTCATTAGTTCTAGATCAGGAAACTTGAGATAAATAGGTAATCTTGCTTCCTTACCATATAATGGCTTGTATGGAGAGTTGGATATTAATATTTTATAGGTGATCCTATTAGCCCATATATCTGATTTAAAATATATATATCATGACCTTTGATTATCTTTAATAGTCCTTATTATGATCTTTAATAGGTTCTTATTTGTGGACTCAGGAAGGTGATTTCCTTGTGGATAGTAATTTGATGGAGTGTTGAGATAAACACCATGTTGAAAGACCCATTAACTAATCCTAGTTCCCACAAAGGAAATAACATTGTCAGAAATAATGGTTGAAGGAACTCTAAATCTAGCAAGCAAACCTTCATAGAAATCTAAAATATTAGACTCATTTGATTCTTTCAATGCTATTGCCTCTAACCACTTAGTGAATTAGTATGTAGTAGTTAGCATCCTTTTATGTCCTAACTTGAAGATGGGTTAATGAAACCAATAAATTCCAATCCCCATTAGAAAAATGGTTGGTCTACTGTAATTGGCTAGATAGGTAAGGTTGTAATTTTTACTTTTCCTATAAACATAACACATTGTTTGCATTTCCTAACCCATGCATGGTATTCACCAAATATTCTATGCCAATAATATCCACATATCATGATATTAATGGTTATGGTCCTTGATGAATAATGTCCTCCACCATATCCATCATGGAAATGTTCAAGTAATCTCTATGTTTGGCTTATCGCTATACATCATAGTAGCATGTCATTGACATCTTTCTTGACTAATAAATTATCAACAAGAAGAAATGGAATTGATTGAAATATTAAATGTCTTATTTTTGAATAATTTAGATGGGATTCCTAAATACCATCTTGGAGATATCTTACCAAGTCATGAAACTAAATGGAAGGTGAGGTATGATCAACTACATCTTCTTCATCAGTTAAGACCAAAACTACCTCATTAACATCTTTCAAGTCTAGGGATAGATGTTCATAAAGTCCTTTGACTCTAATAATATTTGTGACCTTGATTTCCACATCATACTCCATTACCTTCATTATCCAACTAGCTCTTTTCTCACTTATGTATTTTTTCAGGATAAACCCCTTGATACTTGGATGGGCCACCATTAGGTGAATCTTACTATTAGACAACAACTATCTAAACTTTTTGAGAGACCTTATAACTTAAAGTACATGTTTTGAAACAAAATATTACCTTCTTTCATATTCTTCCAAGCCTTGAATAAAGAAGGCTATTGGTTGCTCCATAACTTCATGGTTCTATTGCATAAGAATGCCTAAAAGGGTGTCTATGTTAGCATAAGTATAAAAAATGAATTTATTTATGATATACAAGTTTATGAGTGTAGGAGCACTAGCTAAGGCCTTCTTGATCTCTTCAAAAATCTCTAATCCTTCCTTGGACTAGCTGAAACTCTAATTATTCTTTAGCATGGATGTTAGTGGCTTAGCTAAAGTGGCAAAATATGAAATATATATTCTTATAAAATTGATTTTGCCTAGGAATCTTTAATAATCCTAATTTTGCTTGGGCAAGGAAAGTGATAGAATTTAATCTATCCTTTTAGGATCTATAATCAAACTATGTTTTGAAATCAGATGTCCAAGGAGCTTACCTTCATGAATTGAGAAGACACACTTTTTGGTAGTTAGGGATACCCAAAATTGCCTACACCTTTCAAACACTTGCTTGAGGTGAATCATGTACTCAGTTTCACTCTTTATCGCTGTTATGTCATCAAAATAAACAAGTATAAAACTATTAAGGAGGCTCTAGAATGCCATATCCATGAATCTATGAAAGGTTGACCTAGTATTAGATAAACTAAAGGGAATCTTTATGTATGAAATGTCCCCCATTTTGTAGTGAAGGTTGTCTTAAATTGGTCTTCTTCCTTGACTAAAATCTGATTATAACCACTATATCCATCTAACAAAGAAAACCTTTCTGAACTTGCAACCAACTATAAAATTTGTTCCATAGATATAAATAGATAGTTATATTTAAGGGAAGCCTTGTTTAAACCTTGGAAGTCAACACATAATCTAATCTCACCATTCTTATTCCATACTAGAACAAGGTTTTCCACCTAGGTTGATTGCTTTATTACAAATATAATAGCTGATTCTATGAGCTTATGAAGCTTAGCTCTCATCAAAGGCTCAAGATTTGGATTGATAAGCCTTTCTCTTTGTCTCACTGGTTTAGTTTTAGCCTCTAGCTCAATGGTGTGTTGAGCTAGAATTGGATAAAATCCCTTGAGATCACTATATTTCCATGCAAACACATCAACAAAATTTGTGCATAATTCAATGAAATATTCCTTTTGTATAGGGGTGCATATCTTACCCAAACTTAAGTTATTAATAGATGCAATCTCTACATTAGCTTAGTATTCCTCCTTTATTGACAAAGATAACTTTTCCTTTATCAAATCATCATCACTATTGAACATATTCTCAAGTGTGACCAACCCCTTGGGAAACTTATTTATTTTTAGTTGCATAATTTGATTACCATACTACTATAAGAACTTTGATTGATTTCTAGAGGAAAAATTAACTTCTTCTTATAAGAACCTGATAATTTGATTGTCATATTCAAACACTTAGTAATTCTCATGGTTATTTCGAATAGAAGGCCTTATAACCACCTTAATGTCTGACTAAATTTTTTCACTTTTTATATCACCTAGGATACTAAATTATGCCCTAATGGCAGCCAATATATCTACATGTTCTCATTTTTTGGTATTTCCTGAATGTTGAAAGCCTAAAAATCCTCAAGTCCCACACCCTATGCTTATAAGATATAAGCAATTTTTTTTTCATACATTAAGACCTCTTACTTGGTGAACTACAAGTTCACTATCACAAAAAACTTATATGGTGATGGATTTCATATTTTTATCTCATTATAAACCATGAATTAATGCTTCATATTCTACAACATTATTTGAATAACCAAAATGGAACTTAATAGAGGAGAATCATTAGGCTCGTCATCCTTGATGATAGCTAGAATTGGTGCATCATTATCATGGAGGCAATAAAAACCAAATCCCTCTTCTTCAATTAGCTTATAAAGATCATGTTCATGTAAATTAGAGGCCCACTCATCAAGGAACACATCTATAATTCCATCTAAAGGTGATTCATCTTCCATTCCACTATTTTATAACACCTCATCTGAGATGACATAGTGTTCACAGCACTTGGCATATATGGCTCCAAATTAAAATGTACACTAGTTTCATTATTTATTATTACCTTGGTACCATACCTAGTTTTGAACATCAAATAGGTCTAATCAGCTGATAAGTATCCTCCAATCTTTGAGGTGAAGTCCCTTGATAGAGACATGGCAAAGTAGGGAGGCATGTCCACCACAAATTTATCCTACTAAATGGTAACATTAGGACAAACATTAGATCTTTGATGTTGCCTAAAATATTTTTTGGTGATCCATCTAGTTGTAATACTCCTTTAGTAATTTATCCACCACGAAGTTATGAACCAAAGTGTCACCAACTATTAAAGAGAGGTAAAAAAGAGGAGTTTTACTTTATTTTACCTTGAATTTATCCAACTTTACCATCTTATGTACCTAATTTACTTCTTACTTAGTTAGCTAGTCTAAATTAATCAAGATAACACCTTCCTTCTCAACTAGTTTTTGAGACAATTGGAGGGATAAAATCTCTTGAATGTGCATATCCTTTTTTCCTAGAATATATAAGGATCCCACATGCTAATTATAATTTTATACTTCTTAATTTTATTCACTATACTGAATTTAACTCCACTAACTTTTAACTATACTTTCTAAACCATTGGTTGCTCACGAACTAGAATTACTTGGGGGACCTTTCCAATCTCTATAATTTGATTTTATTTGTGTTGTAGGGGTAAAAATTATATATTTGGTACTTTTGGAAACAATATTAGGAGTTTTAAAAACATCACTTACATCTTGAGCCTCATCAATGGCTCTTCTTTTATCTTTGGTTAGAGTTAAAACTTGGCCACTTATATTGCTAGTCTTAACACCCTGATTGAATGCACTATGATCATCCATTTTCCAATTCACATTAATGGAATTAGGATGAGATTGAAATTTTTGAGTCTCTCTTTGTGATGCCAAACTTATCTCTTGATATTGACCTCCTTAAAGATAAAAATCTTCTTGTGTCATTTGTGGCATAGTGATGTTTTGTGACACCATGGCTTAGTTTTGAGCATCATGGAGATTAGATGGATGCCAAATTAAATACTACATAAAGTTGTTATGAGGAGACGTGGGAAAAATATATCTTAAAGAGGAAGATATATTAGATCAAGAGCTGCATATGGTTTAGCTTGAGCTATGGCTCTTTATGGTTGGTAGGTGGTCTATTTTGTATGAACCCTTGATAAGGAGGCTTTTGATCTCTAAAAGGCTGATATGTGGTTTGATTTTGTTTTTGATAAGGCTTATTAGCCTAAGAATGTTACCTTTTGAGTTTTACTAATTCATTCCCAAAATATTGTAATAAATGTTTTAACTCTCTGTACTCACTATCTTGACTAAAAAGGGATTTAATTTGATCTTTAGGGGATGGAATAGGAGTTAAAGATGGAATTTGAGGAAATTGAGGGACTAGTATAAAATTAAATTCTAGGAATATATGCATTTTGGGCCTTGGAGAGAGATTACCATCTTATATCAAACTATTTTATGCTCTTATTACAACCTCTTAAGCATCTAAAAAGATAATACCACCCATTAACTATATCATCACACTAATATCATAATTGAAGGATATTAAATAGTATAAGAAAGTATATTCTAGGGATGTTATAATTAATTTAGGTATCTTGCTCCATGTATTTTTGAATATAAGGTTAAAATTAGACATGAACTCATGAGAATCTCTCTTTATGGTAGTTAGATGTTCAACTAAAGATAGGTGATCAAATTTGTCCTCAAATTGATTGACTAAGGCTACACATAGTTCATCCTAGGTAGTAATGGGATTCATTGGGAGGTTTCTATACCACTACAGTGCTTTTCCTTTGAAGGAAGCAACAAGCAGTCTAATAACTACATTGTCTTGAACAACTTTATGAACTAAACAAAGGTTGGCAACATACTGTATGTGCTCAATAAGAGTTATTTGATCTACTCTTGAGAATAATGGGATAATCTTAAGGGAAGATACATCAATTTCATCAAAATGGGCTAAATTTAGTGGAATACCTTTATTGAATGGAATGAACACTTGGTTTTTGATAGCCATTTGGATGGTGGGGATTGCACTACTTAAGATAATATGATGACTAGGAGATGAATATTTATTTTGAGGATAAGGTATTGTCCTACTAAAATTTTCTCTTTTATATGAAGTAAAAGGAAATTTAATGAATTTAAGAGATATACATTTACTAGCTAACTTTGTAGTAAATTTTGGCATGGGAGTATTTCCTGGATCATGGTATGAACTTTGTAATCTAAAGAATCTTTAACTTCTAATGGTGATGGATGTATTTCTATAATACAAATACTTCTCCTCAAATCTAAACTTTAGCTATGCTAAGGAGAATGGGTCCTATGGTTATGCCAAAAACTATCATGGTTTTAATCTGCAACCATGGAGGGAGCTTTCTAGGCTCTCTCCAACTAAGCCATATAATGGGAATAAACTAAGGCTATGGGTATCGTATAGTGAGGTTGAACCTCTAGAAAAGGCTGCCTTCCTCTTAATTTATCACCTAAAATAATATATTACTAGGAAAAGGGAGAGAAATAAACATTAATGCATGGAAATATGTATAAAGAGGTGACGCACTAATGTTTTAGACACTTACAATTGCAAAACACACACTATGAGACACTTTAAATCCTATAAATATCATTCCTTCACTCTTTGTTCAACATTCACATAAGTATTTCATAAAAAAAGTGTGAACTAGATATCAACCTAGCATGGGAGGGCAGTTGTCCACTTCAAAACCAATCAACAGACTATCTATTATACTTAGAATGACCTATGAAAGCTATAAGACATTTCATGAAGGTGAGAAAACTTAGATAGAGCTAAAGGAAAGTATACATTCAATTAACCAAGTCAATGAAATCCTGTAACACACTGTAATTCCACTTGAAAAATAGAAGAATTCAATCTTTTATTACATCAAATAGGTTTTACAATATAAATGCTATGTACCTAGGGATATGATATATTGATGTATATGGGTTGATGGAGATGCCGACATGTGGCACACATCCCCTTAGTTATATGGGCACAATATATTAGGATAATAGAGTAACTTATGGAAGTAGTACATTGGGTAATGGTTGGCCTACATTGGGATTAGGAGGTTACCAATCCATGGTTAGATAGATGTCTATATATAGGAGATGATTATCACGGTAAAGATATCAAGAAAGCATTGAGTCTTCTATTGTAAGAGGATATTGGAGGTTGTCCCCTTGAAGAGACATTGTGGAGTTATTCCTTCCTAAAGGAGCATTATATGGTGTTTCCCTAACTTAAGGGTATTTCTACTTATATTGAATATCAAGATCATATCAAGTGGTATCAGAGCTTTGATTTGGGCAATTTGTGGAGCAAAACCCTAGTTTTTTTTTGAATCGTCAATAAATTTTTATTGGTTGCAAATTTTTCAACAAATTTTTTACTGGATATGGATAATATTTCAAATAAGTCAGTAAAAAAATCAAGATTTTTTGATTCATTTTGAGGGAGTTATTGCTATTTTTGGGTTTATAATAATTTTGCTATATCTTCTAGAATATAGGGAATTTTTATTCTAAATTTTTACTAGAGATGTAAGCAGATATAAGAGAAGCACAATCAAAAATTCAAAATTTTGAGTTGTTTGAAGTGATTTGTTGTGATTTTATGGATAAGTTTTGACATTTTAGGGTTTCATGAACCTTAATTTTTTTTGTGGATCATGGAGTTGCAAGCATTTTTAGGGGAAGATGATATTGATGCTAGAGAATGGTGGCTCCTTTTGGAGAATCTTTTTACAAAAACTTTTGGGCAAAGATGATTACTTCTTTTTTGTCTAGGCCTGCACTACATTGGTTTGATTAATTGAGCTGTACAGAATGGTTTTCTTCATGGAAAGAAATGGAATAGATCTTTTTAGATCGTTGGGCTATAAAACAAGAAGTATAAAAATAAGAAGTAGTAGAAGAAGAAGAAGCAGAAAAAGAAGAAGAAGAAATAAAAGAATCAATAGAAGAACAAGAAGAAGAATATGTAGAAGTAATAGAAGAAGAAGCACATGAGGAAGAAGAAGAATAAGAAGAAAAAGAAGAAGAAGAAGAAGAAGAAGAAGAAGAAGAAGAAGAAGAAGAAGAAGAAGAAGAAGAAGAAGAAGAATAAGAAGAAGAAGAAGAAGAAGAAGAAGAAGAAGAAGAATAAGAAGAAGAAAAATAAGAAGAAGAATTGGATGATAAAGGTTCTAATTATTTGGCTCCAAAGAAATCTGAGTCAATTTTTCAATTTCATGGATGCATTCAAAAGAAAAGGGTTATTGTGTTCATAAACCCTACTATTAAGTATAACTTCATCAACATGAATGTGTCTAAGCATCTACATGTTCAAGCAAAGAATATTAAAGAGGTTCAAGTAGATGGTAAGAATATTTCAATGTTTGAAGATTTGGAGCTCATTATGGAAAAATATGTTTTGCATTCAAATTTTTATGCTTTGGATATGGATGATGTGCATATAGTTCTTGGATATCCATGGTTAGAGACTTTGGTAACAATGAATATTAATGTTCCAAAAAAGTTCATGAAGTTTTGGTATAAGAAAAATAAGATCAATTTACAAGATATCATAGTGAAAAAGGCACCAATAACAATCCCGGTAGATCACGAGGATGAGATTAAAACAGGTGATGAAGATCATGATAAAGATTTAGATGATATAAATAAAGACACACTACAAATGAACACTTCATCTACTCAAGAGACAAAGAAGGAAAAGGTAGAAGAGGTAGAAGTAAAGGTGGATAATATCAAAGTATTAGAAAAGGTTGAGGTTTATAGACACCCACATCATCATGAGAGGAAACAATCATGGAACCAAGTGAGGAAGTGTCATAACAACAATCATTTTGTCTATATAGGAAATCAAATTTCCAATCAGTTTGGATATGCATGGAATCCAAAGAAAAAATACTATGGCATATGGAATGAATGGGGAAATCACTATGACTATGCATGGAAGAATACCTACTATGGTCATGGTTGGAATCAGAGTAGCACAACAAAATATGGTACATGGAATAAAAAGAGGAATAATTATGCTTGGACACCAAAGTATTATAATTATGATCATGAATGAAATAAGAGGAGCATAATGGATTTTGGACACAAGCTTGGAGAGATATCACCTACCAAGATCACATATGGATGGTTATATGATCGAGATTGGAGACAAGTGTGCAATGATTTGAAGCACACTCATTATTTGGTTTAATTCTATGTTTCAGGGATGAAACATGTCAAAGAGGGAAGTAATGCTATGTACCTAGGGATATGATATATTGATGTATATGGGTTGATGGAGATGCCAACATGTGGCACACATCCCCATAGTTATATGGGTACAATATATTAGGATAATAGAGTAGCTTGTGGAAGTAGTACATTGGGTAATGTTCGGCCTACATTGGGATTAGGAGGTTATCCATCCATGGGTTAGATATATTTATATATATAGGAGATGATTATCATGGTAAATATATCAAGTAAGCATTGAGTCTTCTATTGTAAGAAGATATTGGAGGTTGTCCCCTCAAAGAGACATTGTGGAGTTATTCCTTCCTAAAGGAGTATTATATGGTGTTTCCCTACCTTAAGGGTATTTCTACATTGGGATTAGGAGGTTATCCATCCATGGGTTAGATAGATTTATATATATAGGAGATGATTATCATGGTAAATATATCAAGTAAGCATTGAGTCTTCTATTGTAAGAGGATATTGGAGGTTGTCCCCTCGAAGAGACATTGTGGAGTCATTCCTTCCTAAAGGAGTATTATATGGTGTTTCCCTACCTTAAGGGTATTTCTACATATATTGAATATCAAGATCTTATCAATAAATTTGGCATAGCTTGGGAAAATCAAAAACTTAAGAGTCTCCTTTTTTCTTTAGTAGAAATGGGAGATATATAAGAAAAGGGGAGGAGAAAGAGGGAATTGAGTAGATAAAATTCAATAAATGAGGTCCAATAACTTTGATGGAATCCCAAGCACCTTTTGATTGATTAACTCTAATTCTACTTTTCAATTAGCCATTCATTAGATCCAAATAGTATTTCTAAGCTATTTCATTGGCTTAGATACACACTAGAAGATAATAAGTTGTTGAAAGTGCTGAGCCATGATCCACTAAAAGGGAAAAGTCCCCCAAACCCTGAAGCTACATTGAATGATTTGTTTTTACTCTTTAGCATCTAAACTCTCCATCTTCTTAATGAGTACATAGCATCATACATCATCTTCTTCATAACTTTGTTATTACTCCAAAATATTGAACATAGGTACTTTATAAATGAAAACCAATTATCCTATTAGTTTTCATATAGATATAATTACCATGAATATATATAGGCTAATTAGTTCCTTAATCATGAATCAAGATGTAAAACCTATGCCTAAGGGATTATGAATGGTTTAATTAAGATTTAATGGTGATCTATGATTATGTAGGGTTTACTCCTGGTAACCTAGATCATATCTTGATCTCACATTCATACCTTTACCTACCTAGGTGGTGAAATCCTTTTGAACTAACATGTTGACCCATGTGGCATATTCTTGGACTACTCTTTTCCATTTTAAAACCTAACTGTTATCACCTTAGACACACCTCTTCATCTTACCCCTAAAACTTGATCAAATTTTCTCCATTGCTATCCTCAAGAGTCTCCTAGCTTTTACCTTCATCATTACCATTGATTTTCAATATCTATTATAGATTATACCACTTGGTAGCCCCATGTTTATCCTCAATATCTTACTATCAGTTTCATTTGATTAACACACTTGCACCATGTGGTGAGCTTGTGTGTAATCTAGACTCAATAACCCTTTAACCTAATGTGCACCATTGATCTTCTTTGCATGGCTAAATGTGTACTACTGATCTTCCTTTTACTTGATTGAACATGCATCATTGATCTAGTAAGTCACCATGATCATGACACTTATTATCAACACATTCAATCTTAGGATGCACTTACCATTGATATCAAGCTTTCCATTGATTTGGATTTGCATGATTTAACTCATTTAATTAATCTTGATGGTCTTACTAACTCAAGATATTATCCATGTGCCATTGATCTATGATCCAATCAAGTAAGATTTTAACACTTGGTATAGTGCATTCACTCTCAGAATCCTTTAAAGATCATTGAATTCAAATAACTATTTCTTGTGGATTTTATTTGATGTCCCTAGACATGTCCCACACTTTTGGATTATTTTTTAGGCCATGTATCTTAAGAAAGGAAACTCATAAAGATACCATATTTGTAAGGGGAAACCTTGGTACAAAACACATCATGTTCAAGTAATTTTCCAACCTTGTTTGGCTTCCCAATTAAATTTATTAAATGCACAACCAAATTGATATGTTCATCCCTTCATGATGTGCTAAGATAGTTTAGATCCCAACTCATTGAATCACAAGACAAACTAGCATGGTATGAAAAGTTTTTAATGGTAAGGGTGATAATTTACCCTGTGAGGTCAACATTGTTAACAAGACCCTAAATCTCAAATTAGTAAATACACCAATACTATAATTTCCTAACTAGATAACTCCCTTTCATGTCCATTTTTATGCATTTGGCATTGTAATTGATTCCATTCTGGCACAACCAAGTGAAGGAAAAATGGACCATCCCATTTATTTTGTAATTAAAAAGTTGACCAAGGTAGATCAAAACTACATAATAACTAAGTGTGAGGCACTTACCATGGTCTACACCCTTCAAAATTTCAAGTAGTAATTATTAGCAATACCTTTCATCTTATTCACTGATCGTGAGACACTTAAGTACCTAGTGAATAAACCCATTCTCCATGAGTGCATATGTTGATGGATAGTTTTATTTCAAGAGTTCCAATTTTTTTGTTGTAGTCAAACCTAGGAAATGAAACTCTGACCTAGATCATCTATCTTACATAAACTTTGGCGATGTAACAATGCCTATAGAAGATGATATGCAACTATACAGGGTCTAACACATTCCAAAATAATTGGTAGAGATCACCACATTTATGACATATAGAGCTATACCCCAAACTATGATGACTAAGGAGAAAAACACATTGTAGTTCACATCACCCCATTTCAACTCATTAGCAAGGAATTGTACAATTTGAGTTGAGACAAAGTCTTGTGTCGATGTGTCTTAGATCATGAATGGGGCTTAGTATTAAAAGAGACAAATGAATGGATTACTAGAGGTCATTATGTTAGATATGTTATAATGTGTAAGGTTCTATGATTAGGCTTGTGGTGTCCAAGTCTATTTTAGGATGCAAAATAGTACACCAAAACATGTGACATATACCAATACATATGAAATCCCAACCACTAGGATGAGATACCTCTCATTCCCATCCTTTCCCATGTGTCATTTAAAAAATGGGACAATGACATTGTTAGTCCTATTAATCTTGTTATGAGGTGTATAGGCACACAATACATTTTGGTGGCCATAGATTAATTTACCAAGTGGGTCAAGTTAGTGCTAAATAAAGATTGCATAGCCATCACTACAACAAGTTTTATCTAGGAAAACATCATCAAAATGCTATGGATGCCCACTTACCTTGACCAACGACCATGGTGCACACTTTATCAATGTAACCATTTAGATCCTACTAACTAAATACATGGTAGCACATCATAAGACACCACCTTATCATCCCCAAGTGAATGGCATCACTGAGGCATCAAATAAGATATTGGGAATAAGCCTCATAAAAATATGTGACATTGGTTACAAATATTGGGATGACCATGTGTTAATAGTATTATGGGCCTATCACACTATATACAAGTTCTTAAACAATGATACACCATTCCAAATGGTTTTTGGCATAAATTTCATGTTATCTAAGAAATTTATAGTGCCCTCATTACACATCATGCATATTGGTCAATTAGATGACCAAGAGTCTTTGAGTACATGCCTAGAAGACTTGGAGTTCTTAGATGAGACACGTGCCCAAGAAAGATAGAGTCAGCAAGTAGATAAGGCATGGAAAAATGTATGACATAATAAGTATATCAAGTGCAAGGTACATACTAAAGGATCATTAGTCTTGTTATATGACTCAAAGTACTTCAAAAACCTAGGCAAGATGTAGAATAGATGGATGGGACCCTATATCATCCACATCATATTAGATACTAGTGGATGTAAGATGAACACATTGATGTGTGAAATTCTCCCTAGGCATTTCAACAATAACATATTAAATCCCTATAGTAAAAAAAATGGCACTTATGCCATCAGACACTAACTTCTTGATCATAAGTTAGTTTTTTTATGCTGACCATAGTAAAGTTTATCACAAGCCAAACATTCATTATGATTATTTAATTTATGTTAGGTGAATAATCATGACACTTCTAAGCCTACAAGAGGACTCTTTTAGTTTGTACATGCATAAATCCAATCGGGTGAGTCGAGCATGGATGAATTCTAAAGTGCCTAAGGTTACACACCTAAGTTTTTGGGCACGTGAAGTTACCAAATTAAGAAAAATGTGAGTAAAAATTAATAAAGGGAAACAAATAACATGTTATTGCACAAGAAAATTGGAGAGAAAGCACTAGAGGGCCAACATAGGAATTTATATGGGGTAGGGTAAGGTCAAAGTAAGAATAGATGAAAGTTCAAGAAATCAATAAAAGAATGAAATTGCACTTTAAAAGAAGTAAAACATCAAGGAGAGATAAAACTAAGGAGGTTGAATTGTACACATGTGAAGTTCTACACCTAGGTTACCATAAGAAAGGCAAAGGTCATGCCAAGGTAAACAAATCACAAGAGAGAGATCATCAAGATAGCTAACACCCACCCAATGCTCAGCTAGAAGTGAGAATTTGAATCACCTATCACTTCATCAAATACACCATTAAGATATTTTAATGACTATGATGGTAGAGGCACAAAGATTCATAATAAATGAGAGTGTGGTAGTGGATTTTTGTAGATTTTTTGGTTTTATCAAATTTTAAGAAATTGATGTCCTGCCATGCCATTACTCACTAGCCATTAATAAGGTACCTTAAACTAAGGTATAAATAGGAAAATGATATAATATAATAGGTTATAAAACTTGAGATAATTTAAACCTAAACAAAGTCAAACATAGAGTTGAACTAGAGCCAAACAAGAAAAATTCTACCACAAGTGAAAACTTGAGCATCCACAACCCCAAGTGAGAATGGTTAAACTAAGAAAGGGATTACACTCTATTTGGAATTTAATAATAGGTGAGTGGAGATAAAGTGAGAGAGAAACCAAGTAGTATAAATTATATAGAAAGTTGAGGCCATCATTAATGGTACTAGAATATCAAGATCTAAATTTGCAATCACAGACCCCATGACTATTAAGAAGCACCAAGAAAGAATAAGGTCTTTAGAAAGATTAACCAACCATGTTTTAATATAAACTAGTTTAAAATGTGGAGAAGGAGGTTAATTTTAAGTCTATCATAGGATAAAAAGTATACAAGGAAGGTTTGGATGATAAAATAAGTAACAAGTATGAAAAAGAGGTGAAACTGGTAGATGGTGTTAGTGTTTTAGTGGTAGACCCTAGGCAAGTGAAAATATTACGTATAAGTATATGTAGTTCTCCTAAGAAGTCATAGTGGGGAAGAAATGGGTATCATTTATGTACATGTGCAAATTAAAGGAGTATAACCATCACGCATCGAGCAATGCACATGAACTCAACCAATATTAGACGGTTGATACGAGAAAGAAGACCAAGGTGAGCATGACACTATTTGATGTTTCTATCTGAGACAAACTGGTGATAATAGGCACAAACTAATTATATGAGTTTCCAAGATTTACCAAACCAAAGGAATTGGTGTAATTATTCCTCTCATGCATCCATGGAAATAAATTCTATTTCATAGGGAGGCACATATGACTATTGATGTGACTCATCAATATAATCATAGGGCTCCTAAGCATAGGGAATAACATCTACCAAATGATGGAGGATGATGCTGAGGTGGAGAGGGTTACAAAACTCTTGGGTTATTACAAGGTAGGTTTTGCATTCCTTATTAAGGATATAAAGGACCCCAACATAGGGCCATAATGAACTTGGTGAAGTCTAAGTTTTACCTTGGTGGCTGTTGGTCTAACATCAACAAGACTTACTTGTACATCACCCACCACATGATGTAAGGGAAAATGTTCAACATCTCCAAGTTTATTATAGAGGATATTGTTAAAAAATCATTAGAGTGCCATAAGGAATGCAAGACATTTAGGTGGGGGTCCATGATAATATTTATTATGATGGAGGAAATCAATGTGCCTGGTGGTGATGATTATAACCTTTGGGTGTTCCCATCACATAATGTCTTCATGATGTTAAAGTATCAAAACATCATTTGCCCACCCAACTTCTCCTAAAAGTAAAAAATGTGATTACAAGGGTGGTGTGACTAGTACATCAAGGTATTTGGAATAGAATGGTGCATCCCATAAGAGCTACCCCATCATATGGTAGGAATGGAAACCTTCACTATCATACAACATTTCTATGTAGTGCACTTGGAATTCACAAACAAAAACCTATATAGTTGGTTGAAGTTTCTTTATGCATTTTCTACTAAATTTTTCATAGCAACATTAAGGAGGATTCCCAGCATGTAGTAGTTGGATATCCCAATGAAGATTGTGGATCAAGAAAGGAGTAGATTGAGGTGATAGTGTGTGTGCCTAGGAGAAAAGGTCATGAAGGATGAGGAAGATGACTCTAAATGAACATATCTCCATCCCCTCCATAGGAAAATAATCACTGAGTGCATCTTTAACCTATATTATGAGATGAAGCTATGTAAGAAGGGCAATATTGTGGAAAAATATAATGATCATCCCCACTTGATAGGTGATGAAGGAAATTCAGTTCCAAAGACATAGGAGAAGACCCCCTAGAAGAACCATGAAGAGACACTAGAGGAGATCGAGGAGTGCATCAAGTTGAATATTGCCTTTAGAGAACAAGCTACACCTCTAGCTCCCAAGAAGCACATAACCTTCATGCTAGAGACTACTTTCTCTAGAAATAAGTATAAAAAGAAGTATAAGGGACCCATTATGATCCTGATAAATTTTTTTGGCATAAATGGAAAAGGAATAAACCCTTACATGTGGGATAGAGGAAGATACTAAGGAGTAAATAACAAGGACCTACACCATGTAAGTCAAATAAGAAGAGGAGATGAATGCCAAACATATAAATGAGGCCCTCCAAAGTGGAACAACCACCATGCTTAAATAAATAGAGGATTGGCAAGCTCCTCTTATAGTGATGACCCCCCACACTATCTTCATAGATAGAAGAGGAGAAAATAAAGGTGTATAAGAAAATGGGGTTGAGTGTGATAGATATTATGAAGGTAATAAAAATTAAAGAAAAGCACATATTGGTCTAGGAAAAATTAGAGGTTGAGAAGAGAAGGGTGTGGAAGAAAATGGGCCATAACAAGGAACAAATTGAGATGGTGCTAGTGCTTGAAAATAAGCATAGATATGCAAATTAAAGGAAGTGGCCAATGTAGAGAAGGCCAAGAAGGTTCCTACAAGCATAGGACCAACTGCCAAAGCATCCAAGAAATCACCTAGTGCCCCTACTAGCCAGACAAAAAAATATACACAAGAGGAATGCCTAGGTAGTGAAGGGGTACCTCAAGAAAAATAAGGTGATATTGGTTCTTGGAAAAATAAAAGGAGACTACAGATGAACCCCAACAAGAAAAAAATAATGTTGACATCAAAGGAATAAACCTAGAGGTCAACATTCAGAAACCCTAGGAGGAAGAAGTGGATGAAGGGGAAAAGTTTAAGGAATAACCCCTTAAGGAACAAGGAAATGAGTCCTCTAAGGAGAAAATTGAAGATAGTGGTGGCACTAATGAAGAAGAGGATGAAAAAATGGATCTAACCATTATCGAGGAGGATGACACAAATTTGAGCATAAGATAGAAGATATAGAAGGGGTAAAAGGATGATTATTTTTACATTTTTGACACTATGCCCCTTGAATCCACCACAACCATGATGTACAAATAACTTTCAATTTCATTTGATCACTACATGGCTGAGCCTCACTTTGAGGCACCTTAAAAGGTTATATTAGGTGTAAAAGAGCCTGATGAAGGGAAGGATTCCCTCCTCATAAGCCCTCATACCATGAACTCAGTCTGGTCTAGGAATGCACTTATTAAATTGAAAATTAAGGTTGTATAAAAAAATATCATCAATAATAGTAGGGAAATACAATAGAATAAACTCTAAAAAGAAGTCAAAGATGAAGTGTATGATGCAAAATTTAAACTACAATAGCTATGTGAATGCATAGAGATGGTTGAACCATCCCTTCTAGTTAGTGTGGATACTTCAAAACATTCTAATGTTGATAAGATATATGTGCTAATAGAGTAGATACTCCTAAGGATGAAACCGAAACTAACACAAGAAGAAGATCCCTATGTTGTGCTACAAAAGGAGCTATTGTTAAGATTGAAAAGGTAAAAGACCTATTTATGAATTTTAAATAAGGCATAAATGGATTCAATGACACTTCTTGAGCTTCTCCAACCAAGTGTCAGTCATAGATGTGTACCTCAATCACACAAAGGAGAAGTTGATGGCATAGGTGTACTCCATGAATAGGTCATAGCACATGTAGATTATGGGGAATGTCAATACACTAAGAACCTAGATAAAGGAAAAAGAGTAAAAATTAGAAGTACTCTTCCATGCTTTACAAACTAAGGCCTATGAACAAGGAACAATCCTAAACGAAAGTGTGACTAAGGCTAAGGAAAATCTAGAGGCCTTCAAGAAGGAGATGGATAAAACCAACATGATTTCACTTAGTGTAGCCTATAATGAAATAGATAACACTACTGAAGAAATCAAGCTTGATATAAAGGGATTTGAGGACTTCAACACTGAGCTTAAGGAGAGCGTGCTTGAGTTCTGTGCACCCAAGAATTTGACAACCTAGTTTGAGGATACACTAAATTTTTTGTATGGGGTAATTTTGGGACCCTTATTTTAGTATGCAATGATTTGTGCCTATATAATAGATACATCGACATGAGGTATAATTTTTAGTGATGATTACTTTTTGGCATCTTGGTACCAATTTTAGGAATCAACTTAGATCTTATGTCAACTAGCAAGTGGTTAAGCAATTCTAAGATTTTTCGGGCATCTTCCAGGTTGGGTGATACATGGAAACTATAGGACAAAGGGTATAAGGTAATAGATCCAATGGGAATGATTACAAAGACTCCATCTCCACAATTGATGTGCACACTCCACCATGGTAGAGATGTTACTATAAATCCATAAAAGGATCTTGAACGAAGTGATCTAAGGATGCAAACTTAGTGCAATAAAACTATAGAGAATTGAAATTGGTTATGTATATACTACCATTAGATGTAGGACTAGCTCAGATGCCATGAAGACTCCATTTGTAAACACTCAAGCTTGCTTGTGAGCCTCTAGACCATTAATTATAATGAATTAATCATGTACTCTATTTTAAGTCTTATGAACTCTATTTTATATTTAAACTTTCATTAATGATAAAGAATAGTTGTAGTGAGTAAAACATCTAGTTTATGCATCTTTGGTATTGTTAGTTGAATGTATATTATATGTAATGGATGTAATGTTATAAGTTCATTCTATTTCTATTGAATCATTTATATTCAAGCTTTTGGTTTAATATGTTAATGGCATCCCTATAATAGATGATGACATTAGTCATAAATTGTAAAAGTACCAAGTATATAAATCCCATGCACTAAGTGTTTCTCCCTTTACTAGAAGTGTAAGCCTCGTTTTGGAACTTAATTGAAAATTAGTCCCTTAACCCTTCAATAAATGATATGATGTAAGGCTATAGTTAAAAAAAATTCTTGCACCCTTATGACTAGTAATAATCTGACTAAATGGTTGTGCCTATAGACTGCCAAACTTAGTCTATGAAAGGCTTGTGACTATGACTATTTGAAACCCCTTTTAAATTAACCAAGTCATACATTTTATGACTTACACGATGGCATAACTAGCCCAATGAAATACATAATTACTTATAAAATATGATTTGGGTCAGTGCATAAGGCCTGCGCCTTATGTGAATTGATGTTGGCACAACTGAGTATGAAATGTTGAGAAAAAAGATAATTCCATGTTTGTACCTAAGTGTAATAAGTCTAGAACCAACTTAGAAAACCTCTTACACCTAAATTTTATATAGCAGGACCCTCTTCTCTTATCCTTGAGATTCAATATTCCTCTTGACACAAAATATGATTAACTTATAATTCTATCTTTATTAAATCATGCAGAAATTAAAGATTGCTATAACATATTACAATAAATCTTGATGGATTACTTGCTACATTCTATACAATATTAATTTCAAAACAACTTTCTAATTAAATTAAACATATTTTCCATATTATATTTATACCAAATATGGTGTTTTACATTTATGACCTAATTAAGAATAAAAAAAAAAACATTATTTCAATGAGATTGTTCAGGTATAGGAATGAAATGTGGTTTTCAAGGTTTAAAATCTACCTAATAGAACTCATCAAGTCTGTTAAGTTATTTAAAACCAAGGTTGGTTAGATATACCCTAACAAAATTGGTATTTCAATCAAATATTATTGTTACAACCTCCAAAATTTGACAGGTAGTGGTAGCCTAGGCAAGTTTTAATTATCCATATTTTAGCAGCCATAAGCTTTCTATAGGTCATTAATTGTTATGGTAGATTGAACCAGTAGTTATATGATCTTCATGTTACTATTATATCTTCTCATTGGCTACATGATATGATGACATAGGATCCTTGAACTGTAGGATGCGTTAAACAGGATCCTTCCACTGTAAGATGTATTGACTCATGTTTTTTTAAAGAATACTCTTGATTTACTTTTGAACTTTCTCAAAAAAATATTATAATAAATAATTAGATAATAAAAGATAATCATAATTACTTGAATCACAAAGCAAAATGTCATTACTCTATGAAATGTAGTAATATATATCTATAATGTATTAGACTTGTTTCGAGTAGGAATATACAAGGGATAATATCAAAAAGCACATTATAGAAGAGGTTATGGAAAAGAAATAGGTGTTTACAACATGAAATTTATGGTGATCATCAATAATTATCATGCATATTATGCCTTCATGTAATCCTATTGGTTCTATGCACTTTAATGTTATATATATCTAGACATGTTCCTTATATATGCTACATGGTTACATTCAAAGATTATATAGTTGTCTTATCATTTTGACATGTTGTACCTATCAGTTTGTATTTTTCCCTCACCTCAAAGGGGGGAATTTATAGAGACATGTTATCCACACTCAACACAATTTTTAGATTTAGTGTGGGCATGATTCAAAACCATGTTATCCACACTCATTTAGTATATTAGACTTATATTAGTTTCCAAATTTAGTGGGTGCATGTTATGGAAGCATGTTATCCAAAATATTTAGTATATGGTAATTATATTAGTTTTTAGATTAAATGGGGGCATGTAATATGGGCATGGCTTCCATACAATCTATTTCTCAGATTCAATGGGGGCATGTTTTGGAAAAATGTTCTCCACATTGGTACTTATATTATTTTTCATATTTTATCCATATATAGTAGGGGAATGCTTTTTAATCATGTTATTCACACTTACAGAGTTATCTGAATTGGTTAAATCACACAATTATATTATTAAAATTCATAGTTGTGGTACAATTCTATACATTGGTACCATTGTTATACATAGTTTTAGCATGAAACATATCTAAGGTGAATATTATATGCAATGTGTGTCTAATATTTTAAAATACAAATTAGTTTCCAATTCCAAAACTCTTTTATTGATGTTACCACATCATGACTTTTTCGAACTAATACATCATATATTTTTATGGACTTTATTTAGAAAATCTAATGTAGTAGTTAGTTCACTTTTTGGTATGGTTGAGGTGATAAAATTACTCAATATTTCCAAGTTTTTAGGTTGGAATTGATTTTATCATGCATCCTTACCAAGTTATAAGTATCATTGGGTTGCATGGTTAAGCTAATCTCAGCTACCATGTGGAAACTCACTTTTTCTCGAAGGTTGAGGGCATGGAATTTCCAATCTCTCTCTCTCTCTCTCTCTATCTATCTATCTCCTTAGATATATGAAATTTAAATATTTATCTATATTTTTCCTAATATCAAATTTAGAGCCTTATAATGATACATATTTTTCAAATCAACTTGTTAATAACAAAGTGGTTATATCAACACACACGTGTACTCATGAAACTTTCTATTTCAATTTAAATATATTTAAACCAATTTCAACCCAAATTATATGTACTAATTATATATTATAAAATGATATTGGTTGTATTTTAGTCACTAAAAAATCACTCAAGTTGGGCACACATAAAGATGAGGTGTGTTATACACACCCATGTATACATTCCTTTATTTTAAACTAGCAATTTCATTACTAGATTAAAGGTGGGAAATGTAGATGATATTTATGAATTATATTGTATCTTAGTTTTATACACATGAAAAACTTAGACCTATAGACACTCATTTTTTACCACTTTTTTGTCTAAACAAACCTTAGGTTGATTTCTATCAAAGTATGCAAATTAAGCCTAAAAATAATTTAACATCCTAAACTCATCTACACATTGGACGTAAATGACCATAATTATGTCAAAACATCCATATTTAAGGTATTACCATTTATAAAATGATAAAATCTCATGAACTCATCTCTAATCAACTTGTGACATAGTAAACTAACATTTTTGACCAATTAAATGGGGCACTTAAACCAATTCTTGGAATGACCAAAAGACTAAGTAGGATTAATTAACCAATAAAATCAAATTAAATGATTAAGTGAAAATTCCATGTTTAATTAGTGAATATGTAATTTATAAAAAAATATTTTCAAAAAACTATGAGGTCATGATGATGTCATCATCCTCAAATTCAAGAGTTATAAAATATCAATATAAATGCCATAAAAATTAGAAATGTGGAGCCATCCCTCCATAAATGAATAATTAAAGCTATTATTTATTGTATTTGGACTTCCAATATTAACCCTAGATTAAATACAATTGGGTTAGATTTAGTTGAAAAGCCATAAATATAAGTTTTATACCCATTTTGAAACAATTTTTTGCTGCATACTTACTATGTAAAATTTGTGAGACAAGCTTCATTGTCAACAACAAGACAAGAGACAAATTTAAAGGGGACAAGAGGAGGTGCTATCCACAAAGCATCAAGCATCAAGCATCAATAAAGACCATTTGTCCATCATACTAAGCACAAGTCACTCTCATGCCAACAATTCATTCAAATTATCTAGGAAGGTGAAAGTGTCATTTGTCTTCTTGTTGCCTTTTTGTCCTATTTGTTATATTTCTCACCCGTCTTAAGATTTGAATGATAGTTTTATTGTGTTATATTTTTTTAATTCACTAACAAGATAAAATAACATATTCCTGATAATCCTATGATACATGTTAGCATGCTTGGTAGGACCATGTACCCCACATCCGTCTTAAGAGTACTTTAGCACTATTAAACAATTGAAAAAAGTTCATTAATGGTCTTATTTTTAGCTTTTTCACCTTATTTATCTATTTTTATGATTAACCATGAATTTTTAAATTCATCCTCTACATATTTATGGATTCAGATTTCTATTTTGAAAACATGTTGAAAATCATGAAATTGTCTAAAATAACCATAAAATTACTTATGTTGGGATCCCGTTCTACGTATTTATGAATTCAAAGCTCTGAGTTGTAAAATCATTGACAAAAACTATGAATTCATCCCTTACATTCTAATTTTTTACTATTTTTCTAGTATTTTATACATATTTAGAAATTTGAAACATGTAATTACAAAATCATTAGGTATTCATGAAATTGTTTAATATGTTTATGTGTTTTTGCTATAGGTTCAACATAGTTGAGAAATCATAGATGTTAGTTGTGAAATTGAAGACTTGATTCACAAAATCATATAGTTGAGAAAATGTAGACCTTAGATATTAAAATGTATAACTGAGTTGTAAAATTGTAGACCTAAGCTATGAAATCATAGAGTTGTGAAAACATAGACCTTAGTTGTGAAATTGTAGACCTAGATTGTGAAATTACAAACCCGAGTTATGAATTTATAGAGTTTCAAAAATGTATAACTTAGTTACGAAATTAAAGACTTGAATTATGAAATTATAGAATGAAATTGTGAAATCATTCTAGAACCATAAAATCACCACTATAAGTTTTATGTGTTTCTATTTCCATGTTTTTTCATTTAAATTCAATTTAATAGTTTGCCTTTACTATGTAACCACAAAATCATTCAAGAGAGAATATTTTTATGGTTTTTTAAGATAATTTATAAGTGGCATTCATTATCTAATCAATCAAAAATCAATCCTCTAATAGTTTTTGTAAGTTATTAAGAAAAAAAGGAGTTTAACCCATTAACAAGGCCATTTCATATGGTCTTTTGGCAATTTAAAAATCATTTCACACTTGTCTTTTGGTGTTTTAAAAACTTTTGCAAACAACATTTCTTTTTGTTATTTCAAAGTTTTTAACAAGATCAAATTTGAATCATACTTCAAATAGGTTCTTAAAAAGAACATTCACATTTAGACTAAGAGATCTTAAGAACATTTTCCTTTTTGTTCTTTATTTATTTTTTTCAAAACACTAGATTAGTTTCATTCTAGTAAAGCTTTGTGCATATGCTCTCCCCTTGTCCCCTTTAGGGAACTTGGGTGACCAAAAACACATTATTTTTATTATTTTCTTGAGTTTAAGTGAAAAATATTGTATATGCTCTCTTTTTGTTCCTAAAGACTTAGATGAATTAGAAATGATAGAGTTATTTTTATTTTCATTTTATCTTGTGAGAATTTTCTCTCAAGTTCTTTAGGTGGAACTTAACTTAGGGCTTCATCTCCTAGCATTCCTCCAACCCCAATTATCTATTGGGGTATATAAAATAAGCATATTATCTATTGGGATAGTGGTTGAGTTGTTAACCTAAATAAATGGAAGGGGAATCAAGTCAATAGGTAGTATAGACATCACACTTCACTAAGTAATACATGACTATAGTGGTTGTGAAAGGGACAAGACCATTTCATAAAAATTTAGGTGATTTGAATCCATTGATAGATTTTTTTGTGCCCAAGTGTTTTAAGGTATTTTTGGACCATTTAGAAAAGACAAATAATTTTTTTTAAATCAATTGACCTTATTTATCATGGATTATCCCCCTGTTATCACATATATTTTGCATTCATCTTTGTGTTATATCTCACTATGCAAAAATCTAATGATACAATGAGATCACCTCTAAGCTATAGGACCTTGGTGAATTGAGGTGAACCTCTAGATAAGGCTAACTTACTTTCACTAAATTTGGTGCTATAGAAATGGAATCCAAAGTAAATTATATCAATACTAGTCATAAAGACTCACGAAAATACATAAAAACATAACTAGTTAAGCCAACTCCTTCAATGGGGTTTTACAAATGAAAATTAAGAGATATTGAAATAAAGAACATGCATGATACCTTACCATCATACAAAAGTGGCTCAAATCATGATTTTCCCCTTGATTTGGTTCTCAAGTCTTTGTTAATGATGTAAGGCAAAACTCCTCCATTGTCTCAAGTACACCAATGAAACTAGGCTCATGATATTTGAATCAATGTTATGCCTATATTGAATATATATTATTTTAATTAAACATTAAAAAAATACACACAAATGTGTTTTGGAGAGAATTATATACAATAAGTTAACATAAATAAAGCTTGAAAATGGTGGTCTTGGCCCTCTTATTTATAGATTTTTAAAATTGATTTGAATCAACCATGACCATCCATCTTGAGATCAAGATATTTGGCCATGAATTAATCCAATTTTGGAGATAATATCAATAAATACCCTCATAAATATTTGGAAATAATGGGCATTAAATAGACATGGAAGGCCTTAAAATTGATATTTTTTGCATTTATGGCTTATGGATGCCACCCTAAAAATGATGTCATTTGATGATGTAGATATTAAAAATTAATTTCCAACTAAAATATATTTGATAACTTCCATGGATTTTACACTTAATCTCTTAGTTTATCTAAGTGAGTTTAATCAAATTTTATGCAATTATTTGGAAATTGGTTACACACTCTTAATCAAACTAGTCATAATGTCATATTACTGGGCCATAATTTGACTAGAGTGGAATTAGAAAAATATGTTAGTTGCATACAAACCAATATCCCATTTAGGACATTGTTGACATAAAATAACACATGCACATGTTGTATGCCTTTGAATTAGAGGAATTCAATGATTTAGATGGCCAAATTGTATTTTCATCATTGCGACTTGAAATGATTTGAGAAAACTTAATAATCATATAAAATGCATTTCCTTATTTAAGGTTACATTAGCCTAAATTAGGAATTATATACTAAAATTTCAAAACATTTAACATGTTTACATGATTTGAGCCCAAATTATGTGTTTTCACAAATTTTGAGTAGGAATGACAATTTCAACATAATGGTGTTAGGAATTGGATGTCTACATTTTTCCCATATTTGAGAATGCATGGAGAGACATTCAATTGAAACAATGTATTTTTAGAGAAAAGATTTGTCTAGAAAAATTTGGAAGGAAATGACCCATGATGCCCTCGCAAGAGGACATACAAGGATGAAAGAGAAGGATGGACTCTTGAAAAGAGAGAGAAATAGTGAAATTAACTCATGTGATAAATTAAATCTAGATGAACTAATGATTACAAGTATTTATTCTCAATGATAAAAATATAATTAGAATATAACAGGCTCAAAGTATGGGGGAAAGGATACAATCTAAAAATATAAGTGACACACTTTAAACACACCTAAATCTATGGTGCAAGTTGTGCACATAGGGAATAATCAATCCTGAGATAAGTTGTACATTAATATATTGCTAGAATGAGGGAAACATTCTATAGAGCTAAGAATTAGAAGAAAAAGGAGAGATTTTCTCTAGAGAAAGGAAATAATAATGTGCCCCAATATAGTAGATTTGAGTGGTTGATAAAGCCATTTTACCGCATTAGGGGTGATTTTGATCACTAATAAATAGTTGTGCCCTTGTAGGGATGATTTGATTTAGTGATCAACCTAAATATTGTGCCCCAATAGGGTAAATTAGAAAGCATAACTTGAGGATATAACCTAATGCATAGATTAAATATGAGTGGGTAAAAATGTAGATGCAATGGTCTAATGACTGAAAAATCCACCAAAAAACCAAGCATACAAAGATGCACAAAGTGATGAAAGAGATAAATATAAGAATAAAGGATGGATATGATGACTCGAGATATGTCGTGTATCTAAGAACTACTTACATAGTCCAAATGGACCTCAAGCCATGTGGTTCACCTAAAAGTAGGAAAAAATGGAATTACGAATGAACAATAGAAGAAAACAACCCATTTTTTAATTAGAATCATAATGTATGCCAATAGAAACATGTCTTGCATAGAGTCCAGTGTGAGATAAGCAATTGGTAACTAGTTTCATTGGCACACTTGAGAGATGATCTTTAGAATTGCATTGATTTTGAGATTTGGATCCAAACCACTTGGTGCTTACTATATCAAAATGAAATTATGCATCATAATTATGAATAAATTATAATTACATTGAATTTGAATTATGATGAGTTGATTAAAATGTGAATATTTATAACTAAGGATAATGATAAGAACTACCAAGACTAGAGTTACAATGACTTACATTTAAATTAAAGCAAACAAGGATAAAGAAAAAATAATACATAAAAGTAACCCAACTTAAAATCTAGATATGAATAATAAGGATTTAAGTAGGAACAAGAGTTTAAAAAAGAAAACCAAGAACGACCTAATAAAATACATGAAATCAAGATATGAATAATCAAGATCCATGTGTACTAATAAGTACTTGGAAAACAAGAAAACAAGACAAAATAGGAACACAAAAGACCAAGAAGAAATAAGAAAAAAAGGAAGAGAAAGAAAATAAATTAAGTTACAAGAAAGCATAATAAAACACCTAATAAAAATCAAATAAACACACACAAACAAGAGTTAATCATAATATTAGTGTGGTTTGAAAAGAATTGTTTAGGCATGTGTACCAGAGGCATTACTTTCTACAAAAATGTAACAAGAAAAAGGTCACAAATTTTCCTCGAAGTGATTGGGAAACAACACAAGAAAAAAGGGTAAAAGAAGAAAAGGAATGGGGTGGCCAAGATGAATCTAGATGTATAAGGAAAGTGGATGCTTCCTACGTAGTTTCATGGATGCGAGATCAAATATGGAATTTAAGTCAAATGTAGTTCTCCTAGGAAATAGGATATATGAAAAGTGATGACAAGAAAACATAATTAATGTTGTAGAAGAGATAAGGAAGATTGACTCACAAAATGGCAAGAGCATTGAAATCATTGCTTATAAAATGATAAGAGTGTGGAGATCAGAACAAACAAAAGTGTAAGACAATGTTTTGTTTGTTTTGCTAATAATTTTCTAATGTTTTTGTGTTTTTGGAATAAGTAAAAAAAATTAAATATTTATAAATAATCCCAAGAAACTACCTAACTGAGGAGATGTACATCCATAAGAAAGAGTTAAAATAATAGATAAATTGGTTGTAATTGGGATCATGGATATAAATAATAAAATAATTAACCAAATAATCAAGGAGATGTACATCCAAGAGTAGACATTCTGATAATAGTTGTTAGCAATCCAAATAACACCCTGCTTGAAGGCTTAATAGATTTGGCTCTAAACCCATCACACTTGGACTAACATTGGAATGATCTAAGGTGTGGGACACCTAAACTTAGACTAGACATCTATATTTTGATGAGGCTAGCTCCTTTGATGTATCACTTTTCACTATTTACTAAACTAATGATTTTTGGGATGAAAGGGAGAGAATAAAACTAAAAGGAAAATCCTACTTTACTATTGGTGATACACCTATATTTCTAGTTAATCCACTCTATTTGAGCTTATGAAACACTAATTAAACTAGTAAATATTGAATCTACAACTCCAAATATCTCTTAAGCATAAGTATTTCATGTAGAGGTTTCATCTAGTGATCAAAGCCTAAGATAAAGATGGAATAGGCATAATTCAAGGAACTAACAAACCAATTATATCCAATGTAAACTTAGCCAAAAGACATCAAACACTAAACATGACTTGCATAATCTAACAAACTAGTAACTAGGTAAGAATCAGGACTTGATAAGGGAGAAAGCTCTACCACATATGAAAATCAACCAAAAATAAATACACTATACCAACAAGATGAAATCTGAAACAATCATATTTATTTATCTGAAAAGGTTACAAAACTCAATCTTGGCAAAGTTTGGTCTTGCTAAGAGAGGCATGGATTTGAAAAATGGATAAAAATCCAACATATATATCCAAAAATAAATCTTCTAATAAAAAGTGGCATAGAATTTATAGAAGTATTAGTATTGGTCAGTTAACTCAAGACCTAATCCCTTTACAATATTAAAAAAATTCATTAAAAATCTTCATACTCCATAAAAGTTGCATGTTCCTCAATTTAGAGTAGAAGGAAAGTGGTGAGCCCTTAGATAAGTCAAAACAATTTGCATGAAAATTTATTCCAAACTTGATTCCTTAACACAAGCTTGAAGTGATTTGGAAGTGCTAAAAGCCCTCAATTAACATGTTAACTAAGGATAGGTGCATGACTTGTCAATTAGTCAATTGAAGTGTAAGACCAGTCAACTCTAATTTAGCCTTAAATTACATGAAAAGAGAATTCTAAGGATTAATTATGAATTATATCTCCATGGAAAAATAAATATGCATTGTGGAAACTTAATGTTAGTTTCTTAGACAACCATCCAATGCCAAATTCCAACTTGACTATTTGACCAAATAGGCTTATTAGGCCAAAAAGGCCTAAAAGCTAGTATGTGCCCTTGAACTCCATGAAACCTATAACAAGACACCATGAAACTTAAAAAGCTAATTAAAAAACCTGGAACATTTTTTCTCGTCATAAGATATGTGATTTTGATGAGAAAACTCTTGCCATTCAATCAACAGGGTTGACTAGGCCTATTTTGCTCCATTTTACTATAGATTGGCCATTTTGATTAAGATATTAGGGGAACTTCTAGGACTATTTATGACTAAATTAATATTTTAGGATGAACAACAATTCTCAATATTCAAACTCCATTGATTGGATCCCATTGAACTACCTTGCACTTCATTTTCTATGCCTTTTTCCACAAAAAACATGATTTATACCCTGATCCATATAGATAAATATGTAAAATTTGAATTTATGTAATAATATTTGAGTTTAATTGATGTTTTAAAAGGTTTTAGGTTCATCCATAGTGATTTCATGGCAAGAAAATCAACTTTCGACAAAACTAGTTTTTTAAGGGCTTAGGAGGGTTTTAAAGCTGAATATTCAAAATGATGATTCATGAAGTAAAAAAAATAAAAATACCAAAATATTTTAATTGATATTTATCAAAATTATCCCAATAATATCACTAAAAATATTGGACTCCCAAGTAAAATATATGAAAATTTATCACGTGGAGGAAATTTGCTTACAGGGTTTTGACTGCATTCTGGGCTGCCTATAATCTGCCTAAAATCTTAATGATTGTTCATAAATAAAAACACATAAAATGACCTCAATTTTTTTTAATTATAAGTAAACATTGGTATTAAAAACATACTAATATATTTTATCCAAACTCCTCACGTGGTGAAATATATGAGCATCTAAATAAGAGGTTTAGAAGGGTGCTTGAAACTGCAAAAAGAGAAAATATTCACCAAGATGAAAATTATTCTTCCATTTATTCAAAAATCCTGAAAAAATAATCATGGATTATTTAACATGCTATAAAAAAACTCTAAATTCATATTTTTTTTCAAAAATTCAAAAATACCTTTTTGGCCTATATGCCTGTTTACTTGCAAAAGCCTGTATGAGCATGGTTTGCATATTATTTGGAGTTTTAAACTATTTAAATATCTAATTATGATGTAAAAACATCATCCCATGATTTTCAAACTTTTACATGGACTCAAAAACCTCTGTGGCACTCCATAACACTGCATGCTCCAATGGTGGCCTCCAAAAGACATACTGATGACTGTGACAAAATAGAGAGTATTTACACTTGTCCAATGAGATTAAAAGTTTTATGGGTGATTATAAAAATCATTGTGACCTTTTTTTATTAAATTTAAATTCAAAATTCCACTTGTAACTCCCATAATCCTTCAATTTCTTTCAAAATTGACCCTTGTGCATAGATTGTGTGCATACTTGACTAAGTTTTGATGTTTAAGAGATGATTTAATGGATTTTTAATACTATATTATGATTTAAACCTGATAAATATTATTGAATATACTACCAATGTTTTAGTCATCTTACCAATCTTCATTTATTCCTCCTCCAATACATATCTTCTTCAAGGAAAACTCAACATGACTATGTTTGCCATTATTTCAGGAGAATTTTGTAGGAAAATATGGAATTTTATGGGTAAAATATTATTCTTGGTGTCAAGGAATCCTTCATCGTACTTGAGGACCACTTTCACATGCCCAAGATGACATATTAACCCCTGAACCATGCTTTTGAGCCCTCATAGAATTATGCTCCATACAAGGTTGTAGGATTTGACTATATATGTTGTCATTCAAGATTTATTTCATTGATATTTTTATGATATGTTCATAATTTACCTCCTCAAATTATTGATCCACTGGATATGGAACAACCCTATAAGTCACTTCCTACTTCTATTCCTAGGTCTTTCAACACTTCAAGGCATGCTTTAAGCTTTCTTGAAAACACTGAGTTTTTGCATCTTACCACTTATAGGTAACTCATTTAGACATGTAAGGATTTTATAACTTCATTTAAATGTTACTTTTTATTCTCATAATCCATTGAAACCTATCTTACAAGCTTGCTTACTTGTGATATGTATAGGGTTTCTAGGCCAAGTAGGACAAAGTTGTGCTTTAGATGTTTTAGACACCTGAAGGTGTTCTTAAAGTAGCTTTATTTAAGTCCATTTGGGCCTCAAAAAACTTATACTAACAATATTTATGATCTCATGAAGACCTATATTATTTTTCTCTTGGGAACTATTAGACACCTTAGCTAACTTGAGGTAGTAGAATCTTCATTTGCTTGAGCCTAAATGAGAACCTACAGGTACAAAACTGTAAGTTACTCCTTCTTTATGGATATAGGTATCATTTTTTGAATTCTTAATTGTAATGATATTTGAAACCTTTTCTTAGTCCTTTTTAAAGATGCAAAACCATTTGGAACCAACTATTTCAACTTCACACCTTCTATTAGATAATTGACTGTGCCTAAGTTTGTTTGTATAGAAAGATGGTTGAAGTGGGGGTCACATTTTTCCATTAATATTTTCCTTATAAGCTTAAAAAATGTATTTTTTCCCTTTAAAGGGCATGAGATATTCTATATCATACTTGATTACCCCTTGAAGTGAACATGGTTCTCTTTAACTATAGGTGGAACTTTTCAATGGCACAAACCTATAGAATCAGGATGTGCTTGGGACGTAGGGTTTTGCTTCTATAGCTTGAAGGTGTTCTTTATTTTCTATCATGAATTTTAATAATATAAACCTTGCCACTTCAACAACCCTCTCAAGAGTTCAAAACCCTTAGTGATTACTCCAAAGTACTAATTTATTTCTTATGATATTTAGAAGCTTCATTTTAGCTACAGGTGCAATGTATTGCTATAGATGCTCTTCATCCTTTGTAAAACTTATTTGAACCCTAGTATCACTTTTACCTTTTTATTCTCTTTATGAAATGATAATCTAAATTCCATTTCTGTCTTTATGTTAGATATAACCTCCTTTCATGAAAAAGTCCTCCTTACTACCAAAAAGGGCCTCAAATAGTTATAACATAGGCATGTATGGTTCTTAGGGTTGTAGGCTAATGATTTAATTGAGCTTTGTGCATAGTATTCCTAATTATATCATGAGAAACCATCATAAAAACTATAAAAAACTCACTACAAGTCCCTTCACTTGCTTCAAACCTAGACTATGGCTGTTATATTCTCCATATGAGCCTATAGGTTCTCAATGATGGTTGTAGGTATGTTTGGTTTAGTGTTTACAAAATTCAAACCCTATATGCTACCTTTCCTCCTCAATACTTTAAAATTAACCTTTAAAACATATATTGACTATCTACCTTAGACTATTTTTTGTCACTTTGATGACCATCCTCTAAGGTGACTATATCCCTACCTTTGGAGATGGCTACATGATGCCACTTTATACGGACTAAGCATGGGTTTGAGATATTGAAGAGCTTATAGTGGTGATAATAAGTGTGAAGGTCCTTTATTTTCAATTAATGGTTCCAAAACAACCTAAAATACCCTTTTGAGTTTCTCCATATCCTTAAGACCTTCACAAGAGTTATCCATCTTGATTGCCTGCACCTTAGCTCCCAAGACTAGTTGTAGATGAAATAAACATCTTCTAATAGTTTTTCATTATGCCTATGTGAATTTTAAATCCTTTTGAGGTTTAGATTATAAATTTACTTGACATTTTTTCTTCTTAGATCCTTAATATACTTTGATAAGTCCCTTGAGTAACCAACACCCTCATTAGCTATGGGTAAACCTTGGTTATAGGTGCTTCTGTTAATGGCTATAAGTCATCCTAGCATGGAGACTTCACTTGAAAAACCTTAAATTCATAATATTGAAGACACTAATAAGATAAATACCTTTTTTATAATAGTATATTCACCTTACATATATCATAATGAGTTACACAAGAACTATGAAATTTCCCCACTATCAAATGACTATGTTATGATTGTATTGTACAAATTTGATTGAAATTCACCTTGAGGAAGGTCATCATTTATGAAAACATTATTGTCTTTCATCCATTTTTTTTGAGGACATAATTTGAAAAGGAAACCTTAAAAGTGTCTCTTACTTGTCCAAAATCCTTGACTTATGTTCTTGATTCCATCGATTGCTATCATGGTTATAGGCCATCATCCTCTTGACTATTCATGATGCTCCATTGACATATATCTTATCTTGAATTAATTTGAAGATGTCCCTATCAACCATTGGCTCTTTGATGATGAAAATATGTGATGGTGATGATGTGAGGGTGTGTGACATGGAGAAGGGTGAATGAAACTTATGAAAGGAGTTTGAAAATGAATCAAAAACATATTGATAAGGTTGTGTATGATAGAGGTATGGGGATGAATAACATGGAAATGAGAAAGGGCACAAGGATAATGTTAAGACCACCTCAAATGAGTCTAGTATAAGCATGTAACCATCCTATTTTTGGTGTAAAATTTTTCAGGTCATTATAGGAGTATAAAGAGGTGAAATTGAAACATGGTTTTTCACAAAAAAACCTTAAAACATGTAAAGTTTCCTTAATTTTTGCTAAACAGGCCCTTTGGAGACACCTTGAGAGCATGGAGATGGGATTTCTTGGCCATGAAACAAGAATAAACTATAATAAATATGATTTAAAATCATGAAAACTTGATGAAAATATTTTAAAACACAAACTCTTGAAAATTTGATGTTGCCTTTCTCCTCTGAGATCGTACAATTCACCTTTTGCAAGCATGTTACACTACAGATTGATTAGCTAAGTTTGTGAGATTTTTTGGATCTTGAATTAAAATAAGATAGATAAAATAGACCATAAAAAATTATAAAAACTCCTAAATATTATGGAACAACTTGATTTTCCCTGAAACTCTACCTTGGTGAGGAGAAAATGGATAAAACTGATTGCCTTTCTGGTTGTAGGGAAACATAAATTAACCTATCTTTAATTGGGTGGTTCATGATCCTAGATAAGCCAATTGATTAACCACTTCATCCATTAGGAATAAATTTGAGTCTAATTTCTTCACTCTTAAATTTAGATCTGTACTCTCCTCTAGCAAACCATACCATCAGAAAACCTATAGGTCAGTCCCTTTGTACAAACTAAGCAAGTGCCAATAGAGCATTGGTTTTGGGATTGTATGGCCATAAATTGTCATTAAATTCATGCTAATGCTTAGATATGTCTTGATGTTAATCTCCCCTACCCTTGTATGGAATTCGTATAAAATCCATACTTTGCTTATAAAATGAAGGAAAATAGAGCTTCTTTTTGCCTTTTAAAGCCAAGTTAAGATTTCCACCACTTGGAAAGGAATATTTAAGAAAAATTACATGACATACATGAAAATATATAAAATTTTAACCTTTCTCATGTTTTAATGGGGCTAATTAGCATGTGTGGGGTGTTTGGGTGGCCTTTTTAACTTAGAAAACATACTAAATGACCTTTTCATGATTTGTAACTTCAGGCTTAGACCAAAATAATATATTTAAACATGATCAAAGATAAATTGGATAATTTAATGACATTTTGAATCTCAAATTTGACATTTTTTCTCAAAAGTTATGTTTTTTGGCCATAATTCATCATTTTGATCAGCTATAAAGGGCTATTAATTGATTTTTTTGGAATGTTTTATATGATAGGAGTAGTAATTTGGCCTTGATAGGTCAAATTACTAACAATTTTGGCAACTCTCAAGGTTTGTCTATCCAACTAGTCAAATAACTCATCAGGTTTCACTAGCAAATAGACTCTTTTGGGCTTTGTAATACCTTTTATGACTGTAACACAACAAGGTGAAAGGGAAATAATAGCTAATTTAAAAATCAAGGACAAATAACCTACAACAAATAGGAAAACATAACAAAATGGAAGCGAATTACTGCTTATGCTAATCATTTATTGACATAAAACAAACCTAGAACAACTAACCTAAATTAAGATGCTTTCATCTAGGATCAAATGGAAAGATATTTGATGCACCATGGGACTTTAAATCACGTTTTCTATCTCTTAATGACATATTATTTAAGATAGGGGAACTTGGATATTCATGTCTTCTTGATGATGTAGTTGGGATTCCTACATCCTTGCTTAAGTACATAGATTGAAGATATGGATCCAAGACCCAATCATCCTACTCCTTGATCCATGTACTTTTCAATAACATATTAAAATCTTCTTCATTTATGAGTTGCCAATGATCTAATATCTCTTCCATTGTACCTTGTTTTTTCTCCTCCTAAACAGGTGACTTGTCCATATCTTCATGATTGATATTTTGTACCTCTTTAGGCATGTTAAAGGGTAGAATTTCCTCATTTGATTGGTGATAAATATCAATGAATTGATGTATTAGATAAACCAACACTTGTTCATTATTATTATCTTCATGAATTTGATCTTCTTGTGAGCCAAAATGGATAAATTCAACAACTAGTTATTCTTTAAGATCTTCCATGGGAAGTGCGAGATCTTGTAAAGCTTTATATTCATTACAAATATCCATATAATGCTATCATAATTACATTAATTATTATCCTCTTTGGTTGGATTGCATTCATCAATGGTTAATTCAACATGTTATTGAGGTGAGAGAGTTGATATGTGATCTAAAGACTTATGATAAACAATTTTTTATTGCATACCTAAAACTTCTTCTTACAATTGTTATTGTACTTGTATTTCATACTTTATCTCATCTTCTTTGGCATAATGAAATATGGAATCATAATTGTCCTTTCCAAGTGGTGTCCTAATAATGATTTCTTCCTCTTTATCACTTAATTCACCTTCATTTTCTATCTCTTTGGCTACACCTTCTTTATTTGCATCACAAAGAAGAGTTTCTTACTCCAAAAGTGGCATGGTAGATCTTTGAAAGTATTAAATAAGATGAGAAAGATCCACATCAGTAACCATAGATACTTGATTTTTCTCATGAGGCTACTCTTCTTAGATCACCTTCACCTCATCTCTCTGTACTTTTTCTTGAATGGCTTTCCATGAAGGAAAGGACTTTGGCTTCTAAGGACAGATGAGTGGAGGATGAAAAATCTCTTTATTGATTTCAACATCCTAAATGATTCTTGATTATTTTTCTTTATTTCTTGACTATTGAATTTGATTCTAAGTTATGAACTTGGGTTTAGAAACTTATTTAACTAGAATTGTGGTGGACATGGATGTGAAAGAAGAAAAATTCTATGGTGTTGACTTTGTAGCTACCATTGAATATTGGATATGCTAATTTGCAAGCTCAATTTTCTTGGTTAAATTAGCCTCAAAGTCATGGATTAGATTACTGGGAATTTCTTCCTATAAAATTGAATATGTAGGCTCATATATGGTTTGTTCAATCTAAAAATTAGACTTCTCATAACAAACTACTTCAAATTTTTTGAGACCTCTCTTGGATAGACTTCCAGATAGGAAAGCTAGGCAAGGCTTGGTTTAACTCTTGAGGGCTATGATAAACATTAGTTTCCTAATCATAAAGGGAAAAGGTGAGTTTTATGGGAACATACTTTTGACTATGATGACCCTAGGGTTTCTCATAAACCACCAACCTCTCTTCAATGTTTACTATTAGACCTCCAATGTCTAAAATATCAGAGCTAGACTTTGAGTGACCTTGCCTTATAAAATTTGCACATACCTCTTTAACCCACTAAAAATTTTCTCTCATACTCTAAATTTAGTACTTAGAAATCTATTTTTTGTAGATCTTTATAGTGTCTATACTTATCATCTCTTTCTCATAGGCAAATAGAGTTTTCTTGAAGCTTGAGATGGATTGAATTGGGACTTGATTGGGCTGATTAGAAGGATAAAAAGACTCATGAGAGTGGTTATAGGACTGGTATGAGATTTCATAATACTGATAAGGCTATATATATTCATTTTATGGTTGATATGGATCATCATAAGATTGATATGAGTCATGAGGATCATATTATAATTATTGGTAAGGAGAAGAATAATAAAATTCTTCTCTATAGGCTACCATGGCCTAGAAAATCATGAAGATAACTAAAAATGTGAATAACAATGTACCTTTTCCATTGATATAAGGGCCATAAGAGTACTAAAAACTCATTTTGAAGATGAATGTACTGCAAACTTATACTCTAATTGCTAAACTCATGTCCCACTGAGAATGTCAGAACTATTAGTGATCTAGATAACACCTTGCTTGAAGGACTAATAGATTTGGCTCTAGAACCTTCACACCTGGACTAACATTGGAATGATATAAGGTGTGGGACACCTGAACTCAAACAAAACCTATAGATTTTGATGAGGCTAGCTTCTTTGATGTATTACTTTGCACTACTTACTAAACTACTGATTGTTGAGATGAAAAGGGAGAGAAGAAAACTTAAAGGGAAATCCTACTTTACTATGGGTTATACACCTACATTACTGGTTCACCCACTCTATTTGATCTTCTAAAACATTGATAAAATTAGTAAAGACTAAATCTACAGCTCCAAATATCTCTTATGCATCAGTATTTCATGTAGAGGTTTTATCTAGTGATCAAACCCTGAGAGAAATGATGGAATATGCCTAATTCAAGGCACTAACTAGCCACTTATATCCACTATAAGCTCAACTAAAAGACATAAAAATCTAAACACAACCTATGTAATCTAAAAATCTAATAACTAGGTAAGAATCAAGACTTGACAAGGGAGAAATATCTACCATATATGCAAATCAACTGATATAAATACATTATACTAGCATGATGAAATCTGAAACAATCATTTTTATTTATCTAAAAGGGTTACAAAACTCAATCTTAGCAAAGTCTAGTCTTTCTAAGAGAGGTATGGATTTGAAAAATGCATAAAAATCCAACATGTTTATCCAAAAATAAATCTTCTAACCAAAAGTGGCATAGAATTGAGAGAAAGATTAGTCTTGGTTTGTTAACTCAAGACCTAATCCCTTTATAATATTAAAATAATTCATCAAAAAATTCAAACTCTATAAGATTTGCATGTTCCTCAATTTGGTGTATAAGGAAAGTGGTGGGACCATGGACAAGTCAAAATGCTTTTCATGAAATTATATGCCAAAATTGATTCCTTACCATAAGATTGAAGTGAGTTGGACGTGCTGAAATCCCTCAATTAACATGTTAACCAAGGATAGGTGCATGACTTGACAATTATTCAACTAAAGTACAAGACCATTCAACTCTAATTTAGCCTTCAATTACATGCAAAGAGACTTTTAAGGCTGAATTATGCATTATATATCCATTAAAAAACACATATGTAGCGTGTAAACTTAGTGTTAGTTTCTTATATAACCATCCAATGCCAAACTCCAACTTGACTATTTGACCAAATCGGCTTATTAGACCAGAAAGACCTAAAAGCCAATCTGTGCACTTAAACTCCATGAAACAAACAAAAATACACCATGAAACCCACAAAGACAATGAAATAGACTTGGAACAACATTTCTCATCACAAGATATGCGATTTTGATGAGAAAACTCTCACCATTTAGTCAATAGGGTTGACTAGGCTTATTTTGCTCCATTTTCCTATAGATAGGCCATTTTGATTGAGCTATAAGTTTAAATTTAAATATTATTTCTGACCAAATTAATATTTTTTGGATGAATAAAAAGTGTCAAGCTTCAAACTTCATTGATTTGATCCCATTGAACTACCTTGTACTTCATTTTCCACATTTTTTTCCAAGAAAAACATGATTTCTACCCTGATCCATATAGATACATATGTTAAATTGGTATTTATGGAATAATATATAAGTTTAATTGATGTTTTAAAAGGTTTTAGGTTGATCCATAGTGATTTTATGGCAATAAAATCAGCTTTTAGCAAAACTATTTTTTTGAGGGCTTAAGGGTATTTTAAAGCTGAATCTTCAAAATAATGATTCATGAAGTATAGAAATCAAAATAACAAAATATTTAAATTGATTCATATCACACCGAGGCCCCTAATATACTTGAAAATATTGTATTCCCATGCAAAAGATATGAAAAGTTATCATGTGGAGGAAATTTGCC
Source organism: Torreya grandis (assembly GCA_037957365.1). Lineage (NCBI taxonomy): Eukaryota > Viridiplantae > Streptophyta > Pinopsida > Cupressales > Taxaceae > Torreya > Torreya grandis. Next base: position 275,082 of record JARHVA010005630.1, read on the forward strand.
TATAGGGTTTTGACTGTATTCTGAGCGACCTATGCTCTTAATGATTTTTCATAAAAAAATATAACCTAAAATAACCTAAATTATTCATTAATTATAATCACATATGGTTCGTCAAAACATACTAAGATAATTCATCCAAATTCCTCATGTGGTGAAAGATATGAGCTTCTAAACAAGAAGTTTAGAAGGGTGCCTGAAACTGCAAAAAGTGAAAATCTTCACCAATATGAAAATTATTATTCCATTAATTAAAAAATAATGAAAAAATCACCATGGGGTCTTTACCATGCTATCAACATACTCTAAAAGCATATTTTTATCAATAATTCAAAAATACCTTTTTTGTCCTATATGCTCGTTTGCTTGCAAAAGCCTATATGAGCATGATTTGTATATGATTTGGAGTTTTTACACTATTTAAATGTCTAATTATGATGTAAAAAAATCATATCATTATTTTAAATTTTTTACCTATACTTAAATTTTTTTGTGGCACTCTAAAACACTGCCTGCTCTAATGGTGGCCTCTAAAAGACTTGCTAATGACTGTGACAAAATAGCGAGTATCTACACTCATCCAATGATATTAAATTTTTTATGGGTGATTCCAAATAATTATGACCCTATGTACCAAATTTAAAGTCAAAATTCCAAATTTCCTTCAAAATTGACCCTTGTGGATAGATGATGTGCATAATTGACTGAGTTTTGATGTTTTGGAGCTGATTTAATGGTTTTTTAATACTATATATGGATTTAAAACTGATAAATATGTTTTAATAAATTAAAAATGTTTCATTCATCTTACCAATCTTCATTTTTTCCTCCTCTAATACATATCTACTTCAAAGAACACTCAACATGACTGTGTTTGCCATTGTTTTAGGTGAATTTTGTAGGAAAATAAGGCATTTTATGGGTAAAACATTATTATTGGTGTCAATTAATCCTTCATATATCTTGAATACCACTTTCACATGCCCAAGATGACATATTAACTCCTAAACCATGCTTTTAAGCTCTCATACAATTATGCTCCATACAAGCCTGTAGGATTTGATTATATAGGTGGTCCTTTTAGAGTTATTTAATTTATATTTTTATTATATGTTCATAATTTACCTCCTTAAACTTTTCATCCACTAGATATGGAACAACCTTATAAGTCACTGCCTACTTCTATTCCTAGGTCTCTCAACACTTTAAGACATGCTTTAAGCTTTCTTGAAAACCATGAGTTTGTGCATCTTACCACTTGTAGGTAACTCATATATACATGGAAGGATTTTATACCTTCATTTAAATGTTACTTTTTATTTCAATAATCCATTGAAGCCTATTTTACAAGCCTGTTTGTTTGAGCCTTGTATAGGATTTCTATGCCAAGTAGGCCAAAGTTGTGCTTTGGATGTTCTAGACACCTGAAGGTTTTATTAAATTATCTTTATTTAAGTCCATTTGGGCCTCAAAAAAATTATACTAAGAATATTTATTCTCTCATGAAGACCTATATTATTTTTCTCTTAGGAGCTCTTAAACACCTTAACTAACCTGATGTAGCAAAATCTTCATTTGCTTGAGCCTAAATGAGAACTTACAAGTACATAACTATAAGTTACTCCTTCTTTAGGGATATATGTATCTTTCCTTGAATTATTGACTATAATTATCTTTTAAATATTTTCTTAGTCATTTTTAAAGATGTAAAACCATTTGGAACCAACTATTTCAACTTCACACCTTCCATTAGATATTTGACTATGCCTAAGCTTGTTTGTATAGAAAGATGGTTAAAGTGGGGGTCACCTTTTTCCATGAAGATTTTCCCTATAAGCTTAAAAAATATATTTCTTCCCTTGAGACTTCATGAGATATGTTATATCATACTTGATTACCCCTTGAAGTGATCATGGTTCTCTTTAATTGTAGGTGGACTTTTTTAATGGCACAAACTTCAAGAATGAGGATGTGCTTGGGCTGTAGGGTTTTGATTCTATAGCTTGAAGGTTTTATTTTTTTTCTATCATGAATTTTATTGAGATCATTCTTGCCACTTCAAAAACTCTCTCAATAGTTCAAAACCCTAGTGAGTACTCCAAAGTACTAATTTATTTCTTATGATATTTAGAAACTTCATTTCAGCTACATGTGTAATGTATTGTTATAGGTTCTCTTCATCCCTTGTAAAAATTCTTTGAAACTTAGTATTCATTTTACCTTTTTACTATCTTTATGAAATGACAATCTCAATTCCATTTGAGACTTAATGTTAGATATCGCCTGCTTTCATGAAAAAGTCCTCCTTACTACCAAAAAGGCCCTCACACAATTACAACAAAGGCTTGTAGGGTTCTTAGGGATATAGGTTCTTTAACTATAATTGGTGCATATTCCTCTTGATTATGTCATGAAACACCCTCATAAAACATCTAAATAAATCACTACAAGTCCCTTCACTTGATTCAAACCTAGACTATGGCTGTTATAGTCTCCATATGAGCATGTAGGTTCTCAATGGTGGTTGTAGGTATGTTTAGTTTAGTGTTTACAAACTTCAAACCTTATATGCTACCTTTCCTCCTCAAGGATTGAAAATTTCCCTTTGAAATTTAGATTGAATGTCTACCTTAGACCATGTTTTGTGACTTTGATGACCATCCTCTAAGGTGACTATATGCCTGCCCTTATAGTTGGTTACATGATGCTACTTTATATGGATTGAGCATGGGTTTGAGATATTGAGTAGCTTATAGTCGTGAAAATAAGTGTGAAGGTCCCTTATTTTCAATGGATGGTTCCAAAACAACCTAAAATCCCCTTCTGAATTACTCCATATCCTTAAGACCATAAGATTTATCCATCTTGATTGCCTACACCTTGACTCCTGAGACTAGTTATAGATGTAATAAGAATATTATAATAGTTATACATTAGGCCTATGTGCCTTTAAAATCCTTCTAAGATTTAAAGTCTAAATGCAGTTGACAGTGTTTCTTCTTATATCCCTTATATACTTTGATAAGTTCCTTGAGTAAACCACACCCTCATAAGTTGTGGGTAAACTTTAGTTGGTTATATGTGCTTCTGTTAATGGCTATAAATCATTATAACATGGAGACTTCCCTTGAAAAACCTTAAATTCATGCTCTTGAAGCTACTAAAAATACCAATACCTTTTTTACAATAGTTTATTGACCTTATATATATCATAATGAGTTACAAAAGAATTATGCAATTTCCCCACTGTCAAATGACTATGTTATGACTATATTGTATAGATTTGATTGAAATTGAACTTAAGGAAGGTCATCATTTATGAACATATTCCTGTCTTTCATCCATTTTGTTTTAGGAGATAATTTGAAAAGGAAATCTTCAAAGTGTCTCCATCTTGTCCACAATCCCTAACTTATGTTCTTGATTCCATCTACTTCTATCATGGTTATAGGCTATCATCCTCTTGTTTCATGATACTCCATTAAAATATATCTTCTCTTGAATGAATTTAAAGATGTCCCTATCAACCATTGGCTCTTTGACGATGAATCTAGGTGATGGATATGATGTGAGGGTGTGTGACATGGAGAAGGGTGAATGAAACTTATTAAAGGCGTTTGAAAATGAATCAAAAACACAGTGGTAAGGCTGTGTATGCCAGAGGTGTGGGGATGAACAACATGGAAATGAGAAAGAACATAAGGAGAATTTGAAGACCACCTTAAATGTGTCCAATAGAAGCATGTACCCATCCTCTTTCTAGTGTACAAGTTTAGATGTCATTATAGGAGTATAAGGAGGTGAAATTGAAACATGGTTTTTCATGAAAAACCTTAAAACTTGCAAATATTCCTTAAATTTTGCTAAAAAAGACCTTTGGAGACACCTTAAGAGCATGGAGATGGGATTTATTGGCCATTAAATAAGAAGAACCTTTGATAACTATGATTGGAAATCATGAAAACTTGATGGAAACCCTACAAAACAAAAATTCTTGAAAATTTGACGCTGATTTTCTCCTCCAAGACTGTAAAATTCACCTTTTGCAAGTATGTTGCATTGCATATTGACTAGCTGAGTTTGTGAGAATTGTTTGCCCTTGAATTGAATTAATAATATGTTAAGGAGACTATATAACAACTTTATTTTCCTTGAAACTTTATGCTGGTGAGGAGAAAATGGAGAAAATAGATTTCCTTTTTGGTTGCAAGGCAACATAAATTAACCTATCTTAAACTAGATGGTTCATGACCCTAGAGACATCAATTGAGGAACCACTTAATCCATCAAGAATCCCTATAAGTCTAGTTTCTTCATTCTAAAATTGAGATCTGTACTCTCCTCCAATAGATTGTACCATCATAAAACCTATAGGTAGGTCCCTTTGTGCTAACTAAGAAAGTGCTATTAAAGGACCCATTTTGGGCCTTTATGGCCATAAATTGCCATTAAATTCATGCTGGAGCCTAGATATGTCCTATTTTTGATCTCCCCTACCCTTGTTGTATAGAATCCATACTTTGCTTGTAAAATGAAGGAGAATAAAGCTTCTTTTTACCTTTTAAAGCCAAGCTAAGCTTTCCACCACTTGGAAAATAATATTTGAGAAACATTACATGACATACATATAAAAAATACATTTTTTGAACCTTTTTCATGTTTTAATTAGGTTAATTGGCATGTGTGGGGTGTTTAGGGGACCTTTTTGACTTAAAAAACATACTAAAGGACCTTTTCATGATTTGTAACTTTAGGCTTATACCAAAATCATATATTTGAACATGATAAAAGATAGATTGGATAATTTAATGACATTTTTAATCTCAATTTTGACATTTTTGCTCAAAATTTGCATGTTTTGGCTAGAATTCATCGATTTGACCAAATGTAAAGGGCTATTGACTGATTTTTTTATAGAAAGTTTCATATGATAGGGGTAGTAATTTGGATTTGATAGGTAAAATTACTAATAATATCTAAATTTGAATGCAATGGTCCATTCTCATAAGTCAGTGAGAGTGAGATCCTAGTAAGGAATAATAAAAAATGAATAATATGCAACATAAAATAACTCTGAATAACCATTTAGTAGGCAAAAACCATGAGTTAATGTATCCATGTTCACATTTCTATAAAGGAAGCTATAAAATACTATCCACATTGAAATTATTTTTATAATTGGCATTGAATGTGTCCAAAATTCCTATGAGTCATAATCAGGATCATAATTGGACAAGTAATAAAATATGTTTAGGTTACAATGGTATAGGATATGAAAAGAATGTGGTTCTAAACATAACATTCAAGAATGAATAAGGTCTAAAAGAGGACGATCTAGGGTGGGATAAAATGAGTCATGCTAGAATATAAATGATCCAAAGTGGTAGTAGTCCAAAGCTTCAACTATCAAGAGTCATAAAATAATGTGGTTCTTGAAAGAACAATCTAGGGGTAGGTCAATATAAATATGGTCCAAAAGAGGATGGTCCAGGATATAATGGTAGGATAAAATTACTTCAACACAAGTTTCCTCCAAGTAAGGGGTCTTGTAGATAATAGATCAAAAAGTTGTCAAGAATAGAACCACTTGAGGTGTATAATGTTCATAGGCTCTAAAAGTTCTTCACCACCTAAAGTGGATAACCAGTATGCCCTTGATCCATAATTTATTGTGATAACATAGAGTACAAGCTAATTGGATTAGAACATACCCTTTTTCTTGCATTCAACATTTGTGTTCTTGTTGTTCTCTTTCAAGACCAAATCACCAATATAAAACTCCTAAGGGAAATTGTGCTTATTGTAGCTTATTCACAATCTATTCTGATAGGCCTAAAAGTTTTCTAGGGTAGCCAAATGCTTGTTATTAAGGAGTTATAGTTCTTACACCCTTAAAATTCTATAATCCTCATCATCTTTAATATTCTACAAAAATACTCGCAATGAAGGCAACTCAAACTCAATTGATATAATAGCTTTTGTGTCATAAATAAGGGAGTATGGAGTGGCTCCTATAAGGGTTTGATGACTAGTACAATAAGCCCAAGGGTACGAAAAATTTCCAAGTGCCAATTATGGCCAACATCATTAAAAATCTTCTTAAGTATGGCCACAATGGTTTTGTTTGATGCCTCAACTTATCCATTACCTTGCAGGTTATATGATGTGGATTTCTTGTGCTTGATTTTGAATTTTGCACAAATTTATTTAAACTCTTTATTTATAAAAGATTTATCATTATAAGATATGATGCATGCTGGGATGCCATATCAATAGATGATATGATAATGTATAAAATTGGCAATCTACCTATCAGGACATAAGTGAGATGAATGACCTCAATCCACTTAATAAAATACTCGATAGCAGTTAAAATATGTTTATGGCCATCTAAAGATGTTGATTTTATTTTCTCAATGAGATCAAGGCCTAAAGTAGAAAATGGCCATGGTGTTGTGATTGGCTATAGTGACAGAAGTGTGTGTATCAAATTTCCATGTTGTTGATAAAGAACACACTTCCTTACATAATTTCAAGCATCTATCTCTATTTTGGGCCAATAGTAACATGTTCTAAGGATATTTTTAGCTAAGACTACATCATTGGTGTGGGTCCCACACATTCCTTCATGAACCTCCTTAAGTGCTAACTTGGATCTCTTGAAGATAAAAAATGAAGTAGCATTCCATAATAACTTTTAAGATAAAGTGTGTTTCTAAGGGGTGTATAATGGGCTATGCAGTGAAGGAATTTTTTTTAATGATTTTTAGAAAGGGTAAGCATAGAAACGTGATCATGAAAATAATTATAGAAGTCTTAAAACTAGGGTAGCTCAGGTGGGGGATTGGGACCAGTAATGGTGCATATTGTTTCTACCTCAAATTTGCTTTTTAGACTAAAAAGAAAGAAACCAAAAGAAAGTAATGGACAAGGCTTGGAAGTACCTGGACTAAAGATTGCGCACCATAAATCCAGACATTTTGTGAGCACTCCTCTTTGGCTGTGGAGGAATGACACCTGCAAAAGAAGAAAACTTGGACAAGAGGATGTTAGATAGATAGGCGGTGGGTTGCCAAGCAAGAGCTTGTTCCCAGAAGTATGAGAACTTCCTTGAGGGAGGTCAACCCACTGTTTTGATAAAAGATAAATGACTGATAAAAAGACAGAATGCTAAAATAAACTAAAATGATAGCAAACTGAAAGAGAAAAGGAAGTAAAAGCTTACCTGGAAGAAGCTGTCAGCCTGGTTGCAGTCGCCAGTGTCGGTGGTCCTACCGGCGTCGGTTGTCGGGTCTACCGATGTCGGTTAGTGTGCCGACGTCGGTTGGGGTAATGACCGGCGTCGGTCGGGGCAATGGCAGGGTCTAGTCTGTGGATGGTCTGGGGCTTGATTTGTGCTCTATTTAAAGATGGTCAGTGGACGGGTTTGTGGATGAAGGTCTGAGTCTGCTCTGGGCCTGGTTTGAGGATGGGTTTTAGTCAGGAGGACGGAGAGGGACAGGGAGATAGAGGAAGCCAATCTGGGAGATAGGAATCCAGGTCTGGGTGACAGTCAGGTCTGAGGGGGTAGAAGAGCTGAATATAGCTTAAAAACATGATAAGTAGAAAGCATAAAGAATAGAAACAGAGAACATACCTGTGCCCTGCTGAAGAAGGTGTTGTTGCCGCTTGTTGAAGCCCTGTTGCTGATGAAGAATCCCTGTTGTTCACCTGCAGAAGATTACTGTGTACTTGAGGGAGAGAGAGTTAGATTGATTGGTAGAGAGATTGCTGATACAAGGGTTTGGTGCCAAAGATTCAAGAGTCAGGGTGCGAGAGCTAGAGAAGCAGAGAAGTGGAAAAAAGCCAAGCGGAACCAGCAGAAGAGAAAACGGTGAAAAAACCGTTATGAAGGGGTGCCAACGCTGGCAATATTGCCGACGTCGGCCGAAGGCTGACCGACGTCAGCGGCTGAAAGGTCGGAGAAAGGCTAAATATAGCCTTTCATCCGTTTCCCAACGGCCGGGTCAAATGAATGCCAGGATGAAACGGTCGACGGGGGGTTAAATGGGCGAGAGAAGAGGTTGGAATGGGAGTCTAAGGCATTAAATGGCCATGTGGGGAATGAAGGGGATCCAAGGAGGGTACCCTAGGATGGCGAGGTGGCAAGGAGAAGGAAAAGGGGCTTATTTAATTAAAAATAGGTGATTATTTCCAATTAATAAGACTTAGGTGGGTTAGGGACCAAGGAGGACTAGGAGGGAGAAAGGACCAAGGGTTAGACACTTTTTAGGTGTCTACATTTGCCCCTTTTTGTCTTGTTGGTTGTTCTTAGATGAACTGCAAGACAAAAATAGGGAGTGGTTGCCCCAGGTGAAGAATGATGTGGATTGCCCCGAAGTATGGATGAGGTATTCCCCCTCAAAGCAGGAGTCGAGGGAAGGAACCTGATGTCGGGTGCTGATTTGACAAAAGGTGGATGAGAAAGAGAGAGGTGAGTGAGAGTGCTGCAAAAGTCACGATTGCGCACATACCACTGCACAAGATGGTCAGGTCAAATTGTCGCATGGTCAAGGGTCAAGGAGTGCCAAAATTAAAGTAACCGGGCCCCAACATTTAGTCGTCTGCTAATCGGGTCACTCAATCTAAGCTGAAGCTCCAAATGGTCATCGTGTTCTAGGTATCCAGGGCTCAGGAAGTGCTCCCAGAAACACGAAAAAGTCACAAGTAGTAGGGATCAACTGGCTCGTGATCCTATACTTGTGAAGGGTCAAAAAAAGGTTTGCGGACAATTCTGCTAACCAGCCATGGAATAGCATACATGCAAAAACAACCAAGGCAACATTGGCTTGGAAGTGGTCGAGGTCGAAGGAGATAAGCATGATCGCCAATGGTTATTGGTCAAGAGGATGGATGGATGAAAAGATGCGGCTGAGCTAACCCCAGAAGACCCCATGTCAACTGAGTGCTGCCTACATAGCCCTGGTGACAGGGCCTCAGGCCGATGTAGTTCTCCCTAAAAGGGAGGGAGGGTCGGAGGGATTGATTGGTCTTGGTCAAAGTTGATGATTGGTCTTGGTCAAAGGAAATGATTGGTCTTGGTCAAAGTCGATGATTGGTCTTGGTCAAAGGAAATGATTGGTCTTGGTTAATGTCGATGATTGGTCTTGGTTAAAGGAAATGATTGGTCTTGGTCAAAGTCGATGAAGAGAAGGTTTGTCCATCATAGAGACGAACAAACGGGGGTGGTCGAGCTAACCTCAGAAGATGTGTTATCTGAGTGCTGCCTACATAGCCCTGGTCGTAGGGCCTCAGACCAATGTAGTTCGGACTGCGAGGGTCAAAATGGTCGATGATTGGATGTGGTCAAGCGTCGAAATGATGAGGATAAAAAGATGAGGATAAAAGGATACTACAGATGGTGTCTTCTGTAGAAGTGGTCGAGAGTCTTTCATTCCTAGTAAGTTTCCATAGTCGTGATGGATGTATGCTAGAAATGAATAGAAGGTCTATTTATGCTTCAGCAAGTATTGGTTTATGCTTAACATAAATTGGGTCTAGTCGGTAGTTTCCATGTGTATTGGTGTCCATAGAAACTATGCAAAAAGGACAAGGATGATGCCTGATGTCATGTTGAAAATGTCGAGGCTGGTTTAAAAAATGTTGAAGTTGGCTGGGTTTAAGGATGAGTCGATAATTGACGTGGCCAAAGCGTGACCAAAGTGTAGAGAAAAGGTGAAAGGCAAATTGCTCTTTCATTGACAAGGACCAGAAAGGAAGCATAGATAGGGGTTATTAGAACAAAAGCCCCGTTCGTGCATTGCGTCGTTGACTAGTGTTGAGTTAGAACGGTAATCGAATCACTTTGACATTAAAGTGAGCTCGAAGTCCCTTGAGCCGATGATAGGAGGAGGATAGGGTAACCTAGTTTAAGAGCAGGAATAACCTTGCCCCTTTCGTAGGAGACCCTGAGACAACTACAAGCCAATGTCCGTGACTCGTTTCTTTTTTTTTTTTTTTTTTTTTTTTTTGGGTCAGGCTGATCGATGCAGGAAGCCTGCATAGAGATGTCACTTGATGTAATGGTCATGTTGCGAAGCTGATCGATGCGGGAAGCTTCTAAGAAAAGTGCTGTTTATTGCCAGAGTAGTCATAGCCATCCTTCGAGGGAGTGGTCTATATTTTTGCTTAATAATGTTTGAAAAGTTGGCCTAGCTGTCCTTCAAGGGATCAGTCTAGTAATATAGCAATGATAGTACAGCTGTCCTTCGAGGGAGCAGTCTATCTTTTTGATTTGACTTGATTTAGTGACCATGGATATGTTTTGACATCTTGATTTGGATTTATTGATAGGAATGAGAGTCACGGACAAGACTGTAGAAGCTCAAGGACACCCCTTTTTATTAGGACAAAGCATCGCTGCATCCTAAAAGGGTTGTAGAGGACTTGTTAAAGGGGAATAGGGTTGAAAGGGATGAGGATTAAGAGGACGAGGATTGCTCAAGGGACGAGCTCAAGTTACGTGTCAAGTAGACGAGTGCTCGACTAACAAAAGAAAGGTCGAAGACGCAAGACACAAAAAGGGGTTTAAGGTCTAATAAGACCCTGGGTCATGCTAGTGCGTGAAGGTCTGAGTCAATTAGGAGCAAACTTGCCCCATTTGGCTCTTTCCAGATTGGTCAGGTGTTGATTGATAGATGTGAAGTTGGTTGACATTGTCGTTGGTTGGTTGAGAAAGGTTGAATGCTTTAGATAAAAAGGATTGGTTGAATGATATTTGATTGTTGATTGGCTGAGAGTTGGTTGAAGTGTGGTAAAATGTTTGGTCAAAGTTTGTTGAAGGTCTGGTCAAAGGTTTGGTCGATGTCATGGTCGAGGGTTGGTTGAGACTTGGTCGAGATTTGGTTGAATGTTTGATCGAGAGGTCAGGGTGATTGATATTTGGTTGAAGTTTGGTTGAGACTGGTCGAATAATTGGTCGGGGGTTGGGTCGGTGGATACTTGGTCGGGTTTTAAAATAAAATGAGTGATTGATATGTGGTAGAGACTGGGTTGACCAGTTGGTCGAGGTTTGAATAAAGGATGAATTCCCCCAACGGGTAGGGAGAATGTTTGAAAGGTTGGTTAAGGTCGGTTGGGGTTTAGTGGTCAGATGGATGGTATTAATGTCGAATAAGGGGTCAAAGGCGACAAAGGGACCACAGTCTGGCGTGGAGATCCCGATTTAGGTGATGAGGTTGGAGAGGCATGAGTCGAGGTTGATGTTTTATCGAAAAGGTGGTCAAGAGGACCCTTGATGAGAAGGGAATCCTTTCTCCATTACTGACGAATGACAGCTTTAAGAGCGCAACAACGCTCAGTGTCATGTCCCAGAGTATGATGATAATGACAGTATTTAGAGTTGTCGAACCAAGAGGGTCTTGATCCGAGAGTTGATGAGTGGGGTGGTGTTGAAGGTTTGTTGATGACGTGGTCGAGAAGAAGGGTGTCGTTCCCAAGGCATTGGCGAATGGCGACCTTGAGGGCACAACAATGCTCCGTGTCGTGCCCAAGCGTGCGATGATATGCACAAATGCGAGTGTCGTCGAACCATGGTGGTTTAGGTCCGGGAGATTGATATTGTCTAAGAGGCGGGAGGTCGATACGAGATGACTGCAACAAGTGCCGTAAGAGCAAGACATATGAACCTGCTAACGGGTCTGGATGCTTTATTGCAGTGAGGGTTGGTGACGTTGGTTTGGGAGGTGAAAGAGGTATAGATCGAGAGCTCGGATGAGATGTATGTCTGATGGGATGAGGAAGTAATGGAGGCGATGTGCCTCTGTGAAGGATGGGAGTGGGAAGCACTCCTATTAAAGTGGACGGATGTGGGCCTCAGATTGAAGGTAATGACGAAGGTGGGGGAGGAGTCCTTCGATGTGGTCTAGTAGCTTTCGTGTGTTTGGGTTGAGGGCCACCGTTGTGCGAGGCGATGTTAGATGTGGGTTTGGGTTTGGATGTGGACGAAGGTGAGTGAGATGTAACAATCTCAGGGAAAGGACAAGAGGAAACCGCGATTGGGTCTTCCTTGATTGAAACGAGTGGAGAGACTGGTTCTTCTCTTGGTGGAGAAGAAATAAGAGAGTCTGGCTCCTCCAGTGGGCAGAGGGCATGGATGATTATGCCTTCCGCTTGTGCTCGAGGAGTAGGCAAGGTATGGTCTTCGGATGAAGGTGGGCCTAATGGCGTTGATGTGGTCAAAGCGTCCTCCGATACAAGAGAGGTAGATGGAGGACTAGTAGGAGAAGGAGGTTCCTCATCCTTTAATGGAAGAGGTTGGTCAAGGACAAGAGGCAAGATAGTGCTAATCGTGTGAATGTCATGGTCTTGAGGGTCATTGGTCGAAGTCTGGACGTTGTTTTGAGTAGGCGGATGATTGGGAAATGGTTGTTTGAAGATGTCAATATGTTGATTAGGCGGGGCATTCGGATTATCTAAAATAAGATCCCCCTTGTCGATCATGTCTTGGACGATGTTTTTGAAAGTTTGGCAGTTGTCGATGTCATGGCCTTGGACGCAATGAAAGGGACAGAAGTCGGCCTCTCTATACCATGTAGGGATGGCCTCTGAAGGGTCAAATTGAGGTGGTCGGATTGGAGGGAGATTGAGGACCCCCTGCTTGAGAAGTTTTTCCAAAACGGAAGCGTATGGTTCTCCAAGTGGAGTGTAAGAACGCTGAATGTACCGTTGTTGGAATTGTTTGGTGATGCTAGAAGATGTCGAAGGTTGAGAGCAATTCGTTGTTGTTGAAGATGGTGATCTAACGACCACAGTGTTGGCCACTCTTGTAGACTTGGAGTTGGCAGAAGAAGAAGGTCTGGAAGAAGAATGGTCAGTAGATTTTGCGTTGGTATTACGCAATTTGACCTTATCTTCTTCAAGGGCACGGAGTTCAAGCTTTCGAGCCATGATGAAAGCTTCATCAAAAGTGCGAAATGTCTGAATCCGCAAGGTAGAAGAGATGTGTCTGGCACATGCTCGAGAAAAGAGCTCGATGAGCTCGGGTTGAGGTAAAGAGAAGGGGAGCTGGTTAATAAGGCCTCTCCAACGAGCGACAAAATCGACTACAGATTTGTCATCAAATTGTCTGATGGAGTAGAGGTCTGTGATAGAGACTTGTTTAGTGATGTTGATTGAGAAATGGTCGAGAAATAGTTGGGCGAGTTGGATGAATGAAAAGATAGAGTGTCTGGCAAGAGAACTATACCAGTCAAGGGCAGGGCCAGAAAGGGACATAGGGAACGTGCGTAGAAGTAACGCATCGTCGTGGGCAATAAGATAACAGGCATGTCTAAATACCCGTAGATGTTGTTGTGGGTCTTCCTTATTCTGAAAGCGAGTGAATTTAGGAAGCTCCCAATGGCTAGGATATGGTCGAATAGGGATGGAAGGATGGATGGGCTCATTGCAAATTTGCTCATATGACAAAGTATTGCTTGAATCGGAAATGGAGGCTTCGAGACTGGACATTTTATCCATTAGCATCTTGATAAGATCTGCTGACGGATTGGCAGGTTGAGCGCCCCCTAGGTTGTAAGGCGCTTGGAAGAGGTTAGAGGAGGCGTGTGACATAGTCGGTTGTACAATGTACGGATGACTAGTCGCAGGGGCGGAAGTGAAGGCTAGAGGTGGCTGCATTACGAAGGTCAAAGGTATAGGTTGACTGGGCACCGCCAAAGGTGGTTGAATGGCGGCACTGATAGCAAGCGAGGTTGGCACTCCTACATTTGTGGGCGCAAGAGTATGAGGGGTCGAGGTAATCAAGTTTTGATATGAGGTAGAACTTGGTTGAATTGCAGGTAGTTGAGGGGGTAATGAAACCCCGATGGAGGTCGGTCTAAAAATAGACGGGGAGGCCAAACTTTGCGTATTGGCCATGATTGGGTTAATAGTTGAGGCGAAAGGCTGAGTCAAAAAGGGTTGGGTGGCGAATGGTGTGGATGTCATCGCCACATCACCCGAAAGGTCCCGCGTTGGGTTTCTCGCAAGATAGTTTTGGAGGGCTGCGGTATTGAGGTCCAAGAATCTCTCAAAATCTCGGTCTCCTTCAGGGATGATGGGAATTTGAGTCGGGGTCGGGGTCGGGGTCGGTCCTGTAGGAGTTCTTTCAGAGTGGAACTCCATAATAGGACTGGTTAGAGACAAGATAGACGGAAGCGGCTGTTGGCTAAAGTGGTTAAGAAGAGAGTCCTGGTTCCAGAAACTGTGTTTATGCAGTCTCAAAAAACCAGAATGGAGTTTTTGACAGAGAAGGGACAGGTTTCAGGTTGCTGGTTTTGAAGAAAAAGGACAGTGACATAGACCGATGTCAGTTTAAAAACCGATGCCGATAATAAATGTGGCCGACGTCAGTCAGATAACCGATGCCGGTAACAGATGAAGCCGACGTCGGTAGAAGAACCGATGCCAGTGACAGGGGAAGGCCGACGTCGGTGGCAGAACCGATGTCAGTCACTGTGTTTTCCAGAGAGCCAAAAGGTTCTTGGAAAAACAAAGAAGAAAGCATCCTCACACACTCAAACAAACAGATGAGGAGAGGAAAACAGAGAAAGACAGACAAGCCTAAGCGATAAATCCTAGGAATTAACCTTAGAAACTGTGGCTTATGCCTTAGATGAATGTTTGGGGAGATTGGCTGAAAAATGGGTCCTAGAAGAAGGCAGTCTAAAGATGGTTTCAGGTGTTGTTTTAGGTGCTCAAAGATCTGTGTTAGGGTCTGGTACGTGGCCTGGTGCTAAGGAGCAAGCTCTCCTCACTTCACGATTCCAGTGGTTAGCTGGTCTCGCTTAGCCAAGATATACCTCGCCTAGAGTTTATCCTCCGCCAGAGAACGGAGTGGGCTTCCCCCTTGGTGATGAAATCCAAGTAGGGTCACCGGGACGGGTAAGGTATCCGCTGGGTGATGAAATCCCAGTCGGGCCTTGTCTCAGGTATGTTTTATGTATGTTTTAGTGCATGTGATTCGGTAGTGTAACATCAAGTGTCTACGGTTCATTCAATATGCGCCTAAGTTACTAGATGTGGACTAATGCAAGCACAAGCAGAAATGAAAGTGCAATATGTTTTAATGCCCAAGTCGAAATGTGATGTTGTTATGAAGACAAGATGGAGAAAGGGACGAGAGTATGATATTTAGACTAGTCTAGAATGCAAGGAAGAAAGGAAAGAAGGATTCGTTTTAGTCCTGCTTATAGTGTCATTTGGAATAGAAGAAAGAGACAAGAAGAAAGGAGCCTAAATGCACCTAAATGAATGAAAAAGAAAAAGGAACCCAGGAGGAACCTAGGGTCCCACCGGGCGTGCCAGAGATGTTTCTACCTCAAATTTGCTTTTCAGACTAAAAAGAAAGAAACCAAAAGAAAGTAATGGACAAGGCTTGGAAGTACCTGGACTAAAGATTGCGCACCATAAATCCAGACGTTTTGTGAGCACTCCTCTTTGGCTGTGGAGGAATGACACCTGCAAAAGAAGAAAACTTGGACAAGAGGATGTTAGATAGATAGGCGGTGGGTTGCCAAGCAAGAGCTTGTTCCCAGAAGTATGAGAACTTCCTTGAGGGAGGTCAACCCACTATTTTGATAAAAGATAAATGACTGATAAAAAGACAGAATGCTAAAATAAACTGAAATGATAGCAAACTGAAAGAGAAAAGGAAGCAAAAGCTTACCTGGAAGAAGCTGTCGGCCTGGTTGCAGTCGCTGGCGTCGGTGGTCCTACCGGCGTCGGTTGTCGGGTCTGCCGATGTCGGTTAGTGTGCCGACGTCGGTTGGGGTAATGACCGGCGTCGGTCGGGGCAATGGCAGGGTCTGGTCTGTGGATGGTCCGGGGCTTGATTTGTGCTCTGTTTAAAGATGGTTAGTGGACGGGTTTGTGGACGAAGGTCTGAGTCTGCTCTGGGCCTGGTTTGAGGATGGGTTTTAGTCAGGAGGACATGGAGGGACAGGGAGATAGAGGAAGCCAATTTGGGAGATAGGAATCCAGGTCTGGGTGACAGTCAGTTCTGAGGGGGTAGAAGAGCTGAATATAGCTTAAAAACATGATAAGTAGAAAGCATAAAGAATAGAAATAGAGAACATACCTGTGCCCTGCTGAAGAAGGTGTTGTTGCTGCTTGTTGAAGCCCTGTTGCTGATGAAGAATCCCTGTTGTTCACCTGCAGAAGATTGCTGTGTACCTAAGGGAGAGAGAGTCAGATTGATTGGTAGAGAGATTGCTGATACAAGGGTTTGGTGCCAAAGATTCAAGAGTCAGGGTGCGAGAGCTAGAGAAGTAGAGAAGTGGAAAAAAGCCAAGCGGAACCAGCAGAAGAGAAAACGGTGAAAAAACCGTTATGAAGGGGTGCCGACGCCGGCAATATCACCGACGTCGGCTGAAGGCTGACCGACATCGGCGGCTGAAAGGCCGGAGAAAGGCTAAATATAGCCTTTCATCCGTTTCCCAACGGCCGGGTCAAATGAATGCCAGGATGAAACGGTCGACGGGGGGTTAAATGGGCGAGAGAAGAGGTTGGAATGGGAGTCTAAGGCATTAAATGGCCATGTGGGGAATGAAGGGGATCCAAGGAGGGTATCCTAGGATGGCGAGGTGGCAAGGAGAAGGAAAAGGGGCTTATTTAATTAAAAATAGGTGATTATTTCCAATTAATAAGACTTAGGTGGGTTAGGGACCAAGGAGGACTAGGAGGGAGAAAGGACCAAGGGTTAGACACTTTTTAGGTGTCTACACATATCTTATTTGAATCTGGCAAGAAATTTGTAGGTTACAAAATATTTTAAATGATAAATTGATACTCTTTATCACTACTTTCAATATGTCTCATGGACCCAATCATTACCATTACATCGGTAGATGTGTTATTGGCTCTTGGTACCTATTTAAATTGTAAAGATTTAAAATGAACTTTGATATTTCCATAATGATCTTGTAAGGTATAAGCTTGTCATCTCTAGTTTGATATTGATCTGTGGTTTGATTGATATTCAATTGGGATCACCATATAACATTAAGTGATGGATATCTCACTAGATAATAAGATAAAGGCCTATAATATTTGCCTCATACCTAGCCATATTTTTGGTATAATAAAAATTGATGTGAAATGCTTTGGGAATTAATCCCTTTGTGGTGTAATCAAAAAAATGTTGGCTCCAAATCCATGAGAAGTGAAGGAACCATCAAAATATAGTTTCTATTGTTCATGTTCATGCCGCACTTCTTCTACTGTCATAATGGAATCATCTAAGAAGTCAAATCTAAGTGGTTGAGTGTCTATAATATTGGTAAAAATAGAGTATGCAAAAATATTTGAACACCAAAATAATTTAGAAAAACAATATAATGTAATTTAATTCACTTTAATTAAACATATATGTGATATTACAAATATATATAGGAAAACTATTTCCTATAATTGGGGATATCATATCTCTACCAATATCTCACTTGAATAACTCCTCAACCCTATATATGTAATATTGTTATATCATATAAAAATATATAACTAACTAACCAAAATATATTTAACTTTTATTAAATATCCAATGTAAAAGCTAATGTAATAAACTAATTCCTAACATTTCCCCCCTTAGTTTCTACATGGTGCAAAAAATTCACACTCTCACCTGTAGTATGTTCACCCCTATGGCAAGCCCTATTTGTCTATGACATTGCTACAAACAAAGACTCACTCATTCCCTAGTTTTAATTAGGTTTAACACAAACCTTGACATGAATAGGAATCTCTTTCAATCAACTATCCACCTCTAATGGTTTTTTGGATCTACGATAAACCTTTTCAAGAACTATGAACTGACTTATATTGATTTTTTTGTCATTTCACTATGTTTTTAGATTAGGGAATTATATTTGGAATTTCACACAAATTACATTACTTAAACATGATTAGTACTTAAACATGATTTCACTTCTATTCTTATTCAAACATATAATATAAACTATAAAAAAGCACACCACAATACATATGTCACCAAATCTAATAGGCCCCATCATTGGTGACTGATGAGAGGGTCTAAAATCTCCAACCTCCATTTCCTCCTTCCTCTAGTAGATGAAGCTACTCACCTAGATAATAAATTCATGTATCTCAATTGTATGTCACTTTGAATGAAATGGGGTCCCCCTCACAAGATTGATACATTTGACATTTGATTTAGGATGTCGCATATAAGTGAGAGTGCATCTTTTACAACCATTTTTTTAATTTTTGACACTTTGAATTTTAACATTGACATACAATAGACAAAGAACTATAGAAAAATGATTTTACAACTTTTAAATCATTAGATTTTAATATAATATAAGGCTATTATTAAAATATTTGATCGATTAGCTTCTCATAATACTATGTAATTAACAAAATACCTATAAACCTAAATATTATTTAAAACTTGACTTGATTTTAAAAATTAACTCTTAACATAAAAATAATTAAATGACTAAAGATAAAAGTTTTACAATGACTTGACTAGATAGATAAATTAAATCAAAATTAGATGCATTAAAGTGATATAACTATAATGAAAACCAAACATAAATTATGTAATAACTATATACCAAATATTGTTTTTTAAAACCATGGGCGAGCTTGAAGGAATACGCTGGGCATGGCACCCAAGTCAAGTAGAGTCAAGGATTTAGTTGTTTAGTGAGCATTCTTTATAAATATCAAGCCATGTAATTAGATGAATTAATACCAAGAATTTTTAGGTCTATGCACAAATGTATGATGTTGAAAACACTATGAATCTCTAGGTAGCACGTTAGATAAATTTACATTGGAATTAACACACAAATTCATATAAATCATTTAAAACTAGCATACCTATATAATTGCATCCATATACAACCAATTAGATATGAATAAATCCTGAAATTTGTCAAAGAATGCTAAAAAATGATAATGTATTTAAATTATATCATAAAACTCTCCTTGTAGTCTTTTATCCTACACAAATGAATATGTGATACTACTAAACTAAAAAATCAATGAGTTTATCAATGTAATGACATCTCAAAATTTGAGCTTATGAAAAATACTAAATACACTAAAACACATGAAGAACCAGATCCATAATATAAATTAGTTCATGCACAATTTATTTAGCCATTTTGAATTCTACATGAAGAATGGAGTAATCAACCTTAAGCTATATCTTGGAATAGATAACAACCTACTCTCCTAAGTATAAATTCACACCAAATAATATTCACTCATGTCTATAATGGGATACTAGGAAGAATGCTAAAACTTGTGGAGAGTGGATTATCAAAGTAGATCCACAATTTTGACCTTTAATGTTGTGCTAAAGCTTTGGAAAAATAGTACTATAGATTATATATTATGCGAAGAATTCAAATAAGAGAAAAATACATTTGGTGGGGTGATTATAAATACTAAGTCTACCCTTAACAATAAATCACCAATCCATAAGAGGAACATCTAGTTCTAATACCAGATATTGGTAAAAATGGAGTCTACACAAAGAGCCAAACACTAAAACAATTTAAAAACACATTATAATATTATTTCATTCGCTCTAATTAAACATATATAAAATATTAGAAATATATATAGGAAAACTATTTCCTATAATTGGGGAGATTATATCTCCACCAATATCTCACTCAAATAAATCCTCAAACCTATTTATGTAATATTGTCATAATGTATAATAATATATAATCAATTAACCAAAATATATTTAACTCTCAGTAAATACCCAATGTAATAAACTAATTCCTAACATATAATAGGGGCTTCTACAAGTTGATCAATAATAACCTACCCCTTGATATATTTACGATTATGACACTCAACATAAAATTCACATAAGAGCATGACCCATTTGGCCATGCATCTTATGAGAGCTACTTTGGATAATAAAAATTTGAGAGGATCCACTTTAGAAATAATAATGGTTTTATTATTTATCATGTAATGTCATAACTTTTGGGAAGAAAACACCATAGATAAACACACCTTATCAATAGACATATAACTATGTTAATAAGCCACTATTGTGCAACTTAAATATTAAAATGGATGTTCTTTACCTTGATCATCATGTTGGGCCAAATGTTCCCCCAGTGCATGCTCGATCACTAAAATGTAAATAAGTAATGGTTGTCCATGTGTTGACAATCTCAAAACTGGCAAGTTGGATAAATATGTTATGAGTTTCACAAATTCTAATTGAAACTTATGATCACATTGGAACATGACCCTTATGTACCAATTAATAAATGAACCTATGGATAGACTAGATCTTTCTTTACAGGCTTAGAGCTATTTAAGATTTTAAGGTGGAGGCATTTCAAAAATGGCCTTGACCTTAGTAGGGCCAACTTTGATCCCTATTTGTGATAAAATAAACCCTAACAATTTTCTTGAAGTGACAACAAAGACACACTTAGCATTTAGGCAGACTTTATACTCACAAAGTCTCTAAAATATTTTTCTTAGAATGTCAGGATGTCCAACACATGTCCTTGATTTAGCCAAGATGTCATCAACATAGTCTTTTAAAATATCATGCATCATGTCATGGAAGATTAAATTAATGACATGCTAATAAGTGGTTCCAACATTCTTCAAGTCAAATTGCATGACTTGATAACATAATATTCCCCACAAGGTGGTGAATGTAGTTTTGTGTTGATATTGTTAGGTTATTTTGATTTAATTATATATAGAAAATCCATCCATGAGGGATAAAATCTTATACACAATAGTAGAATTGATAATCATGTCAATGTTGGGTAGAGGAAAAATCATCTTTGGGGCATGATTTGTTGATATCCCTAAAATTAGTACAAATATGTATACCCTATAGCTTTTTGTTGATTGGAACTATATTTGACATCCATTCAAAAAATTCCAATGGTATAATTATTCTTTCTCCTAATAACTTCTACCATTCAAATTTTACCAAAAGAGCAATGCATGGATGCATCTTCCTCAATTTTTTTGACTAGCTTGGTATCTGGATGGATAACAAGTTGATGCATAATAAAGTGAGGGTCTAATCTTGGCATGTTAGAATATGACCATGCAAAAATATTAATAAAATCCTTCAGAATGGATATAATGTGTTCTCGCTCCTCATCAGTGAGAGAAGCTCCAAGTTAAATAATTTTTTGATCATCATATGTTCCTAGGTTCACTTCAACAATGTTTTATACAAGGAGTGTAAAACCATTTTCAAGAATAATAGGTAATGTGTGATCATGATCTTCTTCTTCTACTATAATTTCTTCTTTTTCCTCCCAAATCTCTAGATAGTGTGATGAATTTGAATCTACCAAATTAGATAATGTTTAGCTAGCAAAAATCTTAGGAAAGTCAAGAGCGAGATGCTCAAATACTTGTTATTGTTCTGATGTGATGCTAGTACTAGCTATAGATCTAGGATTTGATGGACCTTGAGTGTCCTTTGGGGATGAAAAAACTTTTCCATCCAAGAGCACATGAAATATATTTTCACTCAAGGGATTATCTTTATGTTTACTTTTCCCCTGATCGATGAGTACCTTAAAGAGATTTTCACCTAAAGATCTTGATGTTTTATGTTGTTCATGACCAAGAAAGTTTGTATGATCTCCATAGTAGATATAAAGATCCAAATAAAATCAAATACTTTTTTATGATTGCCAATGGGCAATCCATCTCTTATGCCCATATACCCTATAATTGATTCTTCATTTTAAAATTCATCAAGGCATATGGCTGAATTTTGGTGGTCCTAATAAATGAGCTCAGGATGGCAAAGGCATAGTGAACAATAAGGTGTTATGGTCATAATGGAATTTTAATAAAAGAAATCCATGTCAAAAACCTTATTAAAAAGGCTATAATGGGATGTTACATCACTAACACGAGTTTCATTTCTAGTCAATTTAGAAAAATCACTATCAAAATTCATGAGGTCACACCCAAGTGGTATAAATCTGAGTCCAAGTTAAAATTAGGTATACCAGCTGATAAAATTTCTAGGATACCTTGCAATCATGGGCCAAACTCTTGTCTTATATAATCAAAAATGTCTATGATATGATTAGGGATATGATATTTTTGATTATGAGAATAATTAGCAATGCCATCAGAATATAACCAGTCCCCTTTAATGAAAGCATCTTGATCTTATTTTGGTGAACTAGTAGGTACAAATACCATTGATGGTTTCTTTATTTCTTTCTTCCATTTCCAGATCATGTTGGGCCTATTGGGAATTTTGGAAGGTTTGGGTTTACCAAATGTTTTAGGATAATTCAAAAACTTAGCAACATGGAAGGTGTCCTTAAGACGGTATGTGGAAATTCCCATGTTTTCTATAATAACCTATTTTTCAAGAGTTGCATGAAATGGACTAGTTGACATGGAAACAAGGTCACTAGGGTTAATATAATTGGATTTTAGTGGATGTAAAACTATTTCCTTATTCTTATTTATAACTAATTCATAACCAAGATAATAGTTATAATTATGATATTCAACCTCTAGATGTTTGCAATACTGTTAATGATATATATTGGTAGGAATAATGACTTTGATCCCATCATGGGGAAACTTAAGGAACTAATGCACGATGGGTGGAATGACGTGTACTTCATGGATCCAAGGATTAACAAGAAGTATATTCAATATCCAAAATATGTAACAAAGTGTTATTAGACACAAATTCAATAATGATTGGTAAATAAATAGTACTAAAAGACCCCTCTCGACATTGTGATCATCTCTAGTTGATTATCCTTCGTAGTGTAGCCCAATATCTATACCAATTTAAAGGACACTATATTCAACCCTAAACCATTGTTTATAAGGACCCACTTGTATCTTATGGTTTTCAATGAATACTTCAATATACAAGGGGTTATTATGGCTCAAACTAAAAGGGGACATGTCCTCTTGATCAAATGTGACCTATCAAAATGAAGACAAATATCCCACTAGAGCTTGGAACTATTCAAGATTAATATCTTGGGGAATAGTAGATTGTTATAAAAGGTAATTAAAAATAGTTATATGGACTTCAAATGTACATAAGATATTAAAAATAGAAATTTGTATAGGGGTTTTACTCATTTAGTTCGATAGACTATAGGGATTTTCAATAATAGGACGTGACAATCTAGCCTTAGCTAGCATGATGTTTGGATTTGGATCTAAAGGCATAATGTTTATATTATGTTTAGTAGAAGAATAGGGAAAAGGACCCTAAAGGTTAAATCATGAGTGTCTAGTTTTGATTTCACAATCTAAAGGTGGAAAGGAGCCATTATAATTAGAAGACAAAGGCAAAGGGCCTTGGAGAGTGACTCACGAGCATCTAGTTATGTTTGCACAATTTTAACTCGATGAGGAACCATTATAATTAGAGGAATGATGGGGTATAGAAATGATAACCTATACAAATGGAGGTGAAATATAATTGATTAGACTCGATGCAGTGTTACTCAAGGGAGAGGGTGTTGACCTTATAAAAATGGGTCTAATAATTTAAGAAGTATAGGATGGTTCACAAGATTTAAAAATAATAGTGGCAATGTGGTTTGTAGAAATGAATCTCATAGTATTATTATATTCATAAGGCATGTTGTTGTAACCCAGTTTGTTATCATGGGTATTATGATCCTAATTATGATCATGCTAATTATGATTTTGACCCTAATTATGATTCTATCCTTAGTTCTAATTATTCCTTGGCGGTTGTTGATTATGTCAAGGAAATATATCCTTGTAGATGCCCATATCCTTATTAGTGTCCTAGAGAGGAGGCTTGAACTCAAATTTTCCATTCTTAATCAAATATTTAATAAGGTGACACAATTAAACAAAATGATAAGCATCATGACCAAGAACATAATGAAAGTTAAAAAAATTTGTTTGCTTGATACCAAACAAGTTTGGGTTGATTTTGAGCAAATGGCCTTGGTATAGGCCATACAATAAAATTAGATGCTATGAGCTTGTGGAAAAAAACCTCAAAGGATCTCTTATTTTAATAAATAATCTAAAGTTGTTATTAAATACCCTTCATGAATGGACTCTTTCCAAACTGTTTGGTAGAGCTAATTACACATTTGTAACTAGTAGAACCTACACCATTTGCACATGTCTTGATTTAGTTACTCTAATTCTGACCATGTTCTTATTCTTATTGTACCCCTTGGCTTTATCTATTACAAAAAATTGACTAGGAGGTTGGTTTTGGTGTGATGTTTGACCCTATGAATAAAACCTAACAAGGCCTTTTGTAATAAGAACCTTTTTAATTTGCACACCCTTATATATGATATATTCAAACATGTTTGTGTAAACAAGACATAAATTATGTCCCACCTTAGGGATTAAAATATATGAAAAATTGTTGGCTAGATGTTTGTCTATAAAATTATGTTTAAAGCATCCAACTAATTCTCTCCATCACTATATATATATATATATATATTATGAAGCTTTCTCCATCTCATTGTTTGGATTTGCACAAGTTAACAATAGTTAATTCATGTTCAATAATATATGAGAAATGGTTGAAAATTTTTATAGGTAGATCATTTCAATTTATAACTGATCCCTTGAGTAACTTAAGAATCCATTCTAAAGCTTTTCTCACTAAAATTCAAGGAAACAAATGAAGTAAATAAATGTTACTATAAGCTACATCTTAGCATAATAAAAAAATTACTAAATGTGATCATGAGGGTCATCCTTTCCTTTGTATTTGTTAGATTTGGGTGCCAAAAAATGAGATAGAAAGGGGACTTGGAGAATAATCAAATTGAATGAATATGGACATATCTCATCAAATTTGTTTTTCTTGATTTTTTTCCCTATCTCTAATGATGACACAATTTATTTCTTTGAATTCCAGTCTTGCATGTTTGGTGCATTGGTGGGTGAAATATAATTCTATTGGGGGTGGTATGTGCCCCTCTTACATGGGTTTGTTAGGGATATACACCCTATAACCTATGAATTTATTTTGGTTCACTCCTTGAGTCAAGTAAGTAAGCCTTTGATTCCTAGGTTGATAAACATTCCTTGAAGTCAATCACCTTGAATTGTAATTGTTATGTTGATTTTGGGGAGTCTATAGTCTATTCACCAAATCACTCATTGGTTGGGAATAACTTTCCAAATTATTTTTCATAATTTAATCAATATGCATTGAATGTTTTGGTCCCTAATTTTATGAAGGGACAAGACATTCTTGATGATTGAAAAAAGTATGCTCTTTGTGTAGCAAAGCATCCTATGGAACCTCTTGAGACTTAGGTTATTCAATTGAGATATCTGGATCCATCATAGATGTGTTCTCAACTAAAGTGTGTTTCATTGGTTCAACCACATTCCATTTTTCTTTATAAGCACCATTATGTATGGAAGTAGCAACTAAAGAGTTCGTCAAGTCTATAATAAGCTAGTCTACATATTATTGAATTATCTTCTTGATCTTGGTGAGAAGATCTTGATCTATGTATGTTAACTCTATGATCACTTCCTTTTCTTTATTAGAAGATGTAATGTTTATTTTTAAAATGTGTGCAAGGAATTATTCTTGCTCTTATTCTTCTATCCTAATCAAGGTATGCAATTATTCTATAGGAAAGTCTGATGGCAATCTAGTGCCTAATTCAATCAACCTTAGGAGTGATTTATCTTTGTACTCTAGGGGTTGATGTTCAAATTAATCTTCCTCATATCTTACAGTCATTGAAATGTCCTAAAATACCATAGAATTGTCTTGTCCATCATATAAGTGCTCTTGCTCATAGGTAGGGCCATAAGAGACCCCACTATGAGTGTACCTTTGAATCATGTATAGAAGTTCATTCTCTATGTTTGCTAATATTTTTAAAATGTTTGTAAATTCTAATAAGTTGTGTTTTGATTTTATTCAAAAAAGTGACAAGGAAAAAGAGACTATAATAATAAGGAGGTGGTGTAGTACCACATAATTAGAAGAATTGGTCCATATAATTACTCAATTTTTGTGGGTTGAAATCATTAAATTAGAAGAGGGTATGATAACTCAAAGACCTATAGTGTAAACTAGTACACCAAATGTAGGTTTAGAGATACATCAATACCATAAAATCTAGTTCAACTTTGATGAGTTACTACTATAAATTTAAAATAGATTCTTTATGATGAGGAAAGTAACAATGCAAACTAATAAACTCAAGATGTGAAAACATGTAAGAATTATTAACTATATAACTAAAACTAAATGGGAATCACAATGCCACCACATGGTAATTAGAAGTATAAAATTTGTTCTATAATGTGAAAACATGTAAGAATTATTAAATATAAAACTAAAACAAAATGGGAATCACAATGCCACCACATGGTAATTAGAAGTATAAAATTGGTTCTATAACCTATCACATGAGTAATATATAATATAACCTAAGTTCATAATGATTAAATGATGATGAGTATATAAAATAGCCTTTAACCCATACCCAAGTTAACTCAAACCAAGTAAAATGGTAAACCAATTAACACATTAGCCTAGAACTTAGAAAGGTGAGATTATGAATTTGAATTAAAAAGTGAAGTACTTTCATATTTATACAAAATGGTTTAGACTCAAATGGGAAGTATAACAATGTTATTTAGATAACATAAACATAATTTTTCAAATAAGGATTTGAATAAGGAAAAATATGATTTTGATTTGGTCAACATAACCCCTCCTTATTCAAATTAAATTGTGGAAAACAAATCTATTTGGTTGATGTGTTTTTTTTTAAAATAAGTTTTAAATTCAACCAAGACCATATAAGTAAAGGAAAATACC
This sequence comes from Torreya grandis, assembly GCA_037957365.1. NCBI lineage: Eukaryota > Viridiplantae > Streptophyta > Pinopsida > Cupressales > Taxaceae > Torreya > Torreya grandis. The sequence continues at coordinate 301,924 of JARHVA010005630.1, forward strand.
AATACAACTAAGTAAAATGTCCAAATCCCTAAATTGCCAAGGTTGCTTCATATCGCTAAATTCTATCTATATACATACTCTTAGGAGTATTTTAAGTGTTAATCTAAAAATAAAAGCACATGAAGTAGTAGGGTTTTTACACCCCCTTCTCCCAAGATATTATATGGTGATATAGAAATTTGTTCTACTCACCCTGCATCAACAATATGTCCATGATAAGTGGGGTTATTCTAAAACTTAAATTTTTGATAGTCTAGATGGTTCCAAATGTGATTAACACTATAGATGCCTCACATCAATTAAGTTCATATTGATTAACTTAATATGCAAGGGTCTATTATTTTATATAGTGATTCCATCCATGTATTGCTTAGTGGAATCCTCTTGTTAACAAGAGTTGACTCAAATTTTCATTATGGTTGGAGAGATTAGCCACTCAACCCCTAAAAATCATAGTATATGTGCCATAATTTATATACCCCATCATGGAGAGGGGTTTAAAAAATTCTAAGAGATGAAACCCTAGGTCCAAGCTTCCCTAAAGAACTCATGAGGAGGCTATGAACTCCTACTCACAAGCCAAGTTACATAAAATAAATGATCTAAGTGAAAATATTTTAGAGGGTTTGTTTAGATTACCCAAATCATACGAGATTTTGGGAGAGCCTTGACAACATTATTTTCATTCCTTAGGCAAGGCATAATTTTATATAAGAATCACTTTTGGTCACCAAGTTCCCTAAAGGGGATGGGGGGAGAGCGTACATGCATTTTTTATTTACAAAAAAACAAACAAGTAAAAAATAATCTAGCATAAAACAACACACTTTTAAATGCTTACAATTTAAGTGAGTGTAAATTTTATGCACCAAAAGTGAAGTGTTTTTGTGAAATTATTGGCCCCTTGGCCTAAGATGCAAAATTTGAAAAAAATTCAAAAAATAATTAAACAAACCATCTAAATTCATTTTAAGCACCAAAGGAAAAATTTAAAGAATTAAACATGTTCAAATTTGTCACTTTTCCATGTATGTCCTATAATTTTTAGAGGGTTTCCTCTTACTTTGAAGCATAATTATCAATGAAATAATCAAGATTTTAAAACTTGCTCTCAATTTCTTTATTTTTATTACATAAAGACTAACATCAATTAATAATGACTAATGTTGGTTACAACAAGAGAGATGATGGTCATAAAATAACTAATGATGATCATAAAAGAACTGATGCTAGTCGATATAAATTGATACCAATTATAGGTAAACCCTTAGGTAAAAAAATTTTTGTCAAAAAACTTTTATTATCCCAAGTTAGTATAAAATATCTAAAAGAAACTTCTGGATCAGTAATAAAATGTTCAGAGATAGAATAAAAAAAATAGAATAACAACTTGAAATATTCAAGAAAGCTTAAAAACCTAATTTTATTTCCATATTCTATCTTGTACTAGAATTTATGCTAGTTAGACAAGACTAATGCCAGTTACACATAATTGATACCAATCACTATGTAAACCATGTGTCAACAAAAACACAAAAACATGGGAAAAATGATTCTAAAATTTGATTAAGTACTTTTTGGGAAATCTAAGATTTCCAAGTTGTTATCCTTGCTTGAATGGGATGTGATGTCCCACCGAGCATATTAGGATGTATAGATGGAATCTAAAGTGAGTTATATCAAGCATTAGTCATGAAAACTCAAGAAAATGCATAAGAATGTAATTAGATAATATAGCTCCTTTGATGGGGTTTTATAAATGATAATTAAAAGATATTGAAAGAAAGCACATATACAATACCTTTCCAAGAGCATCCCATCATCCAAAAGTGGCTCAAAACATGATGTTCCCCTTGATTTGGTGTTCAAGTCTTCATCAATATTGTAAGGAAAAACTACTCCATCATCTCAAGTGCACCAATGAAATTAGGCTCATGATATTTGAATTAATGTTATGCCTATATTGAAGCTATCCTATTTCAAATTAAGCATTATACCACTACACATAAATGAGTTGTAGAGAGAATTTGGCATAATAAATTTACATAAATTAAGCTTGAAAATGGTGGTCTTGGCCCTCCTATTTATATATTTTTTAAATTGATCTAAATCAACCATGACCATCCATATTTATATCAAGATGTGTAACCATGAATTAATCCAATTTTGGAAATAATATCCATAAATACCCTCCTAAATATTTGGAAGGAAGGGGCATTAAAGAGGCATGGAAGTCATTAAACCTAATCTTTTTTGAATTTATGGCTTATGGATGCCACCCCACAAATGATGTCATTTGATGATGTAGATATTAAGAATCAATTTCCAACTAAAAGATATTCAATAACTTATATGGATTTTCCACTTAAGCTCTTAATTTAGATTAATTTGACTAAGTGAGTTTAATCAATTTTTATACAATTCTTTGGAAATTGGTTGCACACTATTAATAAAATTGGCTATAATATCTTATTATTGGGCTATAATTTGACTGGAGTGGAATTAGAATAAGATGTTAGTTGCGTACAGGTCAATATTCCATTTAGGACATTGTTGACATAAAATAACACATGCACTTATCATGAACCTTTGAATTGGAGAAATTTAGTGATTTAGAGTGTTATTTTTACTCAAAATGATTTTAGAAAAGTTAATAATCACATAAAATACATTTCCTCATTTAGGGATACATTAGCCTAAATCAACACTTGTATACGACAAGTTCAAACCATTTAGCGTATTTATGTGATTTTAGCCCAAATTATGTGTTTTAAAAAAATTAGAGTAAGATTGATAATTTCAACACAATGGTGTTAGGAATTATATGTATATAGGTACAACTGATAAACTACCAGCTCATGTGGAAATTATGCTTCTTAGTGATCTTGCTTCTAAACTAGGGTTTGACTGTGAGAAAAAAGTTTTAGAAATGAAATTGAAAAATTGGAAATGGTGATTTCACTAAATAATTGTAGTGGATTTTAATGCTTTATTTGAATGAAAAAATATAATAATAATATATTGAAATTTATTGGGGCGCAAACCCATGCAAATATGTAACCAAAGGTAATATTGGGTATTTCTCATATAAGGGACAAGATTATTATTTTTTTTATCAAACAACCTCTCAAAAGGGTAAAATAATACCACAAATGAAATTTAGTGATTAAAATAAGAATAAATACATCCACAAATTTGATAAATAGACTTGCATACAAAAACATAACATAGGAAAGAAAGGGAAATCTTCAATCTATTCTCATTCTCTAGGTTACAACATGTATATAACTTATTCAAAATTTGAAATAATCTATCTAATAATAAAAATATAAATGGGCTACACCATAGTATCCATATTTATACAAAAAATTATCATGGAATATATGTAGTTAATAAAAACTCCATGCCCTATTCAAGAGCACGTAAAATATAAAAACTCCATGCAAAGGGGGTGTGTTCGTTAGCTATAATGGCATCCCTAGCAAGGTAAATAGTTATAAAATAACATGCAAGTACTGGGCATTACAAAAAATACTGAAGGCATGGAGGGAACTTGTAGAATATTCATGTAATGAGTTTATCTTCTTTAGTTGAGCTACTATATCTTTTCCATGTAATGAGGTGACAAAAGTGAAACCCAAACTTATAGCAAAAGATAGATTTTAGATAACTTTAGGTTATTTTTGAAAAACCTAACTTGTAATTTTCAATTAGGAATTTCACAACTTTTAAGTCATCCAATTTTTAATAAATTTGGAAATAAAATTTACAATACAAGATTTCACAATTAAGCAACTCAAACTTGTCAAAAATGAATGTGTAATTTACAAGTTTTCTTTTTAAAACTTTCACCCTATCAAAAAAAGAACATGGAAATTATAGTTGACTCTTTCTAAAAAAGAATTGCCAAAATGATAATTGTAATTTTCAACATGAAATTTTGAAATATTTTTACAAGAAAATATAATATAGAGAATGTTCTGATGGAAAGAATTAATCTACAACCATAAATTCTAAAGACTCTTTGTCCTTTGCACGTGTCTTCTTAATATATGCATCAAAAACATTGAAGATCTCTAGGATATGATATTCATTGGGACCAAAAGAGTATAGGTGGATTATTTCACAATCTATAATTGTGGTAGGGAGTTCCCTTTGTGCAACCATGTATACTTGAGTCTCTTTCCCTAATTGATCCAATGTATTATGGTACCTAATAAAATGGTGGATAGATCTCAAGCTAAATGTTGTGTCTCATGCTGACTCTCCTTTGACCACTCCTTTGAACTTATCTTGAACGTTATGTGTTGAAAGGATCTAGTCTTGATGATATATTTCATAACATGACAATTTATTCAACAAATATTTAATGTCAAAGAACATATATATGAACTTTTCATGTGTAGCATTAGCTTTATTGGTACTCTCTATGATTATTTTTATTCTAAACTGAGCTTCTCTATCTAATTCCTCATGTTCTATATCATTTGTTAGTATCTTTTCTACACTAAATATATCAGTTTCAATTGTATCCATATTTGTCAACTTTGGATAGAATAGGTTCAACCTTTCTATCTCTTCCTGATACCTTTTTTCTCTCTCAAAGTTTCCCATCCATCCTTCAAGGCTTTGTAGTAGTCCATTACTAATTCAATGACTCTATTTACATTTTAAATGTGCTCTTATGCCCAGTTCTTTGTATCCCTTCCCATGTTGCTAATCTATGTCACTATATTAGGTGTTTATTTATCTATGATCTGAGTAATAGATTATGATGGTTGGTTAATGGGCTTATTGAATTTATTCAATGTAGTCATCAATTTTTTATACTTATTATTCAATTCATCATTTTTGACCTTTTCACTATGTATTTTCTCAAAGAGAGATTTAATTATAGATTAAACATCATGTTTCAATCCCTCTCTTGTAGGATGACTAAGGTAAACTTTTGATTTTTGGTAATACACCACCACCAGATCTTCTTTTTATTTTTCTAGTGGGGGGACTGTAATCTCTACATACTTCTCCCCTACTAAATCATATAGTATTCTTGATATGGTTCTGGGAGTTGTCTTTGATCTCTTTAATGCCTCTATAAGGCCATAATCCAATGTGCTCAAGGACACCATCTACTTACGTTTCTTCCCCATTGATTGTACTAGCCAACTAGAAATGGCATCCTATTATCCTAGTATTACTAATTATGAATTTATAATTAAAGTTGTTGCACTAGTGATTATAATGGTAAATGTTGAGTCTATTATTATTACCACTAAATATTTGATTGATGTTTTGGAAATCTCTTCCCCATGTGAGGGATATCTAGAACATAAATGCTCTGATACCACTTGTCAAGATCTAACTCCTCAATAAGAGTACATATGATTACCTTGTATTAGCAACTAAACACAGAATTATACTAGAATGAACAAGTAACTAGAATTCAAAAATAACATAGAATATGAGAGACAATACACAATCTTGTATTAATACTCATCCAAAAAGAAAATACAACAAAGAAGATGCCACTTCTTCTCACACCTCTATGATGCTTCCCACACTCAAGGGCTCCCAGTAATTCTCAATCAAGAGTTCACTCTCCTACCAAAAATGGTCCCAACACACAACTCAAACACAGAGTTGGTGTTCACCTCTAACCAGTCAGTAATAACACTACTAGTACACAAGTACTCAAAGTACTTCAAGTAGATCTCCCATGAACTTGAAACAACTTGCAACTCAAATGATCTTACTTACAGATGTATATCTACCATGAACTTTCAACAACCTGCAATTCAAATGATCTTACAATTGGAAGGATCTACCTTGCCTTCCTCTATTGCTCTTTTAACAATACATGCCAATGGGTCTATAAATAGATCCCATACTAAATAATAACTTAGACTTCTAATTTACAATAATTTGACACGTAGCTCAAGACACAAAAATAGTCTTTACATGCAAATAATCAATTCAACAAAGTAACTATTTGTGCAACATACAATTCTAGAACCACACAGGTGATTGATGTCGGTCCCTATTTGACTGGAGGTGATCGACATCAGCCAACTCTTGCTGATGTCGATAGCTTCTTGTTCACCCTTGATCGACGTCGGTTGGCCTGACCGACAATAGTGACTATGACACTCAACAACCTCCTCCATGTTTGCATACATTGAAGCTTTTAGCTCCACAACCTAACAATCTCCCACTTGGAGATAAATAGTTGCAACTGTACCTATACTTATACATCATCTAGTTTGTTTCTTGGCTTTGTATCCCTCTTCAAGATCACTCTTAAAGACCAACCACCATAAATCCTATGGTGTACCTCCTATCATCCAAATCACCTTGCCACATCTGATTCTACAAACCCATGTAGAGAAGTGCTTGACCTTGCATAACATGTATACCTACTGCTGGTCCCTCTCAGATATCTAAGAATCCACTGAACTACCCTCCAGTGCTTCTTTCCTGGATTGGCTCCAAACTTGTTGACAACTCCCACTGCTTGGGAAATCTCAAGTTTAGTACACATGTACTCAACCTCATCATGTGAATCAAGACACTGTTCATAGAACTATCCAACCATCATTGTGATAACTGGTTTCACACAATCATCTGGAGGCAAAATCAATGCATGACCTTCCATGTCTTTAGAACACACTCATGCCAAAGAATCTTGTTGCTCCCAGATTCCTCATGACACACCTCTAAACTAACTTTACCTTTAGTTTAACAACACCCTGCATATGTGACCCTACAACAAACAAAACATATAGTAACAAGATAATGTGGCTAATATTATCCAACTTGGTAAAGAGAAACACAATGGTTAAACCTCCATTGTCCTGCAGCTTACTCAAGACCATATACCTTGGCCTTCCATCTCACATGTCCATTCCCACTCTTCTTTATCCTAAAAATCCATTCATCTCTCAGTGCTTTCTTCCAGCTGGCAACTCCACCAAAAACTCCCATTTAGTTCTTCTCCAAGGAATCACATTCCTCATCCATGCCAAGCTCCCACTATTTTTTGGATTCTACCTGCTCTGCTTCTTTAATAACTTCCTAGTTCTTGACCATCAGTGAGCAACAAGTAGTGTAAAGAAGGGAAATGACAAATTTGAGGATCAATTACCCTTTCAATCCTCCATATGGGTGCTTGAGACTCCTTGATAGCTTGCTGTCCACCCAAAATCCATCTCAGTGACCGATGTCGATCACATCTCAGTCTGCACTTGACTGACATTAGTTCCATGTGACTGCCTCATCACTGACATCAGTTCCTCCCTAACTGACACCAATGTTTACCTATCTGAGTCACTAACATTGAGATGCACATATCTGATGTCGATCCTTGTCTGGATGTCGATGTCAATTTTCTAACCGATGTTGGTCTCTATGATTTACTTGTGAGCAATGACTTTTACCCACAAGCTCCTTTTAGATCAAAACCTTATCCAAATCAACCTTGCTCTACTCAAAATTCTTTAGCCCCTTTTGCTGATCTCTATCTGTTATCTTCTCCTTGAAAACCAAGGCTTTCCTATTCTTGTCATGAACATCAGATTTCTCAAGAAATGTCACTTTCTTTTTTTGCTTACAAAAATCTCGATCCATGCTTTTCAAATCTAAAAGCATACCTTTTGACTCAAGAACATGCATCTCCTTCTTATTCATGTGACCAAGCCTATGAAGCCACATCTCTGAATCTACAATTGAAGTCGATAAACCAGAAGTAAAATTAGTAATACAAGTAGATAGATAAAGCGTACCTACTTTCTTACCTCTTGCTACAACAAGTGAACCCTTGGAAACTTTCCAAGAGTCTGCTATGAGAGTTAATGTACAACCCTCATCACCCAACTTTCCAATAGAAATCAAATTCGGTTTCAGGACTAGGACATGCATGACCTCCTTCAACACCCATGTGTTGCCCATCTACAATTTCAGCTTCACTTTCCCTTTGCCAACCATTTGACAAGGCTTACCGTCCCCTAAATAAATTTCTCCAAAGTCTCCCTAGACATATTCATGAAAAAATTCCCTATTTGGGGATGCATGGAAAGAGGCACCAGAATCTAAAACCCAAGATTCTACTTTATCCAAGGAACATACCAAAGCATCTTGTGTAACAAACTCTGCAACATCTGCTTCTTCATGTCCTTCATGCTGATCTTCATTCACGTAACAATCTCTCTTTACATGCCCTTACTTTCCACATTTCTAGTAGGTTATTCTACCATACTTAGACTTGGATCTTCTACCTATCTTTGACCTTGATCTCCCATGCTCGATCTTCTCTCTTTGCCTTCCCCTACTTTCAACACTCAAAGCATTCCCTAATGATTCACCTATGCTTTTCTTGTGAATTTCTTCATTCAAGATTACACTCACAACATCATCAACTTTTAAGATCTTTGAAGTAGATGCAGTATTACTAACTACCATTACCAAACTCTCCCAACTTTTAGGTAATGAGCATAAGATTAAGAGAGCCTTAATTTCATCATCCAAAACAATATTGACTGAATTTAACTAGTTTACCAAACCATGGAAATCATTAAGATGACTATGTACAAATCCACCTTCCAACATTTTCAAATTAAATAATTGCTTCATAAGAAATACCTTATTCAAAGCTGAGGGTTTTTCATATAAATTTGCCAAAGATTCCATCAACTCTACCATTGTCTTAGCTTGTGATAAGCTGGAAATCATAGATGATGCAAGGCTCAACCTTATAGATCCTAGAGCCTTCCGATCAAGAACCTCCCATTCTTCATCCTTCATATCTATGGGCTTGCATGCAACCCCACCCAATGGTAAGTATAAATCTTTCTGATACAGATAATCTTCTATCTGCATCCTCCATAATTGATAGTTCTTGCCATTAAACTTCTCCATTCATAGCTTACTTTCTTTTGCCATTGCTATACTCCCACTCAAATAGAAACCCCTGTGAGTGACCTATAATCAAAAAACACTAACCAAATCTGATATAACCTATTAGTAACCCAACCAAAAGCTTTGATACCAATTGTGAGGGGATCTAGAACATAAATTCTCTGATCCCAACTTGTCAAGATCCTACTCCTCAATAAGAGTACATATGATTACCTTGTATTAGCAACTAAACATAGAATTATACCATAATGAACAAGTAACTAGAATTCACAAATAACACAAAATATGAGAGACAATACATAATCTTGTATTAATACTCATCTAGAAAGAAAATACAATAAAGAAGATGCCACTTCTTCTCACACCTCTATGAGGCTTCCCACACCTCAAGGGCTACCAATAATTCTCAATCAAGAGTTCACTCTCCTACCAAAACTGGTCCCAACACATAACTCAAACAAAGAGTTGGTGTTCACCTCTAACTAGTTAGTAATAACACTACCAGTACACAAGTACTCAAAGTACTTCAAGTAGATCTCCCATGAACTTGCAACAGCTTGCAATTCAAATGATCTTACTTACACATGTAGATCTTCCATGAACTTGCAACAACCTGCAATTCAAATGATCTTACAATTGGAAGGATCTACCTTGCCTTCCTCTATTGCTCTTTTTACAATACATGCCAATGGGTCTATAAATAGATCCCATACTAAATAATAACTTAGACTTATAATTTACAATAATTCAACATGCAGCTCAAGACTCAAAAATAGTCTTTACATGTAAACAATCGATTTAATAAACTAACTATTCATGTAACAAATATTTCTGGAATCGCACAGGTGACTGACGTTGGTCCTTATCTGACTAGAGGTGACCGACATTGGTTGACTCTTGCTGATGTCGGTAGCTTCCTATTCACCCCTGACTGACATTGGTTGGCCTGACTGATGCTAGTGACTATGACACTCAACAACCTCTTCCATGTTTGCATACATTGAAGCTTTTAGCTCCACAACCTAACACCCCATCTATGGGTTGAGTGGTCACATTTGTATCAATGAATTTCTCCATCTCTACATCCTTTGTGGGGGTTGGGGTTATTCTAGAAATGGGTGTAGTGGAAGTGAATGTGCTTATTATGGGTGTGGGAGATGTAAGTGACACTAATGGAGGAGTAGGCATTGGGAGTTAAAAAAGGGAGACCCATGGGAGTGTGGAATCCAAAGTCATGAATGAATCAATGAAAGCTATGGGGGCACTTAGGGTTGATGAAAAGGGGAAGGTGATACGACATGAAAATGAAGTAGTGGTTATCCTAGTGGTTAGGATGGCTAATGGGATTGTAGTTAGGATGACTGAATCCATATTTATATATTTATATGTGGTGTTAGTGATTAATAATTGGGGTGGTGGTGATTAGGAATGGGATGGGAGGAATTATGGAAGAAGGGAGTGAAATTGTGGAAGAGGGGAGTGGAAGTGAAACCTGAGTATCTAATTAAGTTGATTGAACTATTGGCAATGGACTTAGTGGTAGAAGTGAGTTGGTGGAAATGGAGGGGAAATTACTTGAAGTGATGGTGGAGTGGAGATAGGAGTTAGAGGTGTTGATGCTAATGGAATGAAAAATATATGAGGAGAAATTATAATAGAGATAGGAGTAGAAACTATGATTGAGATAGGAGTAAAAACTATTGGTGTTTTGATAGTACCTGTATCTTTAATGAAATTACTATCAGTTGATTTGCCACTATTCTTTGGCTAATATTTTATCCTCTCTTAGACTTTGAATTTTGATTTCTCTTATGGGATACCACTAGCCTATCTACCTATTATAAGAGGGTTCCACTATTGGAACCTTCTGCTATCAGTGGTACTCCTTTCTCCTTGAGATTTCTTAGCTTCTCAACTCACTATTTCCTTAGTCACCTTGACCCCCTTACTTCTAAGCCAAGTGATTATTTTATTTTTAATGTTGGTGGTTCTATCTATTAATGAAAAAGTCTCAATAATGGACCACCTTACTACTAAAAGGGTTTGAGCATAGATCTTATTATCATAGTAGACCTTGTTTATTAGGGATTCATCATATACCAATTCCTCAAGGACTAGTTCCATGTTAAAATCCTTGATCTGATCTAGGGTGATCTTGGAATAATACTTTAGTCTCCCTTCTTATTCATCTTGAAGGTTCTCCCAGTAGTATTCATAATAGGTAACATGGGAATATGTGGTGATCCCTAATGCACTAGTAATGTTGCCATTTACATCATATAATGGCCTTGTCTCTATAGCCCTCAAGGTCATCTAAGTCATTTTAGAATTTTCACACTTGGATTTGGATAAATAAGGGAATGTATACCTCCTTATAATAATGGGGAGATAGATTTATACCTTGTGTTTTGATTGATAATAACTCATGAGTCTATATGAGCTCCCTCAAAAGTTTCATTAAAGCCCATTTATCACTTACATACCTTGGGAGGGTGTGAGGACAACCACTAAATCCCCATATTTTGATTTAGGAGTATGTGGGTAATTGAATGAAACAATATCCCCAATTTTTAATCTCTAAAGTAGTAACATCAAAGAATTTATTCTTTTCCATATCTTTATCAAAAATGACTATGATGGAATGTATGAATACATCATTTAATTTTATAAAGTGCTACCTACTTACCTCAATAGTGAGGTTATGGTAATAATTGAACACCTTGTTTTCTTGGTCAATTGATATATTCAATCATTGGAAGGCTCTCCCCTTTGCTAATATGTATACTAGATATGAAGTCATATAGAACCTCCCTTTATTATGGACTTCCATCAACTACTTATGGATGGAGTCACTTATCAATTATGCCCAATGGATGTACTACTTATTTTTATGGATTACCTACATATATTGGTAAATCCACTATTTAAAGTTCTTAGCATTGAGATTTTTAGTGACTCTATGCAGTCATATGATTAAATCACCCACTTCATCCTTAAAATCTATCCTTACCAATGTTTTGGATAGTCTTGTGGATGTAAGCCTAGAGACCTTTAGACATTTCTTATTCATTACCCTTAGATACCCAATGCTATTGTCTAGATAGAACTTATTTGATGATTCAATAGTTTTATCAAGATAACTCTCATATTTAGGTATCAGGAATATTAAGTCTATAAAATTGGGGTCTCGGTTTAGGATTCTCTCTCCATTGTCATTCAACACTTCTCTCTTTTCAGTATCATAGTGCTTCACCAATGTGAGCACCATCTTATGGATTTGTACTGATAGGGGAAGGATACTTATTGAGGTAGTCCACAATTGTAAATGCTCCAAATCTAGTCATTTTTGAATTTAGTATTCACTCTAATCCAAAAATCACCTAGGTTAATGTGACCTAAGTATGTGTATATGATCTCAAATATGTTATATTCCAATCTAAGTGGGATAGTGGGTCCCTTGTATTTGAATTTCATCTCTTTTATAGACATGGATTTTGTGGAATTTTCTAGGGGAAAATCAACTACATAGTTGGCAAGTTTTGAGGGTGGAAAACATAGGTGAAATCTCCAATAGAGATTGGGGTTGATCTTTCAAGGAAAATATCTAGTGGAGATGGTAGTTATAAAACACATTTCAGATGTTCAATATAAAATATGGTGGGTTTTAGGCTTGAAAATGTAAGTAAGATCCCTAATCGGATTTGGAGTTATAAGGTACACTAGGATTGTCCATAGAGTTATTGGGTTGTAGATGAAAGTGTAAATCTTGTGGGTTTTGGAATTGCTTTAATAAGTGAAAAGTCCATGAGCACTATGCAAGGAATCCTCAAAGGAATATTTGACTAGTTATGTTAGTTTCAAGAGCCCTAGGTTTCAAAAGATTTAATTTTTTTGAAAACTTGATAAGAAGATGACCCTTGCAATGATACTATGAAAACAAAATGAAAAATCTTAGATTTTATGCCAAGTAAGGAAAAAACACTAAAATTCCAACAAATAGAAAAATATGGAAAATTAATCTATGCTTAGCTTTGATAGTGATAAAAATTATTGATCAAAATGATGTAAGGATGATAAAGGAATACTAAGAACAAGTAGAAATGGATTTTGGTTTGAAACGTGGCTTGAATATGAGGTAAAATAGCTCAAATACATGGATTATAGGGTCATGGATCAAGATGTGTAGCTCCAATATCTAAATTTTCAATTTAACAATGAATTATAATTAACCTTTATTAGATTTATATATAACCTTTGCATTACATTCCCTTAGGTTGGTGGTTGGCAAGAGGTTTAGAAATATGGAATCTAGGAGTAACATTGCAACTTTGAAAATTCACAATTTGCACTTTGACCTCCACTTTCTATAGGATAACTTGGTTCTTTGAAAATGGGAAGGTGTAATTTAAGGCACAATTCATAACTTTACAAGTTATAATTTGCTATCAAAGTTTTAGTTCCCATAGGAAGGTTATCAATGAGAAACACAACTCAAGTTAAAATTTACAACTTTACAAGTTGAAAATTACAACCAAAGTTTTGGTTTTCAGTTGGAGTGATGTATAAGAAGTGGAAATTGGGAACCAATTTGCAAGTTTACAATTTGTAAATTGTATTCCAATATCTAGTTTCCATCAGCTATGAGTAAAGCAAGAAGTAGAGGTCTAGATACAATTTGAAAATTGTACCCATATCTTTAGTTTCCACTAGGGTTTGGGAAATGAGTGTCCTGGGTCATTTTAAGGCATTTTTACAAAATAAATAAATAATGGGTCTCCCTTATGGTACTATATATTTTTACATTTTTGGAAAAAAATATCAACATTTTTGATGACCCTTGGGTGATTGCTTGCTAATTAGTTTCTTTCCAATAGCCTTCTTGTTCATTGGGCATGGAGTCACTTTAAGCTTAACACACTTTAACTAGTGAAGAAAAAACTTAAGATTTACCTAAATAAGAATGAAATAGGGAAAAATAGAACAAACTAAGGAAATAAAAACTCCTAATGAGTTGACTTGTGTGAGATCAATTATTGAGAAAAATAACTAACCCTAATATATAGTTTTTTCTTGAAATGAATTCCAACCTCAAAATCAATCTTTGAGGTATATCTAATTGACTAGGATAGGTAGTTTCAATCCAGTGAGCTTAGATATATGGAATATAATTTATCTTTTTCACTGAGTTATAATATATGGACCACTCGATATTACATCAAACTTGGTGTGCTTGCCTAGTTTAGCTCTTTCAACATCCCATTTGAGAATCATGTCTCCTTCATTAAATCTCCTATTATATGATTTTTTGTCAAAATTTCTCTTTGTTTGAGCTTGATTTGCTTCTAGAACTTTCATTGATTGGTTCTTGACTTATTCTAGTTCTTTAAGTTCTACTGATCATAATGTCATTTCATTATTGTTAATCACTTCTAACTAATGATTGAGTTTTATATATGGTAACTCAATTCATAATAAGACTCTGGCTTCCATTTCATATACCAACATGAATGGAGAATTTCTAATGGCTCTTTTGGGAGTGATCCTATTAGCCCACAGTGTTGATTTCAACTTTGTGTGCCATGTCCTTTGGTTATCTTTCATTATCCTTTTGATAATCCTTATGAGATTCTTTTTGGTAGAGTAAAACAAGCCATTACCCTATGGGTAATAATTATAAGTACCTAGGTATACACTATACCTTACATCCTATTCATTCACTTGAGTGACCACAAAAGCTTTGGCATTATCTGAGATAATGATGTAAGGAACACCAAACCTTGTGACTATGCCATCCATGAATTCTAGGATAGATGCCTCCATGGCATATTTTAGTGCAACTAATTTAGTCCATATTGTGAAATAGCTAGTTAATTTAAGGACCTATTTATGTACTAAACTAAATGGTGGATTGATCATACCAATGAAATCTAATCCCCATTGATAAAATAGTTGGTTAGCTTGGATTGGTTTGAGAAGGAGAGATGCTAATCTTTGTTTACCTATGAATTAAGCACAATTACGATATTTCCTTACACATTTAAAGGCATATGTGAATATATCAAAATAATAGTATCCCCCTATCATTATTTTGATGGCTGAGGTTCTTGTAGAGAAATGTGCCTCTGATGAACCA
Source organism: Torreya grandis (assembly GCA_037957365.1). Taxonomy (NCBI): domain Eukaryota; kingdom Viridiplantae; phylum Streptophyta; class Pinopsida; order Cupressales; family Taxaceae; genus Torreya; species Torreya grandis. The sequence goes on from JARHVA010005630.1 coordinate 316,967, forward strand.
TCATGAAACTCCTTGAGCACCTTGGGAAATTGATTATGATTGATACATATTAGCATGACTCGATTCATATATTTCATAAATAATATTCCATCAATAAGAACATAAGGAATGGATAAGAGTCTAAAATACCTTTTCCTAGATTATTAGAAATCATATAGGTACTCACCAATTTGTAGGAAGATAGTCATGTCATGGATCTAACTATTGAATAGAGGTGGATTGGTTGGTTGGGATGCATTTTGAGCATACACTACATTAGATACTACTTCAATAGTCTTAATATCAGAATCCATCTATTCACATAAGCACTTTCTTCTCATAAGATTTGTAATTTTGATGTTCACATCATATTCCATGACTTTTGTGATCCATCCTACTCTTTTTCATTTATTTCCTGACTTAGTAGGAACTCTTTGATGCTTTGGTGACTAACCATCAGATTAATTTTATTATTTGGGAGTATATGCTTTAAATTTTTGATAACTTTAATTACAACATATATTTTCTTCTCCACAAAACTATACTTTTCTTCATAATCCTTCAAGGATTGATTGAAGAAAGATATTGGCTATTCCAATTTTTCTTTATTATGTTGGGTTAGAATAGTTGAGATGTTGTGTTCCCATCCAAAAGTGTAGATAATAAAATCTTTCTCATATATGGGGTTGACTAGGGTAGGAGCTTAGGAAATAGCTTGTTTGATGGTTTTAAAACTATATTTTCCTTCTTGTGTCTAGCTGAAAATAATAACCTTATTAAACATTGCAATAAGGGGCTTGGCCATAGAGGCAAAATTTTGAACAAACCTTCTTATGAAGTTGATTTTTTTCAGGAAAATTTATAACCCATTTTTATGGATTAGAAGTACTAATACAGATATAACACTTATTCTCTTTGGGTTTATTATAATACCCTATTTTGAAACAATGTGTCCTAGTAGTTAATCCCTTCATAAAATGCAAAAACACACTTTTCTGTATTGAGGAAAACTTCAAATTATCTGTACCTTTCAAAAAATTTCCTAAGGTGATCTAGGTGTGCATCAACATGTTTTAAGTAAATAATGATGCCATCTAGGTATACCAAGATCATTTCATTTATAGAACCTATGAAATCCATATCCATGTCTCTTTGAAAAGTAGCACCAGCATTGGTTAGACCAAAAGGCATATTTTTATATGCATATGTACCCCATTTTGTAGTAAAGGTAGTCTTAAACTATTTTGATTCTTGCACCAAGATTTTTTTATACCCAAAATAACCATCTAGAAGGGAAACCTTTCAGATCTTGATACAGTTTAAAGAATTTGATCCATTGGTGGAAGGGGATAAGGATCCTTTAGGGATACTTTATTTGGGTCCCTAAAATATACACAAATTATAATTTCACCATTATTTTTCTTTATAGGAACCAAGTTATCAACCCAAGATGATTATTTGATAGGGAAAATGATATTAGCCTCTATCAGCTTAGACAACTCACTCTTCATCAAGGGTTTTATTTTTGGATTTATTGTTCTCTATTTCTATCTAACAGGCTTGGTATTTGGGTCAAGATCTATTATGTGTTGGGCCAAGCTAGGGTGAAAATCCCTTATATCTTGATAACTCCATGTGAAGTTATCATCAAATTATTGACACAACTCAATATAATCTTGTTTTTTAGAATCATTACATACCTTTCCAATCTTCAATGTTTTACCCTTTGAGATGACTACTGACTCATAGGATTATTCATTGACCATGATGTTCTTCTTTTCATGTTTTATCTATTAATCTAAATTGAAGACACTCTCTAAAGTAATAAGACCCATTGGTAATTTTTTTGTCTTCATTTAAATGATTTGATCCTCATATTGATCTTAGAGTCTTAACTAGTTTCTATCAGAGAATTCATATTCTTCTCTTAGAAAATTTACAATCTACTAACCACTATCAAAGACATACCAGTTATTTTCATTATTAGGAAATGATGGCCTTACTCTAACCTTTACATGCTGGTTATTTTTCCTCTTTATCTCTTTAGGTAGGTTATACTAGGATCCTATCAAGGCCATATGATCAACATCTTTATTTTGTGCTCTTAGTATCACTTGAATGTTTAAAATGGTAAAGTCTTCTAATAGGTCCCAAACCCTATATTTGTAAGATCTTAGCAAGTTATTATTGGTTATGCATCTAGATCTTACTTGGTGAAAGATAAACTCAATATCACTAAATACTTATAGAGACTTTATCCCTCTTTCCTTGGCTAATTATAAACCTCAAATCAATGCTTCATATCCAATTACATTATTATTGTAACTAAATTATAGTTTCAAAGAATAGAACTAAATCTCCTTTTATGGAGAGAATAAAATAATACCTATACCTACACTATTCCTACTTCTTGAACCATTGAAGAATAGTTACCACATTCCTTGAAGATCTTTAGCTAGTCTTACAAGATTTGAGATGATTGCATCATTTTCATGAATGCAATGTACCCAACCTAGTTTCTTATACATACTCATATGGATAAAATTAGATATTTGATCCCCATTAATTCAAATGAGTGTTTGGGATATATTTTATAGTTGTTTCAACTTCATTATCAAGCTCTTCATCTTGATCTTGCAATGTGCAATTCATATCCATAGGGATAGGGGTGTATGGTTCAATATGGTCCTTAGTGATTGGCTCAACTCTTATTTTTACTCTTGTTACATATCTCATCCTAAGTAACATGTGAGACCATTCAGTAGATAGATACCCTCCCATTTTTTTAGTGAAGTCTCATTAAAGGCAAATGGAAAAAATAAGGGGGGAGATCAATAACTGAGATATCTTAGGAAATTGACAATCTTGGACATGCATGGATAGTTATTTTTAAACCTTTTATTATCTTGACTACTTGAATAATAGTCCCATCTAATTGAAACACATCTTTAAAGATAGGTGTATACTTAATACCAAGAGAATCATTTATTTTCTTGGGCATAATAAAACTACTATCCCTTGAGTCTACCATGTAATTATGAATGAGATTTTTCCCAACTATAATCGAGAGGTAGAAAGGGGAAAGCTTACCATTTTTTCTCATGTTGGTGTCATTTTATGGTTGAAATAAATAAATTATATTATTAGTTCCATTTATCAAAAATTTGTCTATTATTTTGAAGTTTTTCAAAGCTTCCTACTATTTCTATCTAATTTTCACTTTTTCTTAAGTGTGAAAAGAAGAAACTAGTTAATAAGGGTAGAAAAATACCTATAGAATGAATGTGTGTTGAATATAGAATCTATGAGAACTCATATTTGGATAGGTAAGAATGAAATAAAATAATAAATCACTACCACAAAACTTGTTGGTTAGACAAGTAGATGGGTGGCTTGCCTAGCGTGAGCTAGATCCTATAAGCGAAAGCTTTCTAAGAGGTTGTCAATCCACCTGATTTTAACACTTAAGTTTATGAATAAAAAGAAAATATGTTTTCATTTAAAAAAAAAATTAAATTAAAATAAATTAAATCAAATCAAATAACTAAATTAAGACAAGAAATTTTAGTGTTTTTAAAACAATGACTAAATAGAGTAACTAATGCTGAAAATTAGTCAAGACAATGTTTTGGTTTGGAAATTTAACAAGGGATTAAAGAAAGATGGTTTGGTTAGTTGATATATGGTTAAGTTAATAAAAAGGTAAATATTCAAATGGGATAAATGGGTGAATGGTTGATGAGGTAATAAGGTAAGTAATTAATATGGCAAAAGGAGAAGAGGATAAGGACAATAAAAGTGGCAAAGGCGTGAATGGATAAAAGATGGCAACAGAGAAAATGGATTGAGATATTTAAATGACAAAGGGAGAAAATGGATAAGTGGGGATGAATATATTAAAAATACAATGGGATGATAAGATAAAATTTAAGAAACAAAATAAAATGTTACCTTCCAAGCTTGAAAAAGAATGTTGTTGTTGTTGATGATGTTGTTGAAGATGTCTTGAGGTAATTTCAGTAGAGCTTCATTGATTTGAATTATTTTACTCCAAGATGTGAATAAAATTTAAAATTATGATGTCTTTAAAATAATTGAAACAAGATGTTAATAACCAGAGACTAACTTCCATCTTAACCTTGGGTGAAGGAGAGGGGGTATTTATAGCATTTGTTATGAAGAATCATGACAAAAGAGGGAATAGTAGAAGTATGGAACTATTTTACATGTGATGAATGAATGATTAAAAATATTATGTTGGTGGGATTCACACATTGATAATGGGTCTCCCATTTGGGTTGGTGTGTCTCCCACCTTGCACATGAATCTAATTTTGAATGGGAATCATGCACATGGGTCTAAATGAGGCCAAAGACTTTTCACCACCCTTTCTTGTCTTCATACAACCACTTAAATAGATGGAACATGAAATGTGGTGCCATTTTATATGTGGGTGTATTAATGAGTCAAAATATGAGGGTCATAAGATTCCCACCTTGATCATAGGTCTCCCATTTGGGTTAAAAAGTAAAAAATGGGTGTCTTTTATCTTTTCCAAAGCACTAAAGAGGTAGGTATATCATTTTGAAGGACAATTTCATGTGTGAAGACAAAATACATGTTTAATGATGGACCCTTATGATGCTTAAATGAGGCCATTAAGCACCTTGGGAAAGGGTCCCAAGTGGGGTATGATGTCCCACATCAAGCCACCTCACTTCTAAGCCATTTCACTTATCATATCTCCTCTCAAATCACCTTTCATGTAAATTTGCATGTCACATGCCATGCCATTTTTCATTTTACTTTCCATGTCATATGCCATATTACTTGCCATGTCATCATGAATAGTGACAATGGGTCCCATAGTGAATAGTACTTTCAAATAGTAATTTTGAATAGTAGTATGTGACTAGGATAAAAGTGATTTGGTTAGGTTAAGAGGGGTTAGGTAAGGGTTAAGAAATTTTTGGGGGTTTTTAGTGGGTCATGAGGTATTTAGTCATAAAAAAAACTATACATGTGTAGTTTTCTAGTATCTATATTTTGCCCCTTTTTATTATGTAGCTTTGAATTTACAAACTACAAAACAAAAATGAATCACTTGGTTGAAGGTTAGGGTACGTTGACTATAGGATGAGGTTTCCTCCCTCAAATTAAGAGTCAATAAGGAAAGGTTAAATCAGGTTAAATCAGGTGCATGTTTGATAAGTAGTTGGTGGGGAGGCATTAAGTGGTGCCATAAGGTAGCTGGGTATATGAAATGCTAATGGGTACACAAAATGTGACTACGCATGATAGTCAAGATTACATAAAGAATAAATCTACCAATATTTATAAAAAGAAGGTTGGGTTCTAGATGGACATATAACTAGGTAACCAGTCTATAACATTAGTCATGGTTGATTAGATTAAGCCTATCGAGTCATCTAGATAAGGTCAGTGTTATTCACAGGTATCTAGGGTAGGAAGTGCTCTCTCAAAGAAACATAAATGGTTTGGTTTCACGAGTAAGGGCATACAAAGTTTAAAAAAATAAGCATAGTCGATGTAGTCAAAAGGACCAAGGTAATGTCATCACATAATATGCAAAGAGGTCAAGTCAAAAATGGCTAATATTGAGGTAGATGTTGGAAAGTGGGTTGGTTGATTGGAATGGGGTGGCCGAGTAGACTCCATATGCAATAGGCAAGTGGATGTTACCTACATAGTTATTAGATATAATGTCCAAAATAAACTTCTAGCCTAGTGTAGTTCTTTTGAGGTGGGGAGTGTTGGTTAACTTGGTTTCCCCAATTTGATGTATCATGTAGTTAGGTCTACCTAAAGGATGTAATAGAATGGGAATCTCTAAAGGGTAGAAAAAATGGCTAACAAATAGTTTTTAGATTGGTTTGGTATAAATAGTGGATGAGATTATCTAAGATGCAATTAGATGATTGCTTCAACTATGAAAAATGATTCTACAACCATGGATAAGTAGGTTCAAGCATGAAATTTCTTTCACCACTTTAAAGAAAAAAGGGAAAAATATGCTTTACTAGGGTTTAAAATTTTTGGAAATACTTGAATTGCCATGGTGACCCAATGGGTTCTTTCATCACTATCCAAATAAGCTAACATTGTGCACACTCCACAACAATGTCATTACTAGGCTATGGAAGGGTATTATTCAATGATTTAGGGAAGAAAAGTAGAAGAGTGGGTAAATGAGAAGTGGTGAAGATTAAAATCCTTGACCCTTGAGCCAGTGGGGCCCCAAAATAAGTAAGCATTAAATTTTAAGGGAATTCAGAGAGAGACTCTGAGGGATTTTGGAATATGGAGTGAGGTGAATAATAATAATAATATTAATTAAATGAGGAAGCATGTTGAAATAAGAAGGAAAATAAATGGTATAAATAGAAAACCAAGAGGGAAAATAGAAGAAGAATATATAAAGATAAACAAATTACGGAGTTGAAAAGGAAGGTGGGAGAAATTGGTCTAAAAGAGACCAAGGAGGGAAATAGTTTGGTGTAAGAGGGGACTCCTATAATTGGTTACTAGTTGGAATGCAATTTAAAAGTAGGGCTATTACAGTGCATACGAGGATGTAGGCTAGGTAGGGAGAATCAAGGGAAATTATTGGTTGGGAGGTAGGTCAGGTGAGAGGGTATAGCTAACATCCACACACAGGCACCCCAACTATTTTATTTGAAGGTGGTTTTAGTTTTGATTCTAACATCTCCAAAGGTTGGAGTAAAAGGGGTTTTAAATAGGTAAGACTAGAGGGGGTGGGGAAGGAATCTTCATCCTGATGGCTAAGTGGTACTTAGGCTTGCTTGTTGGTCATATAAGCCTACATGCCTGGCCAATTATGTTATAGAGACATAGGATCAGTATATATATCATAGTATACCAAAGTTAAATGGAAGACCTTTGAAAATGTATCATGTTATACATTGTGATAATATAAGATCAAAATGGTTAGAGGGTTCAAAATGGAAAAAGGAGATAGGTAGGGTGAAGGAGTAGCTAGAGTGGGACAAAAAGAAGGATCTAAGCTCAACATGCAAAGGCATTAAAGGAAGATAGGGATACACCTGAAGTAATGAACCTTAATAGAGTTCATGCATTAAAGCAAGGGCATGGAGGACATGAGGAAGTAGACAAGGACATGTACATAAAATTACTAAAATTGGTGACTACACTCTGAAGAGTTATAGGTTGAATGGGAGAATATAAGGGATATCCAACAAGGGATGAGGTGAAGGCAGACCAAGAGATGGATGAAGAGATATGTAGATAGAATAATGAGGTCATAAATAAAGATGAAGGTAGAGAAGGATGGAAGGAGTTAGGCATGGACATATAAGAGGAAAAAAAAAGGTTGAGAAGAACAAGGAATGCCATTAAGGGAGATGAAACAATGAAATGAAACAGAGAAAAGAGAAGAAAAGTGTAAGATAAAAGATGGGGGGTGAGGGATTCACTAAATAATGACATATTGGAGAATTGAAAATAATGGGGAGAGAAGTGTAATAATATTGAAGGGTAAGGGGAGGATGAGAAATATGGGTGGCCATGAAAGGTTTGAAAATAATTCTAAAAAAAAGACCAAGGAGAAAATAGTTTGGTGATGAAAATGAAAGATAAGGAAATAAATGGAAGAAAAGGAAAAGGAGTGAAATGAGGACACAAAAAGGTGACATGAGAGTGAATAATTAGATGGTATCTTGACCAAGTAAGCATGGATGATGATAAGCAAGGAGAGGAACAATGAAGCAAATTAGATGGTGGTTTTGTAGATGAGAATGGGATGGAAAATAGAAAAGGAGTTAAGAATAATGAGGGGAAGCAAAGGATGGGTGGACAATAAGGTGAAGAGATAAGGTAGGCATCAATAAGCTTGTTAGAAGATATTGACAAGTTGCATAGGTGATTAAAAGAGATTAACAAGTTGAAAAGGTGATGAGGTGGTGAAGAAATAGGGGAACATAATGAAAGGGAATGATATGAAAATAAGGGATGAAGATTAGGGATGATAAGAAGAAGAATGAGGTAGGGATATAAAGTAGAGACACTCACATAGATGAAAAATATAAGTGAGTACCGAGATGGAAATAGGAAAAGGGTAATACAAAGAGCAAAAGTAAATAAGAGATAAGAAGAAAAGGATAATTATGGAAGGCTTCTCAAAGGATAAAGACCTAGTTAGAAGATAGTTGTGAAGTAAAAAAATGGTAAGGTGGGAAGAGTGTCAAATTGATAGAGAGTGGTGGCACATGTAAGAAAAAAATGGGATGCTAGAAGAAATAAAAATCATGCCAGATTGAAAATATGGGAAAAAAGAAAACAAGAACTGGGAATTGGAATGAAGGTGGTTTAAAATCAATGGAAGAGTAGTAAGAAGGTCATAACAAAGAAGATAAGGAGGTAAAAGTGTCCCTTGATGTGCAAAGGAACATGATGATGTGGAATTGGTGAGGAAAAGATAGTGATAAAGAGGGTATAAAAAATAGTCATGGGCAAGGGGAGATGATGAAGATGGAAAAAGAAGGCAAAGGGGGTAAAGGGAAAGGTTGGTAATGAAAGGAAAGAAAGATAAAAACTACAAAATGTGGGTGGGAAAGTGAGCTATAAATCATGCATAAATAAAGGTGATAGGGAGGCCAACGAAGTAGAGTAGGTGGTAGCTTTAAGGGAGATAAGGGGGGCTAGTGAGGAAGGTGGTCAATCCTTGTGTTAAAAAAGATTGACAAGTTGGAAAAGTGGTTAAAAGAGATTAAAAAGCTGAATAGAGGGAGGTGGTGAGGAGCTAGGTAGAGAAGTGGGGGAAAATATTTTAGGTGAGAAGGGAAAATGAAATAAATGATGTCTTGAACTGACCTCAGTAACTGAGCACTACCTACATAGTCTAAAAAGATCTCAGGTCAATGTAGTTCTCCCAGTAATTGGGATAAAATAAAGAGGAAGTATTAGGTGATGTTAAAGTACAAGGATGCTAATAAAAATCCAAATCTTTCCTGATATAGGATGCCCTAAGCATGAAGGTTTTATTAGAAATGGAAATTAATGAGAAGAAAAATGGGAGGGTAATTATTTTTTAGTGGTTGAACTACCCTTAAAAGTCAAGTAGAACCTACATAGTTGATGGACATCTAGCCAATGTAGTTCAACTAGGTTTGGAAAATGGTGCTCAAATTTTCTACCCCAATTTGATGGACCATATGGGTTGGTTTGGGTTGATGAAGAAGGTTTTGAAAAACAAAGGTTTTGGGTTTTAGTGAAGGTGATAGGGAAAGTGCATGTTGTAGATTGGTGAATAGTTTCCATAATTATCCCATATTTAGTAGGATGAGAGACATAGATGGGTAAGGTAGGATAAATAAGAAGGGAACACAATGCTAAGCACCACAAATGACATTCAATGGAGCTAATATAAATAAGAGGTTATTTTATGAGGAGGTTTCACCTTTTAATATTATGTGAGAGTATAATCTTGGAGATAATGTCTACCCCTATAAGCTAAGTTTTATGAAATAGGCTTCTATCAAGATCTACATAGTCACTTTGGCCAAGGTTCATCACCAATATGAGCTGAGTTTTAAGGGTAGTAGCGAAGTGATTACTTACAAATAATTTTTTTGATGACTAAGTAAATTCTATAAGGTAAAAAATTGGTAGTGTGGTGAGTGATAGAGGATGAACTGTGCATGACCCAAGAGTTACATGGCTAAGTTAGACAAAAGGCATCCATGTCTACATCCTCTATCCTAGTACCTTAGAACCAATGACTTATTGGTTTTGCTAAGTTGGGCCTAATCAAAAAGAAGATGTGTGGCCCAAGAGATTGATTGTAAACTTGGATAAGGTGATTATTCTCATGCTATGGATGAAATTTTAGCTGGTAAAAAAGAAAAGACTACCATGTTCCAGTAGGCACACCAATGGTTGGGGTCTAAAATTTAGAGCTTGTGGTAATAGGATGGTAGTAATAGGAAGGTAGAGGGGACAAGAAGGTGAATGTATTTTTGTGAATTCATGACATCTTACCTCTGATGGAAGAGTTTCTATAATGATAAGGATTTAGAGGATGCCATTACCAACAATAATGGTAGTTTTGGAGGTGTGACCATTGTAGCAACACATGGTTGGAAAAGAATTTATGTCAACTAAGGTAAAGGTGACAATGTTCAAGCCTAAAAGGATCATAAGATGCAAAAAAATCAAATACATCAGATGTAAATTGGATGACAAGGGTGATAAAAGGAAATCATGATGATTCATGATAACTTTACTGAAATAGATAGGTAGACCGAGGGGTACGTGTCTAGTCAAAAAAGGCAAGTAGACATGACTATTTCAAATGGGAAGACAATTCAAAGGAATCAATGAGATTATATGACCTACCACATCAGTGGAATGAAGAATCATGTCAATGAGGAAGAATGGTTAGGTATTCTATTTAAAGAATCACGAGAAGAACAAATTTCTATCATTGGGTTATTTGGTTTTGTAAGTTATAGAGAGTGTAGAGAACTACACAAGGTTAAAGATGTTAAATAATGGGGAAAATGGTGGAGATAATCAACAACCCCTATGACCTATAAAAATCAATATGGTGAATGTGAAAATATACCAGATATTATAACATGTAATGGTGATAATGGAAGTACTATTAGATTAACAACAAGAGGAAAGGCACCCATGACCCAAGATTGAGCTCTAACTCTTACCTCTATAACAACAAAGAAGGCAAGAATTTCATTACTCAAGATGCAAGGTTAAATAACATAACTGTCGACCTATTTATGGAGGGAACCCTCATTGTCTAATGAGATGTGCACTGAGGTAACAACTAGAAGTACTTATATGAGCATAACAACTAAATTAGAGGGATGCAATGGCTACAAAAGGAAAACAAGGTGAAAGAGCCAAAGTGGAATATGATTCTCATCCTATGGGGATGAATAAAAAAGAGGAGAATAAAGTACACCCTTTAGAAACTACTAAAATAAGGAATGGTATGGATGTTAGTTCAAGGAGAAATCAAGTAGAAGGATGGCTGAACAAAAATTAAGAGTCACCAAAAAATCAACCTAGTGCTTAGGTAGGAATATAATGTATGTATGGGCCTTAGGTGAAGTGTGGATAGTATGATAATTTTATATGTGCCATGAAACTCCTTGCACCCTAAATAAAATATTACATAGTTGGATGTAAACCTATACAAAATGTTTTGGATGTCACTAGTCGAATGTTATCATGCTTAAGGTTGTGTGGATACTTATGAATGTTATGGTTATGATTGGTATGTTTATGGTTGTTGTAATCTCTCTTAATCTAAAAATAATGATTATTATTTTTATAACTCTAGATGGTAAAATTCATGATGAAAACATCAACCAAGAACATTAAGATAAGAATAAGCCATGATGTTTTGTTTTTGACAAGGAATGAAAACATACCCAAAGTGGTATCGACTTAATGAATATAATCCCTTCAAACATTGTGCATGAGTGATCATGAGTTAATAAAAAAAGTTTTCTTAATCACAAGGTGTCATGTAAGCTCTAAATCCTCTAATTTATAGATAATCTAAAGGTAAGATGGGTGATAGGTAGTGTGAAGGGTAATGGGTGACATATATGATAACCTCATGTAAATTAGTTTTCCCCTTCTATAGGTAGCCTAAGAATGGTAATAGACAAGTCCATGCCATATGCTAGATGTAGACTGATAAATGTAGAAAGTCTACATGTGAAAGTTGATTACAACTTCCAACTTATTATGCTACTTGAGAGCTGATTACAACTTTATATTTTATTTTGATAGTGGGTCTTTTGCTTTATTGTTGTATATAGGAAGCTAATTGATATGGGAATCTTCTAAGAAATTTCTCTACTTTTGATAAAGTTAACTATCTTTCAAGGGAGTGGTCTAAAATTATCAGATTTGTTTAATGCTCTTGATAGCTATCCTTCAAGGGAGTAGTCTACCTTATATTTGACAATTTTTATTTTATTTTTGTGTAGCTATCCTTTCAGGGAATAATCTGTAATGCCTAAGATATTGACCCAAGTAGTATTTTGGTATCTAAATTGTTTTTGGATGCAATATTTTTAAAAAATGGACAAGTTTATTTAAGTTTAAAGGTTTATCTTTATGAAGGAAAAATTTTAACAAAATAAAGTTAATGATATGAAAAGGTGTTGTTTTTGAGAGATAATAACCATGGGATTCCATATTGTTAGAGACAAAAAGTATCCATGAGAACCATGCTATGGGTAGAGTAGTGGTACCCACATTTAGGATTAGGTTATGACTATGACGGTTAATCATATGGTTCTATGTTGTAATCAGTTGTCCTCAAAAGGAGAGGAGAAAGATGGGTGAAGGTTAAAATCTCATAATCAAGGGATGAACTTAAGTTAGACAAAAAGAGTGAGCTTGATCCTTATTTAGTAGAAAAATGGATGCAGATGTGAAGCATTGAGAGGCTCAAGTTCTGGTTTTCCTTCAAGAGAGGATAAATGATAAGCTCTTGATCCATACTTATGGGTAATGAAATAGGGTCTAAGCTAATTGAAAACAAACTTTCCTCATTTACTCTCTCCATGTTGGTCACATTTTGGTTTTCCTTTAGGATGAGGTCTCTAATATTAAATTCCCATTGTTTGAGGTGCTTGTTATAAGCATGTTTGATATTCTCTTGATAGATACAGAGGTGGGTGAGGGTTGATAAATGATGCTCATCAAGTAGCTCAAGTTGAGCTAAAAAGTGCTGATGAAAATTTTCCTAAAAAAAATCTCTTGCAAAGATATGTAAAGAGAGGGGATTTGGAATTTGAGATGCAAGACTACCTCTACTATAAATACTAGAGAGAAATGGGTAGCACCTGTAGATGTTTTAATGCTATTGTGATAGTCTGATAAAGTGAATGAGATATACAAGTGGTAATCCCAACCTGATAACTTTGTTGAGGGTTTTATTGGAGGCTTTTTCTTATGTATTTTATTATGGATGGTAAGGTGAAGAAAAGATTAAAATTATGATAAATGCATCACATAAGCCTTAAATGTGATTATTTTTGAAGGACTTGCCATTAACAATGATGATATTATGAAGAACATCAAAGTGGTAGATGATATAATGGTTGATAAAGTTGACAATAGTTTATATTTTGGTTAAGATAAGAGGAATAACTTCTACCCATTTAGTCAAATATTTAGTGGCTATGATGATGGAGATTTTCCACTGTAAAGAATGGGGGTTAAATTCCCTAATGAAATTAAGCCCCTATTAAGTGAAAGGCCAAAATTCCTTAGACACCTAGAGCTTATTAGCTGGTGCATGATGTAAATTAGTTTGTTATTAACATTTAACACACTTTTTGACATAATAACAAGAGTCTTGGTTAAGGGTGGGCCTATAGTAGCCAAGGTGAAGGATATGTTTAGCGACTGCTAGTCTACCAAAGTCTCCCCCATAGAGTCCATCATGTGTTTGCTTGATGGCATGGGAAGCTTAATGGCTACATGGGAAATGAAGAAGGAGATTATCAAAACCATGTTTATAAAGTATTCCCACTAGTATGGTGTAATGATAGGTACTCTGAACAAATTCTATTTAGGTATTCATATAGAGTCTGGGAGGAATGATACCTAGGTTGAGGTAGTTAAGAGTTTAGTCATACCAAATGTCAGGGGAGGATTCCTTCAAACTAAAAATGGTAAGGATATCAGATTAGTTATAAGGAGTGGTAAGAAGATTAATGGTGATAAGGATTTTGGAATTGGAAGGCTAAGAAGGGATCTATAAAGTAAGGTAAACCATCATATCTATAAATTCATTGGTAGATCAAGGAATAGATTAAACCAAGTAATGTTTGAATGATGCTATGATTTTGTTAAATACAAGTTTATATTTTTGAAAGACATCATTCTTACATTGATAAGATCCATTGACCTAGTTGAACACAAGCTGGGAATCACCAAATACATGGATTGCCTTAATTCCCAAGGCTAGAGTAGTTTGGAGACCTATAACTAGGCCTTTATACTCAACCATATTATTGGTGCATTCAAAGTCAAGTTTGAAGGAAAGAGGAAGAGGTTCATGATCAAGGGGAATGAGAATAACTCTAGCACCCCCCTCCTTGTTGGTACTTCAAGCCATCGAAGAACATGGTCATTTAGTAGGTTATGCCATCTTGAAAAAGAGTGATTATAGACTTGTATAGAAAGGCAAGAGGAGGTGGTTAGTTGTTTGGTGCCAATTGGTCAATAATGACATACTTTTTAATCAACTTCTACTAAAGGAATTCAAGGTCTAATTTAGCTAAGAGCATAAGCCACTTAGTTGTATGCTAATTTTGGTATGGTTTAGAGTACATGTACTTGAGTGGGTCGGTATTAGTTGGGACATAGGTTTTATGGCTAAGAAGGTAGTGGCAGAATTTGGTGGCCATGAAGGTCAATGTTAAGCAGAGTTTCTTGGTATGTGTATATCAAGTTTTTTATTCTAAAAGCATGTGGCTAATGTAGTATACAACTTGTTATTTGTGTTATTCATCTTGGTGATCTAACATTACCCCTAGGGAATGGTTGGTGGTAGATATTTATAGGTGAAAGGGGTGGTCATCCTTATGAAGGATGAGGATAGGTGATGACAAAAGTTACTATTTAAGTGAATCAAATGCCTTTTGATAATTTCCATTCCATTTAAAAGAGACATCCTTCTTTAGAAGGTCATGGAAATGTTGGCACTAGTCTGAAAGTTAGGAAATGAAATAGTAAATGGATTGATGTTTTCCCTATAGGCTATGGAGCTGCTTAAGGTGTGTTAGAGGTGTCATGTCCAAAATTTCTCTAGCTTTAGTAAGGTCTACTTTGATTCTATGAAGAGAGATGATAAATCTAATAAGCTCTCTTGAAAGTAACCGAAAAATGCCTTTCTTAGGATTAAGGCAAACATGACAACGAATGAGGCATTCAAATATGATTGTAAAAATAGTCAAGTGATCTTTTTAGAGTTTGGATTTCTTGAGAAGGTCATCCACATAGTCTTCTACAATTTATGGATTATATCATGGAGGATATAAGTCATTGCATATCAATAGGTTTCCCTAGCATTCTTTAACTTGAAAGGCATGACTCTATATAAAAAAATTCCCTAAGGGGTGGTAAAGGTGGTTTTGTGCTAATATTTAGGAGAAATCAAGATTTGATTATAACCTGAAAACCTAATCTATGAGAGATATCATCTCATGGCTAGCTGTAAGATCAACAAGTTGGTCAATGCTAGGTAGAGGAAAGTTATCCTTGGGGCAAGTGAGGTTAAGGTCATGAAAGTCTACACAAATGCATATACCCCTAATGACTTTGGTGATAAGTATGATATTTGAGACCCATTAGGGGTAGTCAATGGGTTGAATGAAGTTTACAAATAGGAGATACTGAAGTTCTTATTTGATAAGAAGGGTTATGCAAGGATGTATGCATCAAAGTTTTTATTTAACAGGCTTGGCATCATGATGAGTGACTATGTTATGGGTAGTAACAGTGGGGTCAATCTTGAGCATATCACTATATGACCAAGTGAATTCTATGATTCTATCTTAGAGGAAAGAGGAGAAGTCTTGAAGTTCCTCAACATTCAGTGATTGTCCCAATTTAACAATGTGGGGGTTATCCATAGTGCCCAAATTGATATCTATGGTGGATTCATTTGACATGGTCAAGGCCTCAGGAGGAAGGGATTTATGGATTGAAGAATCACCCACACTGAGTTAGGTAATAATATAATCATCATCTTGATGTTGGATGGTGTTGATGTAGGGGAAGCATTCTCTACCATTTTAGGGTGTACGAGTGGAAGGAATTTGGTTTTGCCACCCTTTTGGTAGATGAGAGGGCCCAAAATAATGGTATTAACTAAAAAAATTTAGGGGGGATGATGTCAGGATATTTAGGTAAAAAAAGTGGTTGGGTTGGTGAGGATGGGATATCTTCCTCCATGGTGGTAATGGGTTTGGGTGAATTGGTGGATTATTTAGGTGGTTCATACCCAAGGCCAAAAGACTCATGAGGTTGCAAAGTTTTGATATGCGGTAATTCATGAGGCCCTTATTCATAGCGACCAAGGCCAAATCCTTTCTAAACACATCTATGAAGATATAATTTAGCAAACTCTGGTTTGTTAAGATAGTAAAATTTAGAGGTAAATGGTTGGATATATGAATTAGTGGTAGGGGCTAGAAGTGGCCGATCTAGTCCACCATAAATGAAATTTGTTTGATGGTTAGGGATCCCAAAGGGGATGATGGTTCTAATGGTAGGTTCATAAGAAGAGTCATGTTTGAGATTCCCATATTCTTGGGGAGTAGAGAAGGCATCCATGGCTAAGAGTCTATATTCCTTGAGGGAAAGATGTTAGAATGTGGTTGCCATGGGGTTTTCTAGAGGAATCTGGGAAGAAGGGATATATGAGCTAGTATAAGCTTCATCAACATTTGGTGTGGAAGTGTCATTAGTTTTAGCTAGTGGGGTTATGTCATTAGTAGATGGTTATGAGGTGGATGGAGGAATAAGGATGTCATTAGGATGATATGTAATATTTCAAGATGTGAAAGGATTAGGGTCAGCCTGGATAGTCAAAACTTGCCCTTCATGCTCAAATTTCACACATCGATGTAAGGTAGAAGGGACACAAATCATGGCATGAATCCAAGGGCACATGAGTAAGAAATTTTATTGTAATTCTCCTTCCACAACATAAAAATGTTAGGGAATGGTATGGGGCCCAACATAGATATGGAGGACAACTATGCCTAAGGTAGTAGCCATGGTATCATTGAAATAATGATGGACCATTGTGATTTTAGACATGCTGTTCATGGGTAAGTGTAGCTAGTCATAGGCATGGGAGGAGATAATATTTATGTTGGCACCTCCACCAATCATCACCCTTTTGATGTGGGTTTTATTAATGTATTTCATAATGAAGAGGGGGATTGGGATCCTCTAGATGAATAGAAGGTATTTCTAAATCTTTAAAGGTGACAAGGTTGGAATTTCAAAGGGCACCAATAAAGGTGGATAGAGGTTGAGGGTCATTGGGTTGGACCTTAATGGATTGAAGGATTATATGAGTGCTTGGTGATGATGGAGAGAGGTACAGACTAACTCATATAAGTTCATTTTTTATGGAGTTTGGTGAAACGACTAGAGTATATATTTTTAGATGGATATTACATATGGGTTAGGGTATGGAGGGTTAGATGGGGAGGTACCTAAGATAGACACCTTGGGTTTGTTTTAAGATAGAGATGGCTGGGTATTATTTACTTGGGAGTTTGGGGAGGGGTAATTCCAAGGAATAGACACCTTAGCCTTCCATTTATCCTTATTTTGGGCCTGAGATTAGGTAACCATTTGAATAGTGTGGATAAGGGGGTTTTATGGATTACATGGTTACTTTGGTTCCTCCTATTGAATTTCAGGTGAGATTGAATATTGGATGGGTTAAGTTGGTGGTTGGATTGGTAATGGGGATGAAGGAGGTTTGTCTAATAATAGATCATCATCTTCATATAGGCTATGAACAAGTGCTTAGAGAGCTTTATAGTTTTTTGTGTCATGTCATAGTGTCTTATGGTATGCACATATCAAGTTATCATTGAACCAAGAGGGTTTGGTACATGAAGGGTCAAAGGGTTTGATGGGTGGTAAGCTCAATGAAGAATTTTGAAATAACCATAAGAGAATGATTAAGTAAGATTTAGCTAAAGGTAGTAAATGTTTAGTGGTTTTTATTTTGGGTGTTGAAGTAGAAGGTTATGTAGATGTGTATTTTGTGGTAGGTGTCTTGGGTAAATTGGTATACTTGGTTGATAGTTTTGGTTTAGGCAAGATGGTTGATGAGATGGAGTTAGAAGAGGGCAAGGTAGGTAACTTAGAAATTGTCAGTGTAGTGAGGAAAGGTGTTTTAGAAAGCAAGTCTGAAGGTGTGCCTAATAAAAGTGGTGGGGTTTTAGTAAAAATGATAAAATTCATATTCAAGGTAGAGGGATGAGGACCCAAAATGTAGACTAAGGTTGAGGGAGGTAAAATTCAAGGTTTTAGGCCTTTTGGTGGTTTTACTTCTTTGGTTGTTTTAGTTATTGGTTTTGGAGGGGATTTGGTCACTTTAGTTGTCTTGGAGGGTTTAGGTGTTTGAGGGTAAATTAATTTGGATGATGCTTTGGTTGGTTGGGTGGAGGTTTTAGTTGGTTTAGAAGGGATAGGATAGTTTTCCAAAGAAGGGTTTAGAAGTTATAGTTTGGTTCCCTGGCCTTTGTCTTAACCTCTGATAGAAGGTTCCAAAATTAGAGGTTGGGTGGTTGAAGTCATATTCTCTTGTGAGATAGCTTCCAAAGAGGGGGTGGATGATTCTGTAATAGGGGAGGTAGGTGTGGTATCCTCTAAAGGAGGTTTGGGTATGATGACTTCCTTTGTTTGGGTGTTTAAAGGGATAAAAGGTAGTTTTCTTTCTTTTATTAAGGGAATGGGGAAAGAGGTTGTTAAGGTAATGTTTTTTTCAAAAATGGGTTTGTGAGTAACCACATTAATAGTATGTGCCTCATGAGATGGGTCTGGTTTATTATCATGGTAAGGGGTAGAAGGAACATGATTAGGAAAAGGCTTGAAAAATATGTCAAGGGCCTAATTTGGTGGTATATTAGGATTGTCTAATGTAAGCTCACCCTTGTTAATGTGGGATTGGATAATAAATTTGAAGGCATTGCACCTATTGATGTCATGTCCTATGACTCGGTGAAAGGTACAATGGTCATTCTCATTATACCAAGCTAGTATGGGGTGAGAAGCATCAAACTATTAGGGTGGTATAATTAGTGGAAGTTGGATGATATTAGATTTTATTAACTTTTCCAAAATAAAAGGATATGCCTCCCCAAGTGGAGTTAATTGATTATGATTATTCCAATTTTTGTTCCTTTGGTTTTGATTTGAATAATTATAGGAGTTGGAGGTTTGGTTCTTTGGGTTATGTTGGTTGGTAGATGGTGGTGGTGTAACTTTGAGGATAATGGCATTGGTGGTTGCTTTATTTTTAGTGTTGGGATTAGTTTGGTTGGTTAGTTTGGAAAAAAATGACTCATTGGGTTTTTAAGTTGAGTTCTCTCTCTTTAAATTTAACCTTCATCAATGGCTCTATTCTCTAGTTTATGAGCCATGGTAAAAGATTCATCAAAGGTTTGAAATCTTTGGACACTCAATGTGGATGAAATATGTTTTGCACATGCCTAGGTGAAGAGATCTATAATCTAAAGTTGAAGTAATGAAAAGGAAATTGGTTGATTAGGATCCTCTAATGAACTAAAAAATTGATAATAGATTCATCTTCGAATTTATGAATGGAGTAGAGGTTGATAATAGAAAATTTCTTGGATATATTTATTGAAAAGTGATCCAAGAAGTTTTGGGCTAATTGGGTGAAAGAGAGGATGGAATGTTTGGGTATGGCTCTATAGCAATCCAATACTGGTCTGGAGAATGACATAAGAAAGGTATAGAGGTGAAGAGCATCATCATGGGAAATAAAGTAACATGAATTCCTAAATGCTCTCAAATGTTGTTGAGGGTCTTCTTTAATGTTAAACTTGGTAAATTTTGGAAGTTTCCATTGGTCCAGATAAGGTCTGATGGGGATCAAAGGGTGAATAGGCTCATTGAAAATTTGATTATAGGACAAGATATTATGAGATCTAGAGATGGATGACTCAAGGGTAGTCATCTTATCCATGATAAACTTCATGAATTCTACTTGAGGTTTTTGGAATGCGTAGTTATATGGTATGTTTTGTTGATGTTGGGCAATGTGTGAATAGCTAGTAAATGGCTGAGATGACTCCATGTATTGGTATGTGGTTTTTGGAGGTTGGCTGGAGGATATATATTGGTATGTAGATGTTAATGATTGGGTAGAGGTGGGTGGTTGGGTAGTGGGCATATGCATTTATGGGTTATGAAGATAACTAAAGGTTAGCTATTGGGTCAAAGTGGTGGTTGCATTAATGGATGATAGAAGGGTGGTGACTCTTTTACTAATTGGTGGTAACATGGATGGTATGGACACCACAAGGCTTGGAAGTGGATTAGTGTTTTTTGGATTGGAGGTGACTAGAGGAAGATGGGTAGTGATATAATTAGGCACTCGTATTGCATGAGAGTGATTAGTAAGAGGTTTAAGGGAAGTGGTAGTTTAGGTTGGTGGGTTAGTTTTGAGGGAGTTATTGGTTGATGATAATGTTTGAGAAACTAAAGGTTGAGTAATTCCCATGGTATTGGAGGTATTACATATAAGGTGGAGAGGCATGCCATAAGGTGGATCTATGGGTGGGGTTGAAATCAAGATTTGGTAAGACATGGTTCTTAGGTAGTGTTGTAAGGTTGCATGATTAATTTTTAGGAAATCTAAAAAATCTGCATCTCCTGGGACTTCCCGAGTAGGACTTCTTAGAGAGTGAGGGAAATATATGGGTTTGAAAATATGTTTCATGGATAAAGAGGTGGAAGTTGGTGATGGTTGATTTAGTGGTGGGTTTTGTTCCTTGAGGTCTTTTTGCTATTGGCGAGTGAGAACCATACAAGAAAATAAGAAAAGGATGATACATTCTCACACCTCAAACAAAGAGAAATAATAATAATAATAAAAAGACTCAAGGTAAAAAAAATCATTCACTAAGAGTGAGTTAAATTGTAGGATTCTTTTTAATCTCTTATGGCTTATGCCTTAGAAAAGTGTGAAGAGGAATTTAGATTGAATAGGTCTTAAACAATGTAGTCTATGTTTGGTTTTGGGTTATGTTTAGGTACTCAATAGAAGTCTATATTGGTCCAAGTATGTGGCTTGGTACTTGGGGATTTTTTCCATCATGTCACAATATCATAGCTAGTATGGGTGCTTAGCTAATATGTATCAATTATTAGAGTTTATACTCAGCCAGAGAACTGAGTTGGTTATCCCCTCGATTATTAAATCTAAGTAAGATAATTGGGAAAGGGTAAGGTGATCTGCTAGGTGATGAAATCTTAGTTAGGCTTTGTCTCAAATGTGTTTTTATGTTTTTTTTTGTAAGTGGTTTGGTTTGTGTAACATTTGTGAACTATGATTAATTCATAATGCTTTTAATTAAACTAGGTGAACTAAAATAAAGCAAGCCGTCAATGGATGCACTCAATTTTAACCAAAATATTTTTTTTATGATTTATTTGAATGAAGACAAGAACAAATAAAATTAATCTAAATTCAACATGAAAATACAATCCTAATCTTATAATGAATTCTCTTTTCTTTCTTTTTAGAAATGCAATAAAATTAATTTTTTTCTAAACATGTAACTAAAACTCTTTTTTTTCCTTTTTTTTTTTGTAAAGAAAGAAGCTTAATTTTTTAATAATTAAAATAAATGAATTTCACTAATTCAATTATAAATATCCTAAAACATATAATAACCCAATAAAACTCAAGGGTACCACTGGGCATGCCAAAACGTTTCTATCTATTTTTTGCTTTTTCTTTAGTGTGAAAAGGAAAAACTAGTTAAGAAGGGTCTGTAGAAAAATAACTATTGAGTGAGTGCATGTTGAATGCAGACTTTGTGATAAATCCTATTTGGATAGGGAAAAATTACCTAAAATAACAAATAAATATCAAAAAGCTTTTTGGTTAGACAAGTAGTTGGGTGGATTGCCTAGTGTGAGGTAGATCCTAGAAATGAAAGCTTTCTAGGAGGCTGTCAATCCACCTACTTTTAAAGCTTAATTTTGTGAATAAAAAGGAAATATATTTGAATTTAAAATAGAAAATAACTAAAATTAAAATAAATTAAATAATAAAAAATAACTAAATTAAGACAATAAATTTAAGTGCTATTAAAACAATGACTAAATAAAGCAATTAATATTGAAAATTAGTCAAAATAAGGCTATGGTTTTGGTTTGGAAATTTAACAAGGGATTAAATAAAGTTGGTTTGGTTTGTTAATAAATGGTTGAGGTAATTAAAAGTAAAAAATTAAAATGGGATAAATGGGTGAATGGTTGATGAGGTAAGAAGGTAAGTAGTTAAGATGGCAGAAGGGGAAGACGATAAGGTGGGTAAAAGTGGAAAAGGTGTGAATAGATAAAAGATGGCAAGGGAGAATATGGATTGAGATAATTAAATGAAAAAGGGAGAAAATGGATAAGTGGGAATGAAGAGATTAAAAATCCAAGAGGATTATAAGATTAAATTTAAGAAACAAAATCAAATGTTACCTTCCAATCTTGAAGAAGAATGTTGTTTTATTGATGATGTTGTTGAAGATGTCTTGAGGCAATTTTGTCAGAGCTTCTTTGTTTTGAATTATTTTCCTCCAAGATGTGTATGACCTAAAATATCATGACATACTTAAAATACCTCTAAAAATATGTTAATAACCAAAGACTAACTTCCAACTTAACTTGGGTGAAGGAGAGGGGGGTATTTATAGCGTTTGTTGTGAAGAATCATGCCAAAAGATGGAACAGTAGAAGTATGGCACCATTTTACATGTGGTGCATGAATGAGTCATAATATGAGGTTGGTGTGATTCCCACCTTGATCATGGGTCTCCAATTTGGGTTAGTGTGCCTCCCACCTTGCACTTGAATCCAATTTTGAATGGGAATCATGCACATGGGTCTAAATGAGGCCAAAGACTTTTCACCACCCTTTCTTATCTTCATCTAAGAACAAAAAAATATGACACACAAAATTTGGCACCATTTTTCATGTGGGTACATGAATTATTCAAAATATGAGGGTGGTGGGATTCCTACCTTGATCATGGGTCTCCCATTTGGGTTAAAAAGTAAAAAATGGGTGCCCTTTGTCTTTTCCAAAGAACTAAAGAGGTAGGTATCTCATTTTGAAGGAAACTTTCATGTTTGAAGGTAAAATAAATGTTGAATGATGGCCCCACAAGGGGAAATTATCTATATTTAAAGTGGGGACACTTGTGATGCTTAAATGAGGTCATTAAACACCTTAGGAAAGGGTCCTAGGTGGGATATGATGTCCCACATCAAACTAGCTCACTTTTAAGCCATGTCACTTTCCATATCACCTCCCAAATCACCTTTCATGTCACTTTCCATGTAACATGCCATGTCATTTTCCATGTCACATGTCATGTCACTTGCCATGTCATCATGAATAGTGATAGTGGGTCACACAGTGAATAGTAATTTTGAATAGTAATTGTGAATAGTACTATGTGACTAGGATAATAATTATTTGGTTAGGTTAAGAGGGGTTAGTTTAGGGTTAAGAAGGTTTAGGGGGTGTTTAGGTGGTTCCTAGGTATTTAGTCATCAAAAAATTATAAGTGTACAAATTTTTAGTGTCTATACCTACAACAAATCTCTTTTGTTAGAATGGTAGTGCTTCCCATATAGTGACATTCAAATTAGTCTTCTTCATCTATTCAAAAATATTGAAATAAATGTTACCAACCTTTACTAGTTCCTTTATGGGAGATATGTCACTATGGGGTCATCACTTTTGGTTTTGATTGGCCCATTGGCACAAAGGGTGGCCTCTATAATGCATTGCCTTTTTCAAATTCTTCTACAACTTTAGAAGTTGTATCTTATTCCACCTTGGGGGGTTGATCACTTTCTATTTATCTTTTATTTTAACATGTATTTATTGCCACTAAACCACCAACATTAAATAATATGTCCTCCTAATTTACACCACAAAAGTCTTCCTCTTATTAATTTAGAAGAGTAGCCTCATTCTAAACAGGTTCTTGTGTATCTTTCTACTAGGAAGTGGCTTATTCTTGATATTATTGAATATTTGATAGGCATTTCACCATCAAGGTTTGACTAATGACATGATTAGGATAATAATTATGATTATGTGGTTGAGCAAGAGGATAACACCACTTGTACTCCTGAGCCAGTTTGTTCTAAATAGGTATAATAGATATAAAAGTACCTAATGTAGGAAGAGAATGGATATTTAGAGGTTTTGATTGCATATTTTGAATTTATGGTTGTGAATTACCTTGGTATCCTGGTGGGTTGGTATGTTTGGTTAGCTTATTGATAAGGCCTGTAGTTCTAGGATTACTACCTTTTTATTGTTGCCAACTCATTGCCAAAGCTCTTAAAAAATGAATTTACCTCATATAAATAATTAGTAGGAGTGGAATTTAAAGCTAGTTATTTTTTTTTGGTGAGAGTTAGAGAAATTAGAGGTTGTGTAAGAGGTATTTCTAGAAATAGAGGCATTGGTGGCAATGGGCCAAATTTTCTATCTTGAATCAGGTAATTTTATGCTCTTATCATAATTTCATAGGCATTAGGGAGTGTGGTACCACCCATTGATTGAATCATAATAGTTGTATCATTATTAAATGCTCTTAAGTAATATAATAAATCATTATTTGGGGTTGGCTTGACCAATAGTAGAATTTTATTTGATGTCTTTTGAAAGCAAAAATTGAAATCACTCATGAACTCATGAGGAGCCAGTTGAATAGAAATTAGTTGTTTAACCAAGGATAGGTGGTCACTCTTATATTCAAATTACATGCATAGTGTAGTTCTTAAATCATCCAAAACATGGATGGAATTGAGAGACATGTCTCTATACCATTGTAGGGCTTTACCCTTAAAAGAGGATACTAAAAGTCTGATTGTAACATTATCTTGTACTACATTATGGATTGAACAAAGATTACCAATGTATTGTATATGTCTCATAAGAGTGGTGGAAGTTTCACTAGTAAAATATGAAAGGCTTTTTAAATCTATGTTAGGTATATCATCATACTGGTCCAACTGAAGTGGGCTACCTTCAAGCAAGGCTACAAAATTTTGATATCTCACAGCCATAGTGGGAGGTATGCAACTGTTGGGGATATTTAAAGGAGATATAAAGAGATTTTAAGGATATACTCTAGTGTAAGCTACAACTTAGCTTGATCTCTTTTTATATGAAAATGACAATTCCAAAAAATTAGCTTTCTTACCTTTAGTAAATGATCTTGTTTATTTCTTTGGCATACGTAAACCCTGAATTCATGAATTTGTAAGCTAGTGGAGTCACCAAGTGTATTTGAAATGTGAATAAGGCTTGTAAAATTCTTGATAATAATAAAACAAATATCTTAGTTTTAATTTTTGGGTCCCACTAGGCATGCCAAAAATTGTTATCACATATATTTTGCACCTATCTTTGTGTTGTAGCTCATTGTGTGAAAACATAATGATACAATGGGATCACCTCAAAGCTATAGGACCTTAGAAAATTAAGGTGAACCTCTAGAGAAGGATAGATTCCTTTCACTAAATTTGGTGTAACTGATAAACTACCAACTCATGTGGAAATTTCACTTCTTAGTGATCATGCTTCTAAATAAGGGTTTGACTATGAGAAAATAGTTTTAGAAATGAAATTCCAAAATTAGAAATAGTGATTACACCAAATATTTATGTGGATTTTAATGCTTAATTTTAATTAACATAATAGAATAATAAATATATTAAAATTTATTGGGGCACAATCTCATAAAAATGTGAAATCAAAGGTAATATTTGGTATTTCTCATAGAAGGGACAAAATTCTTTATTTTTTATCAAAAAAATCTCTCAAAAGGGTGAAATAATACCAAAAATGAAATTTTGTGACTAAAATAAGAATAAAAGCATCCACAAATTTGATAAATACACTTGCATACACAAAGAAGACACAGTCAAAGAAGGACAAAGAGTCTTGAAAAGTTTTAGTTCTTTGCCTATGTGTTCTTTATGTATACAAGTCTATTTATCAAATTTATGGATGTTTTTATTCTTGTTTCAGTTCTAAAATTTCATTTGTGATATTATTTTACTCTTTTGAGATATTTTTTGATAAAAAATAAATAATCTTATACCTTATATGACAAATACCCAATATTACCTTTGGTTTCATATTTTCATGAGTTTGTGCCCGAATAAATTTCAATAAATTTATTGTTTGATTATGTTCATTCAAAGAAAGAATTAAATCCACTACAAATATTTGGTATAATCACCATTTCTAATTTTAAAATTTAATTTCTAAATCTCTATTCTCATAGTCAAACCTTAGTTTATAAGAAAGATTGCTAAGAAGCAAAATTTCCACATGAGATGGTAGTTTATTAGTTGCACTGAATTTAGTGAAAGGAAGTCAGCCTTCTCTAAAGGTTTACCTCAATTAGCCAAGGTCCTATAGCTTGGAGGTGATACCATTGTATCATTATATTTTTGCACATTCAGTTACAACACAAAGATGGGTGCAAAATCTATGTGATAACACCTCCCAATGTTGAGTTGATTCAACACTCTAAGTTTTATGCCATGCATTATTTATTGAGAGACAAAGGGGGGATTAAAAAACTATACTTACATGCACTTTTTATTTATTAGATTAACAATTAATTCCTGTAAAAAATGGTATATCAATAGAATTTTGGTAGATACTATGCATACCTTGTGTTAGTTTTGTGATCATAGGAATTAGACAAAGAGAGGAGGTTAGTCTTGTGTTAGTCTAGAAAATATTGAAATGAAACACACTAACATGATAGCATCTATATCTTAGATAATAGGGGGAGATTAATGAATAAACCAAATAAAAGTCATAACTAAAATGTAAAAGACAAATAATCTCTTGCCTTCCTTAAATGCTCCAAAGGATTCATTGTGTGGTTTACTCAATTTATGCTCAAAGAGTGTTTGGAAATGGAGTTTGTGTGGCTCCTTCTCTCCTTGGAACCATTATCAATTTTGTTATCTTGTTTTGGCTTAGCTCAATATTATGTCATTATAACATTATTTCTATGATTCTCATGAAAAAAAACTTGCATTGTAACTCTACAATATCCAAGATCTTTTTCAATAGGTAATTGATTATATTTATAGGCTTAAGAACTAACCCCAATTCAAGGTGAGTTACAGTGTATTTTAAACATGGAATGGGTTCAAACCTAACCTAAATAAGTCAACATAACCCTGATAGAGTTAAAAGGTGTCAAACACTTATGATTTTCAATTAATAAACATTGGTCTCCAAAAAGATGTATTTTCCAAAGGCTTGACAACTCATAAAGGTAATCACAAAAAGCTAGGATATTTCATAATTTTGAATTTCTTTTTTTATTTATTCATTAATTACACATGGATAATTAAACTAGGCATTTAATTTGGTTTATATTATTAATTAATTATGATTATCCATTTAGCTCTTTTAATATTTGATTTTACATGTGAAAGTGCCCCACTTAATAGGTCTATGGGCCAAATTAAATGTTGTGATGTCATAGGATGGTTAGGGATGAATTTGTGAGAGGTTATGATTACATATGATAGGATACCCAAATCATGGATGTCTCAATGATATTACAAGATTTGACAAATGATGTACAATAAAATTTGGGACATTCAGTGATTCCTAAGCTTAATTTGTAATGGTTGGTAGGAATTGATTTTAAGTTTGATCAAAGGCCATTGGTAGCCAGTTTTAGGTGTCTACAATTTTCCCTTATTTAGGAAGGCATTAAAAGCTATAAAAATAGTAATATATTCTCAAAGAATGAAAAGGTTTCAGCAATTGGTCCCTTGAAAGGAGGAAATGAGTGGACCAAAAATATGAAATGGGATAGAAGAGATTGATTTTCCCATAGGCATGTATAATTAGTGGCATATGGAGCTGCCCCAATTAAGACAAAAAATATGATGATTTTCCCACAAATAGTTATAATCATCAGCATAGGTACAATAAAAAGGTAATGATTTGTCCAAAGGTAGTTATAATCATTGAAAAAGGCTTAGGATAACAAGAAACTAATTTTCCCAAAGGTGGTTATAATCATGAAAGGGAAAATAATGATTTACCCATAGGTAATTAGAATCATTGGTAGGATAAAAATTATGCCCCAATTGGGTAGATAGAGATAATGATTTACCCAAAGGGAGTTATATGCATTATCAAAATGAAAATGTGCCCTAGTTAGGCAGAAGAGAGAGAATGATTTGCCCAAAGGTAGTTATAATCATTAACCTTCAATGAGATGAAAACACAATGATTTGAATAAAGGTAGTTAGAATCATTGGAAGCATAAATAGGACAATATACAATGATTTGCCTAAAGGCAATTATAATCATTGTACCTTGATAATGGCAAACATGACATGAAATATGATGGCAAAGTGGTATAGAGGATAAAGATGAATTTGGGCAACTTGTGAGTAGGGAGATGCTCATTCAAACTTAGCAAGGAGGAAAATTATTTCATTGTTTAATTATTTTATTTAGGATATGATTTGGATTAGATAAGGAATGCATTTGGTGATAAGGATATATATCATTGCTTCAATGTTATATAGACTCATGAAGCTGATTTTTGTTGTAGCACATATTGGTAGGCATCATAATACAAGACCATGATAACTTGGCCAAAATATGCATAAGGATTGACATGTGATCCAATACTCAATTGAAAATAACACACTAATGATAAACACCATGATTATAATGTTTATGTATGAATATGGATGGATTCAATAATAATGTGCAAGGAATCACCCAATGAACACACATACATTGAATCAAAGCACAACAAGAAAGCAAAAAAAAAGGCAAATAAACAAACAAACCACCAAGAAAATAAATAAATAAAACAAAATAAAGAGAAAATAATGAAACAAAAATAAATAGTGGTTAACCATAATGTTAGTAAAAATAACATGACAAAAATAAGATGATGAACATTTCCCCTAGACAAGAGGAAATGATGAAAAAAAATAGACAAAATGTGGGAATAGAAGAAATAAAAGGGGGTGGTCGAGCTAGCTTTAGATGCACTAGACAAGTGAATGCTTCCTACATAGTTCTATGGATGTAAGATCCAATAAAAACTTCAGGACAAATGTAGTTATCCTAGGAAATGGGATAGAAGAAAATGATAATAAAGAAAAACATGATGGATGTTATATAAGAATATGGGAATGGGATCATAAAATGGTGAAATCATGAGATGCCAAGTCCAATAAGGATGGGGAAGCTAAAGGAAAAGTGGTTGCTTAAGAAATAGCTTAAGGTTCCCAAAATCTTTGAGGTAAAGAAGTGGTCAATATTTTTGGATTTTATAAATTAGTTTATAAATTTTTTTAGAACTTTTAGAGTATCTCAACTCAATCGAGTATTACAAGATACTAAATAGGCCAAGCTTATAAAATGGCAAGAGCATTCAAACTTAATAATTTCTCACAAAATAGTGAGAATGTGGATAAGGATGATTGAGTTGACCTCAATGTGAATTTATTTTTGCCTACATAATCCTGATATGAGACCTCAAGTCACTATAGTTATACCTTTTAGTAGAGGATTCTAACTAGGTAACATCCAAATCAAACAAAACAAGCAAAGTTGGAAAATTGGAATAGTATGACATAAGGATGGCAAGGTGTTACTTCAAGTCATAATAAATAATTATTTCCCCTAATTTTTCCATAAGTGGTTATAATTAGTATCACAATTATGGGATATTACTTTTCCCAAAGGTGGTTATAATCAGGCCCATATGGTATAGAACAAAACAAGAAATGAAGGATGTTAATGCCAAACTACTATCATAATGCTCTAAAATATAGCCTATGCCTGAAATGTTAAAACAAATACTGAAACTAGATATGAATCTTCATGTTGAAAGCATATGTGGAACTAATGTAATGGAAGCAAGGTCAATGGGCTAAGGGAGGGTGAAAAAAACTTGATCAATAGAAAAGATAGGGTATAATGATATATGGTAGAACTGTATGGTACAGATAAGAATGTTGATAGTATGGTATAACTAAAATGAGCCTCATAAATAGTACACCAAGTCACTCAAGTGAAGTAATGCTTGAGGTTATAATGTTTATTATCTCATCAAGTTCATCCATATCTAGTGTAATGAACCTGTATGCTCGAGTGCCATAATTTGAAATAGTGATGAAAGGGCCTATCCAATTAGTTTTGAACTTGCCTTTATGTTTCTTCTCAATCATGGTATTTTGTTGGTTTCCTTTAAGAATAAGATCACCAAGAAAAAATTCTCTTTTTTTAACATCCTAATTGTAGTGTCAATAAAGTTGGCTCTAGTATGTTTGTAGGTTATTAACTATGGCCATGCATTTCTCATCAAGTAGCTTAAGTTATTACATGTGAGCTACTCGATAGTCTTTATTATCTAGGACATGCTTCAAAGATATGTGCAAAAAATGTAACTCAACCTCAATAGGAAGAATGGATTCAATGTCATAAACAAGTGAATATGGAGTGGATCCTATTGGAGTATGGTGATTTGTATGGTATGCATAAAGAGAATAGAATATTTGGAGGTGCCAATCATGGCCAACATCATTGAAAATATTTTAAGGATGTTGACACTAGTTTTATTAGATGCTTTTACCTAGTTGGTACCTTATAGGTAATAGGTGGTAGAAAAATGTTGAGTAATCTTATACTCAACACATAAAAATTTGACATCCTTGTTTTTAAATTATCTACCATTACCAGATATAATGTCAGAAGGGATACCATAACAATAGATGAAATGGTTAAAGATGAATTTGGAAATTTGATTTCCAGTCATGTAAGTGAGGGGTATAACTTTGACCCACTTAGTCAAGTATTTGGTACTGGTAAGGATATTTTTATGGCCATCATATGAGGTGGGGTTTATCTTCACAATGAAATCTAGGCCCCATGTGGAAAATGGTCATGGTTTAATTATGGGTTTCAAAATATTTCCTAGGGCATGAATTAGATTGGCATGTTGTTGACATTTATCACACCTTTTCACATACACATTTACATTTACATCCATCATTAACCAATAATAATTGATACATAAGAAATTTTTGGATAGGACTACCTTGCTAGTGTGGGATCCACATACTCCATCATGAACTTCTTATAATGTTAGTGTAGATTCTACTGAAGTTAAATAAAAAAGTAGAGTTACATAAAAAATATGACAATAAAGGGTTGATTTGAGTAAGGTATACTATGCATCATGGTGGATAAAGGATTTGGATTATTTGTGGGATATATTTGGAGGCATTATTTCATCATGAATATAGGTATATAAGTCTAAATACCAAATAGAGCTAGGACTAATAATATCACTAAGAAGCATGATCCATTTGGCCATGCAACTTTGTAAAGTTGTTTTAGAGAGTAGATACATGAGTGGATATATCTTTGAAATAACCATGGTCTTATTATTTAACATGTAATGTCATACTTTCTACATTGCAAAGACCATATTTAAACAAGATTTTTTAATGGGTGTCTATTGTGCTCATAGATGAGTAGTGTATAACTTATATAATACAAAACATGCTCCTTTCTATTATCATCATATTCAAATATAAGTGCCCCTAGGGATTTATCTATAGCTGATAGGTATAGTAGGAATGATTTTCCTAACATTGGTGGTAATAAAATAGGTGAATTTGTTAGATAGTTCTTCAGTTATTGGAAAGCTTTCTAGCATTCATCATACTAATGGAATATTACACTCTTTTTAAACAAATGTGTAAAAGGATGGCACTTTTTATCCAACTAAGATATGAAACATATAATACATAGTATCTTGCCCTATAAACTATAGATCAACTTCAAAGTGGTTAGTGTTGAAATTTGAGTTATGGTTTATACTTTGGCTAGATCAACTTCAATGACTTATCAAGACATAATGAAGCCAAGAAATTTAATTGAAGTGACTCCAAAAATAAACTTCTTAGGATTAATCTTAAATTAATATTCACACAATCACTCAAATATCCTCTTTAGTGTTATTAGATGATTGGCCTTGGTCTTTGATTTTCCTAGTATGTTGTCAACATAGTCTTCAATAATGTCATGTATCATATCATGAAATATGATGTTCATGGCTCTTTGGTAGGTGGACGTAGCATTTTATATACCAAATGACATAACCTGATAATAGAATGTTTCCTCTAATATAGTGAATGTTGTTTTATGTTGGTCTTCTGAGATGATTTAGATATGGTTGTACCTTTAAAATCCATCCATCAATGAAATCATTTCATAACCTACTTTGGAGTCGACTATCATGTCAATGTTTGGTAGAGGAAAGTCATAATTTAGGTAGACCTCGTTTATGTCTCTAAAATTAATGCATATTATGATTCCTTCATGCTTCTTATTATCTGGTACCACATTTTATATCCACTGTGAGTAGTCGATCGATCAAATACATCCTACTTCTAAGAGTTTTTCCAACTCTTTATTCACTAATACAACAATTCAAGGATACATCTTATGTAATTTTTGTTTTATAGGTTTGGCATCAGGATGTACCTCAAGGTGGTGCACAACCAAGGAAGGGTCGAAACCTAACATGTTGGAGTAGGCCTATGAAAATATATCAATAAATTCCCTCAAAAGGGTGGTAAATACTTCATGTTCCTCCTCAATGAGGGATGCTCCCAATTTGATATATTTTAGGTCCTCTAGAGTCTTGATGTTAACTTATGTAGTGTCCTACATAAGAAGAGTTGAACCATCTTTTAGAATGGTTGGTAAAGATTTAAATTAGCCTATAATGGTAGAGTCCTTTGTCAGGACTTGCTCTTCAATTTATCTTAGGCATGATGAGTCTAAATCTCCTAATGGTAGGGATGGCCATATGACAAATACTATTGGAACTCTTGCATGATTCAATCAAAATACTTCTATTATTGAAAACTAAACTTAGACCTGTAGACAAGTTCATCATTGGTGGTCTCTTGATTTGTGTTTGAGGAAGTTTTAACGCCCCCATCTAATGGTGCTTAAAATAGGTTTTTACCACTAGATTATCCTTTCTCTTTACTTTTCCCTAGTCTAAAAGCACCTCAAAGAGGTTTTCACTTTGCGACCTCACTATTTAATTTAATTTTTTATGGATAAGGGTGTTCACCCATTCTCCAAAATAAGCTTCAAGATCCAACTTGATTAAGAACCCTTATTTATGGTCTCCCAATGGAATATTATCCCTAAGGCCTAGAAAATAATAAAAGGCCTCATCATTCTGAAACTCATCAATTGACATTATTGATTCTTATTGGTCTTAATCTATCAGTGAGGATATTATAAAGGAAGTGGATTATATTGAATAATTGGTAGAAGGGTATAAATGGCATTGGTATCAAATAAATTATTATTGGATAGGTCATTGAAAAGGCTATGATTAGACTTTGCTTCATTGTTAGCATTATCATCACTAGTCATTATCATTAGAAAATGAATTAGGTACATGGGGTCACCCCTAGGTGATTTAAATCCAAGATCATATGTTATTTTAAATAGAGTGATATAAATTGGCTCAAGCAGACCTTGTTGATTTATTCCAAAGCCTCCTCCATAGGAATTTATTTGCATTATTTTATTCTAAATGGGATACTTGGAATTTATATAACATTTAGTTAGGTTGTCATTATACAAGTAAGATTCATTGCTTGAAAGTGGGTCTTGTTCATGTCCAATGGCTAGTATGAAAATGATAGGTATTGGACTATACAATTTACCTTTTCCCTTTCTTTTCCATTTCATGCAAGGTGGTTTAGCCTTAGATCTTCCAAAGGACTTGGGGTTCTATAGAAGCTTAGCAATATGTAATGTATTATGGGTCAAATATTCCCCTAGGTCATTAGTTGAGATAGTATAATGGTTAGATATTTTAGGAGGCAACATGTGGGAAAGTTCAAGGGTATTTAGGTGAATATAATTTGCCTCTAATGAATCAAAAAGTATTTCTTTCCCCTTGTCCTTAAGAACTATATTTAAGCCAAAATGATAGTTATAGTTTTAGTACTTGGCCTCTAAATTTTTTCAATACTCATATGGCTACAAATCTTCATGAATGGTAACCTCCATACCTGAATGGGAGAAATTGATACATTGGTGCAATGTCAATGGGATTACATGCATCTCATGTATCCAAGGTCTTACCAAAATCATATTATATGATAAATCAAGGTCTAATATGTGGCTAATGTATCATGGGTCAAAGGCCCAATGATAACTAGCAAGTTGATGGTGCCTTGTGATTCATGTTCTTCATTTTCATAGGATTGATTATGATTATTTATAGCAAGAGATAGGTTAAAGTGTATCTAATAGCTTAATGATATTTAGAGACACATTATTTAGACCCAATCCATTGTCTATGATGACATGTTTCACTTTATGTCACATTATGAAAAATTTGATGTATAATGGATTGTTATGAAAAGGGCCAAGGGATGACATATTGCTTTGGTTAAAGGTTAATTATTGGGTTGGGGATAAATGTCCAACTACAGCTTGAATTTTTTTTGGAGATATGTCATTAGGAACTTGGGACCAGCCAAGGAAATATGTTAAGATGTTATTGTGGATGGTGTATATACACAACAAATTTAAAATGGATATTTGTGTAGGCATCTTTTGTAATTATTCCATAATATCAAACATTTTTATTGAATAATGCTAAATGGATTATTCATATCCAAAATGGTTGGTTAGGTGGGTGAAGTGGAAGATGGATGTGGGCCTAGTATGGTAATATTTTATTATTGAGTTGTGATTACATAATCAGGATTAGAGACATGACCATTATTGCTATCAAATGATGGTGGTGGGGGACTAGATAGGATAAGTCTTGGTTGTTGGTACACTTGTGCATGGTCATGAGCTAATGATGAGTATTAATATAGGGTATAAAAATAGTAATCCCTATTTTATGGTACACTTGTATGCTATCTTGGGTCAATAAAGGATCACCAACATGAATTGGTTGTTTGGAATTAATTAGCAATGGTCTTGCTTGATTGGTATTTGGTCTCAGATTAATGGAAATGGTGGAAACATGACCTTCCACAAGATGGCTTACAACCTTGTTGTAATCATGTGAAATTATGTGGTAGGTCTATTGGTTGTTGGTATCATTCTAGCCTTAGTTCCATCCATTCAATTGATGTTAGTTTTGTTACTTATAATTTTATTGGTTCTATCTTAACTATCTTAACCATTGTTATTGTTGTACTCATTGATGTTACTAATATTATTGGTGTTTATGTTGTGGAAAGGGGTTTTGATAAATTCTTAGGTTCTGATTGGATGTGGAATATCCATTATCTAATGTGGTTTCTTCATTTTCTAACATATTCTCAATCAAATGTTTAATTTACAAGCAATGATGCAAATTATGACCATCAACCCAATGATACTCATAGAATTGATTTTGTCTGTACCAATCTCGATAAAGAATTCCCTCTAGATAATGTTTTATAATAGGCCATATAATTAGATAAGTAGTAGTAATCTTGTGAAACATAAACTTAATGGGTTCTCCAAGGTCACTAAAAATATGATTATTAGGCATAATTCTCTTTGGAGGAGGGGTTTATAAAGGTAATGGTTATTGTGTTTGTTATGTTGGTTTCGGTTGTTACACTTGCTACATTTGTTGAAGAGTTTATTGGTTAGGCATAATTTGAATATGAAATTTATGTTGAACATAGTGTTATTAGTGTTTGTACATGTCATTACTTGGTTACTTAATTTCCCACAAAATTCTTGTTATGATTTAACTTCACATGTTTATCATAATTGTTGGCTTAGGCTGGTTGCAATGCTTGCACTTGGACTTGGTTCTGGTTCTAGCTGATATTTTGATTTTAATTCTAGTTTTGAATTGATGAGGTGATTTTGATAATCCCTTTGTTAATAATGAATCTTTCGATCAACAAACCTTTATCAATTATTTCTTTGAAAGTGTGTGTGCACACTATAGCTCTAGATAGTAAGATATCTTGTTGTGTAAATTCTTGGTAAACATGATACCTGATTGCTTATCTCGTAGACTGTGGGTAAATTACTAACAAGTGCTCCCCATCACTATAAATAACCTAAAAATATTTCACTAGACTTATGTTTGGCTTGCATAAAATCTACCAATTAAATTTCATGTTTAAGATTGTAGGAAAAGTGTTACATAAACTTGTCTAAAAGATCATCAAAATTAGAAAGTGAATTCTTGGGCAATTTTTGAAACCAATCCAATGCTTGTCTTACTAGACTCCTTACAAATAGTAGTAAATGATATATATTAATATATGCCATTGGATAGAAAACAACAAATAATTTGGTTAAATTGGCATTGAGGTCTCCTTTCCCATTGTATTTGTCAAATTTTGGTAGTTCATACCTTGGAGGAAATGGTATATGCAAATAATCCATGTTGAAAGGGTAGGAACACTTGTCATCTAACTTAAATTTTTTGGTATGTATCTCAAATTAGATAATGATAACTACATCCTTCATTTGTTGTAGCTCTTGCGATAGAAACCTAGAGGGAATATTGGTCTAAGGTGGAGGTTAGACAGTCGAAATTGGATTACTTTTGATCAAGGTATAATAGAAACATGGTTTGTTGCTTAATGTTGGTTTGGTTCAATTGAACAAGAATATGAATGTATAGACTAGGATGCAATTTTTAGAATTGTACACATTGTAGTGTGATATTCTGGTTAGGATTTGGTATATGGGTCTAGTTTTGGGGAAATTATGGTTGAGATGGAGGGATATGTTGGGAGTAGAATAATGTGCCGATTGAGGTTGATTAGGGACTTGATGCTAACTAGTCAAAACTTATTGATTAAAGGAAATTTGTGAACCAAGACCATGTAATTGAGCATGTGGCATGTTAGGAACAAGAGGCAATTTTTGCCTAATAGGTACTTATGGAACATTAGAACTTCTTGGTTACACAAATCCTTATTGGGAAATAGATGCATGTTGAGGGTTTAACATTTATTGCTAACCAATACTCATACATTATTGATTAGACGTAATTTATTATTTTAATGGTATGTTGGTTTACAAATGAAGAGGTATGTTCATCACTACATAGCATGGTGGAACATTGGTTTCCCCTTGTTAGGGTGGTAGAATGTGTTGCCTCTATTGCATTGGTACATTATATTGTGCTTATTTTTGTGGAATATTAATCATCACTAATTATGGTGGAGTAATATTCATCACATTTTGTTGAGGCATGCCACTATTCATTGCTTGGCTACTTAATCCTTATTATTTTGTGCTAGAACAAACAATTGGTAGATGATGGTAAGTAGTTGTTTGCACTTAGGAAGTAGAAGTTCTTGCCCCTTATGTTTGGGAACCACTCATGGTGTTAACTAAAGGCACATTTTATTGTGGAATAGTTTTTTTTGCATTTACACTACTTTGATATGGATTGGATGTTGCTTATGCATTATCCACTATGTTTGGTTCATTATTTTATATAGAGGTAGAAGACAATTATTTGATAGTTGGGGTATTGAACATGTTTCCCACTAAAGTGATTTGTGAAAATGGGTCTATATCCTAATTTTATTAGCCTATCAATTTGATTAAAAATATTATTAAAGGAGATAACTCAGAGGATCATTTAACATGGTCATAGTATTAAAATTTCATGCTAAGTTGTGATAGGTTTGCTATACTGTCTACATTTGTATGAAGTGGTCTTCCATGAGGAATTTTACTATGATAATCATATGAGGGTCCTAATATGACATCATCACTATAGCTTGAGGATTAATAGAAAATACATGTTCAATGTTCTAATTATAAGGCATGTTATAACACCCTCTTACTAAACTATGCAAATTCTTGTGGGGGAAGTCTATTGGAAAATTAGCCCCTACCTCTATAGATCTGATTAAGACTTCATCTTTGCTCATAAATAAGTGAAGATCAAACAAATAAGATTCATATGTTGAAAGAAGTATAACATAGTATGGTTGATGTTGGACTTTTTCTATAAATGAAGGTATCTAGTTAAGTATTGTGTCATTTATTCTTGGTCCCAATCTAAGTATGGAAGTCTATAGACCAAATAATGGGCCAAATTATCTTAGTTTTGTTCTCCTATTTGAATGTTGCAAGGTGGATAAAGATCCATCTCAAAAACAAAATCATATCGATAAGGGTCTTGAACAAATTCTTCTTTTGTGATCACATTACTATACCCTATATTGCACATGATAACACTATGAGTATAGTGAGACATGTTCAAATCAATGATTGTTTTATGATAAAAAGGGTATATTTTGACAAACCCTAAAAATAATGTCTAAATAAATAACTAGTTAAAACTTGATCTAACTTGGTCAAAAGAACGGAGATGTATCAAAATGGTTAATGGTAACACACAGTATAAAAAAATCTAATGCCAAATTTCTAATGTTAAATGTCTCACACAAAAAGGTCAAGTGGATAATTTAAAATCAAAATTCCAAACTCTAGGTCTAAAGTGTTCTAAATAGGTCTAATCTAGTAAAAAAAATCTTGTTAGGTATTTTGGCGAAATGCGATGTCAAAATCTAGGCTCAAACATAGGCATGTGCTAGGACTTTTGGCCAAACATGGCATCAAAAGCTAGACTTAAAAATAAGGTGAGATTTTTAATCTTACAAAACCTAAAACACTTTGGCATAGACTAGGCATTCAAATTTAGACATAAACTTGGTCAATTGGTATGAGGAAAGAAAAAAAGGCACTTGGAGAGATAGGCCATTTCTCCAAAATCTAGGTACAAATAATAGTTTTCAAATTTGAGTAAAGAATTAACTTAAGTTATACAACCCAAAAGAGAAAGATTTGTGTCTAAGCCTAAATTAGACAAGGCATAAACATAAATCAATCAATCTTTGGACTTGAAATTTTCAAGGTTAATTAAAAAATCAACTTTAAAAAATTAGTCTTCATTGATAAATAAGCTAGACAAAGGTGAATGACATAAGGATACTAGACAAGGACCCAAAAAGGCACATATGAATTGGTTCAAAACTTATAAATTTGGACACAAGGAAAGTCTATGAAGTTAATTGAGTAATGTAATGATGTTATCATGATAAAAAAGTTATGATCGATGGTTTGATTCAATACTCCAAGGAACAAAACATTAAAATATTTGGGTAGTGTAAAGTTACCCATTTCAATCAAGTGACACACACAACATTTTTGATAAAAAGTTCAAGGCGAATGTATGGTGTCAAATAGAAAACATAACACCTCCTCAAAAAATGAAGTGATGTGGACACAAAACTAATTTTGACATGGCATAAATAAATAAATTATTTTAAACTTAAAGACCAAATAAGTAAAGGAAAAAAGACCAAAATCAACTAAATAAATCATCCTAAGCCCTAAATTGACAAGGTTTATTCGTATTGCTAAAATCAATATATATATATATATATATATATACATAATATTGGGAGGTTTTTAAGTTTTAATACAAAAATAAAATAACATGAAGTAGTAGGGTTTTTACACCCCCATTCTTCCAAGAGATTTTAAGGTAACATGGACCTTTGGGCTAATTGCCTTGCATGAATAATATTTTTTTACAAAAAATAGGGTTATTTTAAAACTTAAAATTTTGACCATATATATGGTCACAAGTGTGATTAACACTAGAGATTCCTCACATCAGTTTAGTTCATATCAATTAACTTACTATGCAAGGGTCTATTACTTTGCATAGAAATTCCATTCATGTACTACTTAGTTGAATCCCTTGGTTAGCCTAACCTGATTGGGGTTTTTATTATTAAAGGAAATGTTAGCCACTCAGCACCCTAGATCTCATAGTATATATGCCCTAATTTATATACCCCATCATGGAATGGGGTTGAAATAATACTAGGAGATGAAACCCTAGTTCAAATCTTCCCTAAATAACTCATGAAGGAGATATGAAATCCCTTTCATAAGCCAAGTTATATAAAACAAAACTAAGTGAAAAAATTTAGAAGTTGTTTTTAGATCACCTAAACCATGTGAGTTTTGGAGAGAGCCTTGACAACATTATTTTCATGCCTTGGAAAAAAGCACAAATTATAAGGGAAAAGAGCTTTTGGTTACCCAAGTTCCCTAAAGGGGATGGGGGAGAGCATACACACATCCTTCATTTGTGAAAAACACACAAGTATAAATATTTAGCATTAAACAAACACTTTTAAGAATTTACAATCCAAGTAAGTGATATTTTTATGCACCAGATGAAATGTTTAATGAATTTTTTGGTCCCTTGGCTTAAATTTTCAAAACTTGTAACAATTTCACAAAATAACCTAACATAAAACACCTAGGTTCCTTTTAAGCACTAAAACTAAATGTTCAAGACTTAACCATTCTTTTTAGGCACCAAAATGAAGTGTTCAAGAGTTAGTATTTGAAAATTTAGGTCCTTCTCCCACCTTAGTCCTAAAAATTTTACAGGGTTTATTTCCACTTTGAATCATAATTATGGATGAGAAAATAAGTTTTGGAAACATATCTCTCAGGTTTTTTTGTATTTTTTACACATATACCAATGTCGATCACTTGTGACTGATATTGATTACTAGAGAAGCAATCTTGGTTGGAAAGAACCGATACCATTTAATAAATACTAATGTCAATTACTTGTGAACCTAAAGGCAAAATAAAATAGTTTCCAAAAATGTTGGTTAGCTCAAATTAATATAAAAACTTTAGAAAACCTACAATAATATGATGAAACATAGAATTTGTAAGTTTTTCAAACTCAAAAGAATAACTTGAAACTTGTATGAAAACTCAAAACCCAAGTTACTTTGCCATTTTATTCCCTACATCCTATTTAATGCCTATTAGTATAGGACTAATGTTGATTAAGAAGAACTGGTGCCAGTTATGTAGAGCCAATGTTGGTCTCTATGTAAATCTAGGTAACACTAAAAATAGAATATGGAAAAAAACTCACATTTTTAAGATATTCAAGGATTCATTTGAAAATATATGAGTTTTATTTTGATCTCCTTGGTAGATGGGATTCTTTAGGTCCTACAAGGCATGCCATTTTTGATCATAAAAATTTGACAAGAAGAGGAGGTTAGTCTTATGTTAGTCTATAAAAAAAAATGAAACACACGAACATGCTAACATATCTAGCCTAGGTCATGGGGGGAGATTAATAAATAAACCAAATG
Source organism: Torreya grandis (assembly GCA_037957365.1). Lineage (NCBI taxonomy): Eukaryota > Viridiplantae > Streptophyta > Pinopsida > Cupressales > Taxaceae > Torreya > Torreya grandis. Next base: position 358,052 of record JARHVA010005630.1, read on the forward strand.
AAAAGAAAAACTAAATTTCAAAAGATAAATAATATCTTACCTTCTTTAAATGTTCTAAATTATTCATTGTGTGGCTTGCTTAGTTTGTGCTCAAACAGTCTTTCAAAATGGAGTTTGTGTGGCTCCTTATCTCCTTGGAACCATTGTGGCTTGTGTTGGCTTGGTGTGGATTGGATCAATATTTGGTAGTCATAACATTATTTATATGATTCTCATGAAATAAAAATTTCATTATAAATTTATAATATCTAAGTTATTTTTAAATAGGCAATGGCTTAAATTTATAGGCTTAGGAACTAACCCCAACTCAAGGTGAGTTAAAGTCTAGTTTAAACATGGAATGGATTTAAACCTATCGAAAGGGAGTAAACATAACCCTAGTATAGTTAAAATGTGTCAAACACTCATTATTTTCAATGAATAGGGATGGGTCTCTAAAAAGATATATTTTGAGATATTTTCCAAAGGCTTGACAACTCATAAAGGTAATCATGAAAAGCTAAGATATTTCATATTTTTGAATTTCCTTATTTATTTATTAATTAATTACACATGGATAATTTAACTATCCATTTAATTTGGTTTAGATTATTAATTAATTTTGATTAGCCATTTAGCTCTTTCCATATTTGATTTTACGTGTATAAGTGCCCCACTTAATAGATCCATGGGCCAAATTAAATTTTGTAATGTCACATGATGATTAGGGATGAATCTATGAGAGGTTATGATTACATACGATAGGATAACCCAAATTATGGATGTTTTAATGGTATTTTTAGATTTGATGATTGATACACAAATAAATTTTGGATGTTTAGTGATTCTTAGGCTTAATTTTCAATGGTTGGTAGGAATTAGTCTGAAGTTTGGTCAAAGGCCATTGGTGGCTAGTTTTAGGTGTGTACATGTTTAAAATAGGAACATGCACTCAGGTGATTCTTATTTTTTTATTTCATTTTGATTATAAATTTACTCTTCAAAAAATTTAAAAAATTCCAAAATGTCAACTAAACACATGTTACATACACCTATTTACACAAAGAAGCATTACACTACCAAAATCACCCAAAGGATTTTCCTTGGCCAAAGAAACTAAAAATCCAATTCATTCCATTTATTCATGAAATATTTTGTTATGTTTTCCAAATTAATTTGAACATTTGCCTTAGTTCAAACCAATATCAAAACTAATTTATGCATCTATTTCTAAAAAACATTGTTACGTTACCCATTTTGGTCTAGATTATTTGAACTTCATTCATGATCAACTTTCCAAGAGTCAAAAGTGTGAAGTAAAATTTAAACCTAGAATCATTAAATTGTTATAATAAGTATAGTACCATTTTCCATGAGCCAATTTTCATTATCAAACTAAGTCCAAAACCCACTTTTAAGTATAGATATAAAAATAATTAGCTTACACTTGAGTCTTGCCTACTAATTGGGATTGAGTGTTTTACTCTTTGCATTTAGTTTGTGTTACTTGAATTAGAATTATAATTGGTCTAATATATTTTAATATAACAAGTTTAAACCTTAATTTTAATATTACAAGTTCCCTTTTTAGACCAAAATCACGTACGACCAGTTTTTAAATTTTTGCCTTGACCAAGCATGCCTTTTATTTGAAGCCAATTGCCTTAGACTTAATTTAATTTCAAATTCATGCCTTGATCAAGTTTAATTTCAAAGCCTAGATTTTAAAACTTTTTCCAAAGACCTAGATCAATTTTAATTTTTTTATACCTAGACTTAGTTCATTTGGCCTTTAGTTTAGTTCAGACCTAAGCTTTCATTCTAATTCGCTTAAACTTAGAATTAGTGTAGACCTTTGCCAAGGATCGAGTTTACATTTATATTTTATACCTCTTTCCAAGAACTAAATATATTTTTGTGATAGTATTAGACTAGAATCAAGTTTTTAAGAATCCTTTTAGACCAATTTCTAGATTTTTGCAATGTTAGACCAACTTTTTTTGAGACATTTAACCATTGATTCAACCATGCCTAGATATATACGTAGTGAATCTAGGTATAATACTTCATATGAAGACATCATCATAATTGACCCTCTTATTCAAGATCCTCAAGGAGATGACATGGCATAAGAGATGGATCCATACCCCATGTATGTTACCCACTATATAAAACAAAGGCAAGATCCATTATCACACTACTTTGCCCACACACCTTCCTATCTATGATAAGAATAATACCAAATTACCCAATACCTTGTTAACATATCACTTAACATGGAAAAAATACAATAAAAACACATTAATTATGTGACCACACCAACTAGTACCAATTATGATCCCTATCTATTTTATCACCATCTCTTGAATCATAGAGATGAAATTTGTAATATCCCCTTCAAATAGGGAATATAAAAAAACAAAAGCTCTGAACAAAGATATAATTTTGTAGAATAAATTCAAATAAACAAATAAACCATAGTAAATCTCTTAACTGTCAAATCACTAATCTTATTATTCATCCAGATGATTACAATAGATATCCTATGTCAGGCATATAAAATAATATTCAAATACGGTCTTAAAAACTTGATTATCTTCCAACAATCTAAAAAATACCCTAGATTTGTGTGTCTCAGCTTGCTGTGTCAGAAACATAGTCACTGACATCGGTTATACTACCGTCGTCAGTCAGCTAGGGTTGTTAAACTGCCAACGTCAGTGATAGGTTAACCGATGTCGATCTCTATGGATCTCTGCTTGTCAATGTCGGTCTCTATGTGAATCTATACAGATCTGTACAGATTTCATACGGCTGCCAATAAAACACACCCTATTTGTTTCAACCCCTGATCTGAAGATATATGACTCTAATACAGAAGATCTCTATCTATATAACTTATTGAATCAAAAACCTAATAAAATAAATACCTAGAAAGCTCTGTGACAACTTCTGTATGAAGTTACCTCTCAAATTTGTAAACCTCTGTGATAAATTTTGTATGAAGCTATCTCTCAAATTGGCAATAGATAAGCTGATATTTCACAGCCTCTGAATTGCACACACTGAAGAGTGGACGTTCTCCAATGCAAATGGAATCCTGGAACCCTTGGCTCAGTCTTCACAGAAGAATTCTTCAATATCAAAATCAATAATCAATTCATGAATAATCAATAATCTCCCATGAGAAACCCTTATACCCTCCAAAAAGATATGCTTTCCCTAATTAGGGTTTTCTTAAATTAGAATTAGGGTTTCTAAATTAAAAATAGGCTAAATAATTAATATTTGATAAATCAATCAAATATTAATATCTCCCTCAATACATGTCTGATCAAGCCCAAATGAAAGCCAACTTGAAAAATTGTACTAAACGAAGCCAAGCCAATCTCCATCAAGACCGTCTAACCATCCTATCAGCCTACAAGGGTCGCATAATAGGCTAACCATCAACTCTGATCATGTCAACTAAAAAGGGGACATGACAAAATTCTTCTTAGATCAATATAGGTAGGTACTAAATTCCCATTAGACTTGTCAAAATAGGAAAGTAGGTGATCTTCTAGTAGAGTTAACACATAAAATGTTTAAAAAAATGAATATTCCTATATTAAAAATACACAGGAGGATATGGAATAATTGTCTGATGTATTAAACTATCTTGCTTACTAATTGTCTACACTATTATAATAGCCTGGTGAAGAGGAATATAAAGGAGTAGGGGGAGTTAACTCATAGGAGAAATAACTATGGGACTGAGTGTGACTCACTATGGAAATCATAAGAGAACTCATAGTGGTACTTAGTTGAACTCTAGGTGAAACTTACCCTGTCACCCACTTAATCTCTTCTCACACCTAAGTAAGTTAAATTTACATGTGTAGGGATTATCCATTTAATAAGTAAATGGAATAATAAATATAGTACACCAAGTCCCCCCTTTATTATAGCTTAGGTGGGTAGAAAATAAAATATGGGTCTAAAAAGCAAGGCCTAATAAGTTACCCATGTATAATGCAACTCTCAACAAGTGGAGTAAAAGGAGAAAACTCACTGGGGAAAAACTACCGTAAAAAAGAGAGACAAAAAAGAGAAGGTAGGACTAGAAATCCCCACTCCAAAACTCCCCCTTAAGCATAAATTAGGTGGGATGTAAATTTAGGTCCCAAAAATGAAGCCTGATGAGGTACCCAAGTACATAATGATGATCCAAGTATCCTACAAAATATTAAGGACGTGTGAATCCACAACGAAGAGATAAAAGGTATGCATAGAATGCCATTTAGAAAATGATATAGTAGGTCCCTCTATAATAAATGCTATATATTCATTTTAAAATAAATAAACCACAAGATATCAAACTACTGAATTCCACTCAAGTGGAATGTAGATAGGAATCATGATGTAGATCTCTATAAAATGATTAAATTTCTCCTTGCTAATGCTCAAATGTGCCAAGGTCTGATAAGATATAACATGAATAAATATGGAAGATGGAAATGAAGAAGAATACAATGAAAGGGAGAGAACATCCATAGAATAAGATAGACATGGAATATTTTATAAAATAATATCCATGGGAAGAGGAGAACAAGGATCAATAATAATTGAAACTAAAGATTGGTCTATAAATAAAGCAATCAGATCTAAAATATGAATGTCCATACGATCACATGAGTCATCGATACTCTCAATGTTATAATTTCACTAAAACTAGTAACTTCCTCTAAAATTTAAGTTTATGAAGGCTCTGAAAGAGTAACAATATGCACAAGAACAAATGTAGAATCTATAATGATATAACTAAGGTCTAGTAGAATCTCATCCTATAGTGGGGGATTGGCAGAAGGAAGAGCACTATCCATCATAGATGTATTATCATAAAAAATAAAATTAAGAGGAGAGTGTACAATAGTCTCATAAGAAATAACATGAATTAAAAGAGGAGGTGTGACATAAAGCACTGTAGGATCCCCAAAAAGACTCTAAAGAATGCTCCAAATAGTAGAGAGACAATTTGTGTGCTGCACATGGTGGTGTAGATCCCATGAAACATGCAAAAAATAGTGATCATAGACATAATAACAAGAGTTGTCATAGTCATCATATTGACCTAGGTCAATAGGAGTAAGAATCTATCCATATAAGAATGGAATAAATTCCCATTATTTGAGTGAGCATTCCATGTACAATCACCATGAAGCATAATTGGTCTTCTCTAGAAAGACCAATAGCATAGAATTAACCTTCATCCTCTATATTTTATAAATGGAATCCTCATGACTATGAGAAGACACCAAGGAGGTGTAATATTACATGATATAAATTGAAATAAAACCCTGAGGAATGTTCATGAATGAGACATCAGGCACAACCAAGAATGCATCCAAATGAGAAATAAGTGTTGGAGTGATAAGGGATAATGAAATATAAAAATGGGGAAGTTGGACATAATTAAAAATGAATCCATATGTGAAAAATATGTGCATGAAGTATAATGTATAAAGTAGTAGGACCCATAACACAGGAAACCACCCTAAATATGGAAATTTATAAATTTAGTGAATTTTACAAAAAAAATTAGACCAATGGAAAGAGGATGAAGAAAAATGCACTTTAAAAAAAAGTTGAACTCAATTCTGAGTCACCAATCAAAAGTTGTAGTAAAATACATTTTCCATCATTAATGGTCTATTTAATTAAATTTGTATAAATTTTTTAAATATATGACATGTTTAAACATAAGCGTGTCATGTAACCACTCATTAGAATCGACACAAAATACCAAACCTCCTCAAAACAACTAATGTCAAAAAAAACTTGGCCTAGTCACCCCTATGTGTAATTTTCTAAAAAACCCTCTTTGAAGGGGTTTTAATTAAAAATATACAAAGCCTTTTTAAATAAAATTAAAAACATGATTTAATTTTTAATCCTCTTAGGGAATATTTTTTAGGGTTTTTTGACTTAGCAAAGAGAAAAGAAGTTGTGGAGCCACTACCATAGAGGAAGAAAGATCACTCAAATAGGCCCAAAAATGCCATTTACAAGTTGTCTAAATTTAGATCAAGAGCATGTGGAGGCATGGAAACAACTTGGTGCCACCATTCTTCTTGTATAGGCTGGAAAAACTTAAAAAAAATGAAAAGGCACCACTTGGGAGGATTTTCATGTCTAAAAATTAGAAAGGCACAAAAAAAAATGCCATCAATGAAGAACCCATATCACAACTACACACATTATAGAGAAATCCCTTGAAACATATATACATTGTGTATATTCTACAATTAAATATCATATTCTCTTACAAGTTTTGTAGCTGATCTCAACCCCTTACTAATTATACAAAAATATATACATGTATATATCTTTTTAATTTGATTGGTTTCTTATCAAAAAGAAATCCAGAAAGAAGAAGTGCATTTAGATCATTTATAGATGATAATTTTGGAGGATTGAAGGTAGATTTAGGATAATTAATAACACTTATGTTATGGTATTTATTTGGAATGGGAAAGCTGAGATGAGAGACAAAAGTAAAGGGTTCTCACATGTAGATCATGAGAGATACAAGCTCACTAAGAGTTGATTAAAAACTTGGGTCATCGTAATCCATGCATAGATCTTATGCCACACAAGTCAGAATAACTATGCAAGTCCTATTGAAGAGCCCATCCTTTATCCATCTACTACATCATCTACTATGATGTTTTTTCCATAGAATTAACCCATAGGGTTTAGCTCATAAAGTCAGGGAGTTACCTTCATCTATATTGGCCAAAAGGAATGGATTAGCATAGGCACACAAAAAACGAAGAGAACTATAAGACAACAAGCTTAGTTGCTTCATATAGATGTCTTGACCAACATGATTGGTTTTAAAAACCACCAAGTTGAGAAATCAAATGCATGCACTTAGGTTATGAGAAGCTAATTGGACCTTCATAATCTTATCTAACAAACATAGTGGCTGCATAATTGATACACCAATATAAATAGAAGACATGCACATGCCTAGGCTAAATAACAATCAAATATCTAAGGAGGATAAACCACACATCAATAAGTTTCCTCTCAAAAATTTATGTTAGAATACAAAATAGAATATCTCAAGATTTTAATAATGAACAACATAAAACATTATGATGTTCATTACTAGACACACACTCTGATACCATGTTAGAATAGGCTAGTAGGTGATCTTTTGGTAGAGTGAGCACACAAAGAATTTTTCAACAATGACATTACTTGTATTTAGGAATATGTAAGAGGATGTGCAATAATTGTTTGATGTATTGAACTAGCTTGTTTACCAAATGTTTACACTATTATAATAGCCTAGTGAAGAGGAATATAAATAAGTAGGGGGAGTTAACTCATAGGATAACTCACTATGGGACTGAGTATAACTCATTATGGAACCCATAAGATAATTCACAATGGTACTCAGTTAAACTCTAGGTCAAACTTTACGTGTCTCTCACCCACTTAACCTCTTATCACACCTAAGTAAGCTAAAGCTATATGTGTAGGTATTATCCATATAATAAGTAAATGGAATAATAAATATCCTACATCAACAAGACTTACCACATTAAAGTCTACCTAGCTTGGTTAGAGAACCTAGAAATGCACCTCTCATCAAACCATTCAATCAATATTCATTTAGAAAAAAATTGATCCCTTATACCAATGTATAACCAAGAACTTACCACACTCACAAAAGGAAATTTTCAAATTACTAACCAATTAACACAAATGTAATAAGTGTATCAAACATATCTTAACCTAGCCTAAAATCTAAATGCCATGACCATTCCTAATATGTTGTTAATAGAGTTAGATCCCTCAATTGGGGAACAAACTAACTCTTTGGGTTATGCCAATCCAAACATAGACCCATTTGTTTAAAATATGTATGTTGTAGACATGTTCAATGTCCCTATAATTAAAAAAAAATCATAGATTCATTAGAAGACCCTTATCAAAATATGATGGGTAACATTAAAGTGTATCTCAATTTGAACCAAGTTTAGTTGAATGTTCAAAAGAATAATTCATAATGGGTTATTCCTACAAACACTTTGAGTAGTCCACAACAACAAGGGGTAGGAACGTCTAGTTCATAAATTAAACATAAGGTTACTCACCCTCCACCAACCACTTATCAAACACATAATATGGTACAAGTAACTAAACACAAATTAATAATCCACCCCAAAAAGTGATTAACAACACTCCAACCCATTAGGTGGTGACCAACATTCTATAAAAAAATATAAACTAATGCACCATCATAACAAGTGGTAAATCCTTTATTAAAAAAGTTGTCTTATCAACAATGCATCCATATTAGTCAACAACTAGTGGATAGTTAGGAACAATTTCTTAACATTCCACAAGTCCCTAAAATTTCACAATGAGGGCCCAACATAAAACAAGTACCCACTAGGAAATAATTGCCACATACCTAATATGAACCTCCCATACAACAAGGGCCTAACATACAACACCTTAAACAACATGCATTTAGGCAACAATAAGTGTCTTACATACAACATGGTTTAATTATCTAGAAACAAGCTCCCTTCCAAACCCATGCCATGCATTTCGTTCCCCAAAGCCACATACCTCTATTCAAGACAATTCCCTCAAAATCAAAGTTGTCATATCAATCTTAACCCCAATATTTACAAACAATAAATACCATACCAGTAATATAACCCTAACCAATGAATGTGTATTCTTAGTTAGGAGATAAACTAAGAGAACATCCCTCGATCCTCTATTCATTAATTGTATCTTGGTTAAGGTAAACCACCTTGGACTACCAAACCACAACCATCTATACCATCTATACCATCCATGTTTTTAGCTTAAGAATTGCAAAAAATGAAAGATGTAATTATAATTATGTAGACTAGAAAGCAAACAAATAAGTTTAAAGTAAATGAGATATGATCATACCCTTTTTACATGTACAAGATTTATATAGAATTTGATTTATGTTTTAAGGTTCCAAAGTTTAATAAATACAATGGCAAATGTGACCCAAAGGAACATTTGAAGGATTTCTATGTTACTTGCCATCTAATGACATTTAGTGATATTACTTGCTTATTCTTTTTCCACATTGTCTACCAAGATAGGCCTTAGAGTGGTTATTCCAACTTATAAATAACTTTATTCCAGACTTTGATGACTTCTAAGAAAAAATTGTGAAATATTTATCTTATAATCTCAAGCATGATATTATTATGGTGGATTTAGGCCAAACATAAAAATGTCCTAGTGAGAGTCTCTCAAGTTATTTACATCAATGGAGGGCACTTGTTATCCACTTCATGCATAATTTACTAGATAAATAGTTGGTTACAATATTTACACATAATTTACAAAGTGATATATCCTATCACCTTGAGTTTTAATATGACCACTTTTTTGAGGAGATCATTGAAAAGGGATGACAAATTGAGAAATAGCTTATCAGCAAAGGTGTAATCAAATTATAAACTCCTAGCTAGAACTAGTACCAAGGCCCAAAATAGAGTCATAATCAGTACCAAGGCCTAAACCAGAGCGAAAACCAATACCAAGGACAAAACTAGAATTAGAGCCAAATTCAAATGTAAGCTCCTATGTCAGCCTAACCAAATACTTCCAAGAATCCCAAGGTTTACAACTACATCAAGACATTATGGGTAATGGATTTACTGAGTCATTACACATCTAAATGGTGAAAATGCCATCTAATGAACCAAATTCATAGATGTAAATAATAACACAAATGAAATAAATCCCACCTCCTGCATTGCAAATGCCTCAACCAAGAAGATGAAAACTTATAAATAGAATTTTTAGTGACCTAGGAGAGCCCATTGAATTTGTGTTTAAAAAATTGGTTAATGCAAATTTGATTAGTTAGCCCCTTCTCAAACCACTCCTTAATGGTGTTTCTTTCCAAGATTAGTATAAATAACACAAATTATATGATTACCATAGAGTTAAAGGACATGCCATATGCTAATGTGTGCAATTATGACATCTCATTCAGAACATCTTGGAAAATGGAGAAATCAAGTTGGATAATGGGGACCCTACTTCTAATTAAAACTTGGGAATTTATCAAAACCATTTTCCATAACACAATGCCAATAACTGAAATAAACATCATAAACCACCACCACAACAATAATAATAGTAACAAAAACAATAATGATGGTAACCACAAATGTAGAATGGATGGAACGAAGGTCAAAGTGATAACCAAGGGGCCTATCATGCCATTACACACAACTATAACAAGGTTATAAGACATATCATGTGAGATAATATATCCACTATTACCATTAAATTAAGGCTAAAAACCCATAACCAATGGCCAATACCAAATAATTCCCATCTACCTCCTTATGTGAATAATTTTTATGATTTATGTGGGTAGCCAAGCTCACCAGTACCCAGGAATTACCATCTCAGGACCCTCTTCTAGTGATTGTGGTCCATTACCAAATCTATATTGCATAATCACAAATTTTTAGATGAAAGTTACCACTCCAATACTAAAACCTCCTACTAATGAGCCTATTCAAGTACCCATGCCAGCTGAAAATAAGCCAATTACTTATGCCAAGGAGAAAATCTATGATATCATGGAACAACTTGTTTTTACTCATTTTTGTGCTTTTACATTCAGGAGAAGGAAGAAACTATAGATAATGGTCAGGGGTTAGATGATACCCATATTAAGTTACACACTGTATCTAGACATTATAGGAGCTCCTCTTTGGCTATGGAGGAAGACACCTGTAGAGAAAAAGAGACTCAAACATAGAAAATGTTAGATAGATATATGGTGGATTGCCAAGCACATGCTCGGTCCCAGAAGCATAAAGACTTCCTGGAGGGATGACAGTAAACTTTTTTATAAAAGAGTGTCAGATAAAGAGAAATGGTGAAAGACTAAGAAAGAGAAATAAAGATAATGCATACCTATATTCTACTATTGGTCTTCCACAGTCACCAACATTGGTAGTCCTACTGGCGTCAGTTGGTCAAGGTTGCCGACGTCTGTTAGTTTGTTGACGTTGATAGGGGCAATGGTCCTTGGACAGGTCTTAGGTTTTTGTTTGTGGTTGACAGAAGAGTCTGGGAGGTTTGTGGGAGTTTAATAGTTTGTGCAAGATTGCAAGATAGTGAATATGGTTTGGGGAAGGGGCCAAGTAGAGGACAGGGGTGGAAAGAGAATAAGAATGAGAGGAAGGCTTTTCAGCCTCTCCAGGAAGAAAGTTGGGTTGTCTATCAATAGTACTCAAGAATATTCAATGGAAAATAATTACCAATGCCTTCTAAAATATTGAAATGAAATAGAAGAATACATAGCTCTATTTGGATGGAGAACCAACAGTGTCAGGATGCTTGTCCCTGATGTGGCTGATGTAGGAGACTTCATACAACCTTCTAATCCACTGTCTAGAGTGAATTCTATAGAGTTTCTTAGCCTGGAGAGTGATGATAGAATGTTGATGCCTCATCCCAAAGCATACCTTTAATATGCAAAGAGTCGAAGAGCAAAAGAATTTGGATCTAGGATGCAGCCAAGGTTAGAATTTAGTTTTAAGTAACCGACGTCGGTGATCCCACCAGCATCGACTGACTGTTGACCGACATCGGTGGCTAGAGAATGGGAAAAAAGCTATTTTTACCCTTTTACCTCTTCCTCCATCTGCCAAGTTTAGTTGTCATTGTTGGACAGTCCAAAGGTGAGTTTAATAGGCACAAGAGTTAGTGAGAGAGTTGAAATAGGTCTTAGGTAATTATGATTTGGAGGACTTAGTCATAGGGTGATAAATGGTCTAAGGGTGAGGTATCCAAGGTGAGGTGTTTAGGGTGATGTCATTAATTTGAAATAAGTAATTTATTTTAAATTAATAAAGTGTGCAATGGACCAAGGGGAGTCGACACATTTTTGGTGTCTACATTTGCCCCTTTTTGTCTTGTTGGTTGTTCTGACAAACTACAAGACAAAAATAAGAGTAAGTTGCCCTAGGTATGGGATAAGGTGTAAGTTGGCCCAAGTATGGGATGAGGTATTCCCCCTCAAAGCGGGAAACAAGGAAAGGTGACCTGATATCAAGTGTTGATTTGATAGGCAGTGGATGGGTACGGTGAAGCTGGAGTGTGAACGATGTAATAGTTGAGATTACACGTATACCACTTCATGTGATAGGTAGGTCAAATTGTCATAAGCAAGGTCAAGGAGTGCTAAAATTGAAGTAACTGGGCCTCAGCTTTTAGTCATAGCTGATTGGGTTATTCGATCCAAGTTATAGCTCCAATTGGTCATCATGTTCCAAGTATCTCATGCTCAGGAAGTGCTCTTGGAAAACATAAAAAATGTCACAAATATTGGGGATCAACTTGAGCGTGAGTCATCAATAGGTGTGAGGGTCAAAGTGTGGGTTGTGTATAATTTGCTAACTATTCGTGAGGTAGCATATATGCAATCAAAATAACTAAGGCAAAGTTTTCTTGAAAGTGCTCATGGTTTGAGGAGATAGTCGTGATCTCCAAGGTCATTGGTTGAGTCAAGCTGAGATATAAGTCATCTCAAGTGGTGTGTGTTGTGGTCAGGGAGATGTATGTGATCTCGGATGTGCCCCATGAGAAGTGTAGGTAACTCATTCAGTATCAGGGCTAATTGTTTGGTCATGATTTTGGGTTGGTATAGATAGTTGGTCCATTAGATGGATGGATGAAGGAATGACTGAGCTAACCTCAGAAGACCCCATGTCAACTGAGTGCTGCCTATATATCCCCTGTTTGAAGGGCCTCAAGCCAATGTAGTTCTCCCAAAAGGGAAGAAGAGAGTCGATTATGGATTGGGTTTGACTAGGTTAAGTCATGGTTAAAGGTGAAATGGTTTGTCCAACATGTAGATGAATAAATGAAAGGCCGACGTCATTAGGTAGACGAATGGGTAAATGGCCGAGCTAACCCCAGAAGAGTCCATGTCAACTGAGTGCTGCCTACATAGCCCCTATTTCAAGGGCTTCAGGCCAATGTAGTTTTCCCTAAAAGGGAAGATAGGGTCAAAGAGGTTGATAATTGGTTTTGGTCATGTTAATGGTTTAACACTTCCCATATGTCTAATGGTACTTGCTTGAAATGATGAGTGTATGATGATGTTACAACCTTTTCCATATTATGTGATGGTGTACTCTGTAACATAGGTTATGTGGTTTTTCATCCCTAGTAATATTCCATTTTGGTGATGGATGTATGCTAAAAATGAAATGAATGTATTTATGCTTCAACACTTTTCGTATTGGTGGTGATATATGCTTGACATAAATTGTGTTTGGTTGTTAGTCTCCATGTGTATTGTTTTCTATAGAAACTAATGTGAATGGGCTATGATAATTTATATAACACAAATTGATATTTTCATTAAATAAATCATGAAGTTATGTTAATGGTTAGAAAATGTTTTCTTTTGGTTTGGTTTGGTTTAGAAAAAGATTTGGTTGGATGTGACAAAGGTATGTAAGAAGTGAAAGGTGTTTTGCTCTTTCATTGACAAGGACCATAATGGTAGCATAAATAGGGTTGGTGCAAACAAAAGCCCCATTCATGCATTACGTCATTGACCATTGTTTGTGTTAGAGAAGTATTCAAATCACTTGATGTTAAGTGAGCTCAAAATCCCTTGGGTATGTTGGGGTAATAGGTTTGATTATGTGAGGTGTGAGGATAAAGTAACCTATTTTAGCAAGGATAACTTTTCCCCTTTTATAGGTGACCCTAAGAATGACAATAGGCAAGTCCATGACTTTATATATATATATATATATATATATATATATATATATATATATATATATATATATGTTTGATTATGTGAGGTGTGAGGATAAAGTAACCTATTTTAGCAAGGATAACTTTTCCCCTTTTATAGGTGACCCTAAGAATGAAAATAGGCAAGTCCATGACTTTATATATATATATATATATATATATATATTGGTAGACTGATCGATGCAGGAAGTCTACGTGGGGATGTTGTTTTGTTTTGTGGTCATATGTGAAGCTGATCGATGCGGGAAGCTTATAAGAGAGTGTTGTTTGTAGCAAAATTTGGGTATAGCCATCCTTCAAGGGAGTGGTCTATGTTCTAATTTTTATGTGTGATGTCTTTGAATAGCTATCCTTCAAGGGAGCAGTCTACTAATTACAACAATGATGCAACTGTCCTTCAAGGGAGCAGTCTACATGTATAGTTTATGACCTTTTATTAGGCATCCCAATTTTATATGTTTTGTTGACTGAAGTTTTAGTCATGGACTAGACTATAGAGTTTTACTGGTTTCCCTTTCAGTAGGACAAAGCATGAATGCAAAAAGGATTAACTAATGTTTATGGGGAAAAAGGGTTTAAAGGAATAGGAATGAGGATGAAAGGGGTTGCTCAAGAGATGAGCTCAAGTTAAATATCAAGTGAATGAGTACTTGATTAATAGTAGAATGGTCACAGATGTAAGGCATTAAGGGGCTCAGGTTTTGGCTGGCCTTCAAGAGAAGATAGATGATAAGTCCTTGATTGATACTTGTGCATTATGGTATAAGGTTTGAGCCAATTAGGAGCAAACTTACCTCATTTAATTCTTTCCATATTGGTCACGTCTTGGTTTTCTTTAAGGACGAGATACCCAATTTTGAAATCTCGCTCTTTCATATTTTTGCTATAGGCATATTTGATGTGATTTTGGTAGATATGAAGATGATTAAGAGCGGCAAGATGACGTTTGTCAAGTAACTCGATTTGAGCTAATCGATCTTGATGAAAGTCATTGTTAGAAAGTATTTCATGTAAAGAGATGCATAGAGATGGTATTTATACTTCAAGAGGCAAGATGGCCTTAGTTCCATAGACTAAAGAGAAAGGTGTAGCACCCGTAGGGGTTCAGATGCTAGTGCGTTAGGCCCACAAAGCAAAGGGAATGTGAATGTGCCAATCCCTTCTAGTGTCATTGACCACATTCATTACGATTTTGGTTAAGATTTTGTTAGAATCCTTTGCCTATCCATTGGCTTATGGGCAATAAGGTGAGGAGAAGCTGAGTTTGATGTCAAAAGAGTCGCAAAGTTTTTGCATGGTTTTGTTTTTGAAAGATTTACCATTATCGGTGGTGATTTTGTGGGGTACACCAAAATGATAGATGATGTTGTTGTTGATGAAGTTAATGATTTTGTCAGCTTTAGTGGAGATGAGGGGAATAATTTCCACCCATTTAGTGAAATATTTAGTCGCAGTGATAATAGATTGATGTCAGAGAGAGGAATGAGGGTTAATCTCATCGATTAGATCTAAGCCCCATTATGAAAAGGGCCAAAAATCCTTAGCAACTTGTAAAGCATGGCTAGGGACGTGAAGTAAGTTAGCGTGTTGCTGGCATTTGATACAATGCCAAACATAGTCACTGCAGTCTTGGTGAAGAGTGGGCCAATAATAGCCTAGGTAAAGGATGCATTTTGCAACCGAGTTACCACTGAAATGTCTTCCACAAATCCCCTCATGAACTTGTTTAATGGCATGAGATGTTTTAGTGGAGGTTAGACATCAAATAAGGAGGCCATTGAAACCTCTTTTGTAGAGAAGATCCCCTAGCATGGTATATCGAGCAATACTCTTGATAAAAGCCCGCCGTGCATTGCTAGAGAGATTAGGAGGAATGATAGAAAAGTTAAGTAGTCAACAAGTTATTTATACCAAACATCGTGTGGACTAGAGTCGATATTGCTGACAAAGTTGATGTCGATGGAAATATATGAAGGCAATGCCAAATGATGTACCATGACATAAAGTATTGAAGAAGAAGATGAAGATGGTATGTGTGAGGTGAGAGAGGCCATACTGTCAGCAAACTTATTCGTAGAGAGAGGAATAGTTTGCAAGAGATAATGGTCAAAAGACTCTAGTAATGTGTTAACATAGTGTTTATAACATTGCAAAACATCATTTTTGCAAAGGTATGAATCGTTCATCTGATTAACAACTAGTGAGTCGCCAATGATGTTGATTGTCTTGATGCCTAAGAAAAGGGTAGTTTGAAGCCCCAAAATTAAGGCTTCATATTTAGCCATGTTATTGGTGCATTCGAAGTCAAGCTTAAAAGATAGAGGCATGGGCTCACCATCATGAGGGATGAGAATGATCCCCGCACCCCCATCGAGTTAACATTTGGATCCATCAAAGAACATTGTCATTTGATAGAAGATGTCATCAGTGGAAAGTGTGGTGATAGATTCATCAAGGAATTCATAATGAGAAGGTTGGTTGTCAGGTAGAGGGGCATCTGCTAGTTTGTCAATGATTGTTTGTCGCTTTATAGACTTTTGTTGAATGAATTCTAAATCAAACTCAGCAAGAAGAATGAGCTAACGAGCCATACGTTGGTTTTGGTATGGCTTAGAATGCATGTATTTGAGAGGGTCAGTATGGGTGATGACGTAATTTTGTGATTGAGGAGATAATGATGGAGTTTAGACACAGTAAATACTAATGCCAAGCAAAGTTTTTTGGTATGAGAATACCGAGTCTCATAGTCAATGAGCATTCAACTTATATAATAAACTACCTGCTCACAATGTTGTTCATCTCAATGTGCGATCATGGCACCTAAAGAATGATTTGTTGCTGAAATGTAAAGATAGAAGGGTTGATCTTCTTTAGGTGGAATAAGGACTGGTGGAGAGACAAGATAACAATTAAGATCCTCAAAAGCCTCTTGGCAATCCTTGTTCTAATTAAAGGAGATGTCCTTCTTAAGGAGGTGATGAAAGGGTTGACATTGGTCGGAAAGCTGCGAGATGAAGCGATGAATAGATTGAAGCTTCCCTTGCAGGATGCAAAGTTGCTTTAGATTGGTAGGTGGTGGCATCTCGAGTATAGCTCAAATCTTAGCGGGATCAATCTCAATGCCACGAAGAGAAATGATGAAGCCTAAAAGCTTCCCTGAGAGAACCCCAAAGACACATTTCTTGGGATTTAGTCAAACATTATATTGGAGGGGGTGAGTAAATATGATTTTGAGAATAGTTAAATGGTCACGACGGAGTTTAGATTTCCCAAGCGGGTCATCCACATAATCCTCCATGATTTTATGTAGATCATGAAAAATATAGGTCATGGCACATTAATATGTGGTGCCTACATTTTTAAGACCAAAAGGCATGACCCTATAGAAAAATGTCCCCCATGGGGTGATAAAGGTTGTTTTATGTTGATCTTCTAGTGCAATCAAGATTTGATTATATCCTGAAAACTCATCCATGAGTGATAGCATCTCATGACCGGCCATAAGATCAACAAGTTGGTCGATGTTAGGTAAAGGAAAGTCATTTTTTGGGCAAGCTATGTTGAGATCCCGATAATCGGTACAAATTCAAATTCCCCCAGTCCCTTTTGTGACAAGGATGATATTTGATACCCATTGTAGATAATTAATGGATTGGATAAATGAGATGGAGAGAAGATGTTGAAGCTCTTCTTTGACAAGGAGTGCAATGTGAGGATGCATTTTGTGAAGCTTTTGCCTGATAATCTTAGCCTCTGGGTTTATGATGATGTTATGAATGACAATGTTAGGGATGATGCTAGGCATATCGCTATAGGTCTAAGCAAAGGCTTTGCTATGATCTGTAAGGAATTTGGTATAGTCGATTTGTTCTTGGGCATCCAAAGATTGACCAATCTTTAAGATGTGAGGAATGTTAGAAGATGGTAGGTTAATGTCAAAGGTTGATTCATTCAACATAACCTACATTTTTGAAGGAAGTGATCATTGAATGAAAGAATCATCCACACCCATGTAGGTGAGTATGGTGTCATCATCCCCGCATTGGATGGTGTTGATAGTAGAAGATTCACCATCTATCATGTCTAGATAAATGAGAGGAAGAGACCTTGATACCCCACCTAGTTGATAGGTCAGGGGTTCCAAGTGAATGGATTTTATGCAAAAAAAATACTAGGAGGAATGGAGGCTACCGACTCCATAGGTGAGGATGGAGGAACAGGCGAAGCTGGAGGAGATTGTTCTATAATAGTTTTTTGATGAGGATATTAGAGGCTTCAGTAGGCTCTTCAAATCCTATGCCATGTTATTTCTTAGCATTTTTTATGGCCTCATCATTTGGAGGCTCAACGGGCTAGTGGGAATCTTGTTCATAGTGCCCAAAGCCAATACCCTTCCATGCACACCTATGAAGATAGTTGTGCACAAAGCTAGGGTTACCAAGAAAGGAGAAATTAGAAGTGAATAGTTGGGGTGATGAAAGAGGATTCTTATCAGTAGGAGCTTGATCTAGCCCTCCATAAATGAGATTTGTTTGAAGAGTAGGAGGACCATATGGAATGATCATTCTGATGCGATGGTCATAATTTTGGTTGTGATGAAGTTGTCCATATTTTTGAGGAGTTTGGAACATGTCTAGATTAAGCAAATGATACTCCCCAAGTGAAAGCCACTGAAACATATCTTCCATGGGATCTTTTGTAGTCACTTGAGAAAGAGGAGTAGGTGCAACCAATGTTTGTGAACTTGTTGATGCTTTTACAGATGGAGGTGGAATTTGGGTCGATGTTTTTAGAGGTATGAGAACATCATTGGGTCGATAAGTTGTGTTACATGTTTTGAAGGGAGAAGGGTCAGTAGGAATGACGTGAACCTATCCCTCATGTTCAAATTTGACAAAATGATGTAGTGTCAAAGGGACACAAGTCATGGCATGAATCCAAGGTCACCCCAACAACATGTTGTATTGGAACTCCCCCTCAATGATGTAGAAAAGTTTTGGGACTGTTCGTGGGCCAACACGAATATGCAAGATGATGGTGCTAATTGTAGTGGCGGTGGAATCGTTAAAAGATCAAAGAATTGCGTTAGTTTTGGACATGTAATTATTTGGGAGGGCTAATTGGTCATACACATGGGTGGAGATGATATTGATATTAGCACCCCCATCAATCATAACCCGCTTGACATGAGTTTGATCAACGTAGGCTATGATGAAAAGGGCAACAACTTGATCTTCTAGATTAGAGGTAGGAATTTCAAAATCACTAAAGGTAATGGAAGTGATGGTGGGTAATGATTAGACTAATGCAGCTAATGGTTGAGGGTCTTCAGGTTGAACCTCTACCACCTGTAAAGCTTTGATTAAAGCTTGGTGATGGTTTGGAGAGCTTTGAATGAGGTCATATAAGGACATCTTCACTGGAGTTTTGTGAAGTTGTTTCACCATAGAATCACGAATGGCCTCCGAAGATGTAGGTTGGGATGTTCCCAAGTTTGAAATCTTGGGTTTTTAGTGTTTGAGAAGGTTTGACAAATGGGTATGTCCAAGGAATAGAAACCTTCTCTTTTCCTTTATCTGTTAATATTTGTAACCTGGTAGCCACATTAATGGTATTAATTTCAAATAAAGGGGAGAAAGGAGGTAAAGGGACCATACTCTGATTATGGGATTTTGATGAAGGTGAGGAGGTTTGAAAGACATGGGAAGGTGTCAAAAGTTTGTCGAAGGAACCTTCAACAAGCAAGTTGTCTTTTTCCATGTATTGGCAAATGATAACCTTAAGGGCACAACAATTTTTAGTGTCATGTCTAGGTGTGTAGTGATATAGACAAATTTGGGTGTCATCAAACCATGATGGCTTTGATTCGAGAGGTTGAAATGGTTTAATAGGTGGAAGAGTGATGCTAGAGGATTGTAACAATCATCGTAGCAAGAAAGCATAAGATCCTGCTAATGGATCTTCCCTTGTTGTGATAGCGAATGTTGACAACTTCTATGTTATAGGAGTCATTGAGGGAGTTTTCCATACCACCTTTTTAGTAGGTGGTGTGGCCAGTCGTGTAGATGGCACTTTTTTGGTTAGAGGTGTCAAGTTTTTCGATGGAAGTGTATTTTTAGTGGGTAAAGGTAGTAGGGGAGTCAATTTGTTTTTGTTTAGTGTTGGAGTAGGAAGGATTCCTATTAAGGTAGAAGGGTGTGGGCCCAAAATAGAAGGAAATGATGATGGTGGGGGAGGAGTTCTCCAACATGGTTTAGTAGCCTTCATTAATAAATTGTGAGGACCACTACTATGGGGGGCGAGGTTCAAATCTACCTTCACTTGTGGGTGAGTGAGGTTTGGTACAAGGTGAACACCAAGAGATTTAACCTATTTCGGTATGGTAGTCACTTGTGAGGGTTGAGGTTCAGATGTGGATGGTTGAGCTTCTAAGGTTTTGGAAGTACAAGTCGGATCTTTGTCAGTGATATTAGGATAATTTTCCACAGAAAGGTCAACAGTACGAGATGGAGTGGGATGTGTAAGATAAGGAGCTTTAAGTCATTCCTATAATGCCTCATGTCCTAAGTTCCTTAAATGGAAAAATCTTAAGTTCTCAGCCAGTCGAGAGAATGGTTTAGAAGATGTTACACTAGGCTTTATGATTGGTCTTTTAGAAGATGTGGATGGTTGTGAGACTGGAAGTGTGTTAGATGCAGTGATTTTAGGCCAAAGGCATGAGAGAGCCATTACTAGATCATCTTCTATTGAAGTAGGTGAAGAGACAAGTTCTTCTCTTGGAGGATAAGGAATTGGAGCATGTGCCTCCTTAATAGGATAAAGGGCAGGAATGATCATACCTTCTACTTGTGGTCAAAGAATGGGAAAAGTATGATCTTTCATGGGTAAAATAAAGGATGAGGGTGGAGCTAATGGCACTGGTATCGTCAAAGCATCCTCCAATATAAGAGAGTTTAAAGTAGACTCTTTTATGCATACAAGGGGGGAGGATAGAGAACTAAGAGGAGAAGAAGGTTCTTCCACTCGTGGAGGAGAAAGAGGAGAAGAAGGCTCTTCTACCTATGGTGGATAGATAGGATAAGAAGGCTATTCTACCTATAATGGAAAAATAGGAGAAGAAGGCTCTTCTACTTGTGGTGGACAAATAGGTTGACTAACCTCTTCAGACTATGGGAGAGGTTAGTTAGGAATAAGAGGAGAAACCATGTCAATCGTGTAGATATTACGCTCTTGGGACTCATCAACCATGGTCTGTGTGTTATTTTAGCTAGGGGGATGGTTAGGGAATGGATGTCTAAAGATGTCTATGTTTTGGTTAGGTGGCACATTTGGGTTATACAAGACAAGATCCCCCTTGTCTAACATATCTTGAATAATATTCTTGAAGGTTTTGCAATTGTCTGTGTCATGACCTTTGACACGATGATAATTACAGAAGTCATTCTCCCTATACCATGCTGGGATTGCTCATGAGGGATCAAATTGAGGTGATGGTTGAATTTGAGGGAGGTTAAGGACTCCCTACTTTACTAGTTTATCCAAAACTGAAGTGTATGATTCTCTTATTGGAGTATATTGAGGCTGTACGTATCATTGTTGTAATTGTCATGTAATGCTTTGTGATGTAGAGGGTTTGGATTGGTTAGTTGTGGTAGAAGAAGATGATCTAAGTACCACATCATTTGCTGATACCTTGGATTTGGAATTAGAAGAGGAAGATTTGGATGAAGGGTCATTTGATTTTGCATCAGTATTTTTACTACGTAGTTTGACTTTGTTTTCTTCGACAGCACGGAGTTCAAGCTTCCTAGCCATGGTGAAAGCTTCGTCAAATGTACGAAATGTTTGGAGCTACAAAGTAGATGAGATATGTTTGGCACATGCTTGTGAAAAGAGCTCAATGAGCTCAGGTTAAGGTAAAGAAAAGGAGAGTTGGTTGATTAAACTTCTCCATCAAGCAATGAAATCAGCTATTGATTCATCATCAAATTGTCTAATAGAATGTAGGTCTATCATGGAGACATTTTTAGTGATGTTTATTGAAAAGTGGTCAAGAAATAGTTGAGCTAGTTGAGTGAGGGTAAAAAGAGAATGACTGGTAATAGAACTATACCAATCAAGGGTAGTGCTAGAAAGTGACATGGGGAATGTGTGAAGTAACAATACATCATCATGTGCTATAAGGTAGTAAGCATGTCTAAATGCTCGTAGATGTTGTTGTGGGTTCTCTTTAATCTGAAAGCAAGTAAACTTGGGAAGTTCCCACTGACTAGGACAAGGTCAGATTGGGACCGAGGGATGAATAGGTTCATTATAGATTTGTTCATATGAGAGAACATTTCTTGAACCTAAAACAGATGTCTCAAGATTAGACATCTTATCCATCAACATCTTGATTAAATCAATTGATGGATTTGTAGGTGGGGTGACCCCTAGGTTGTAAGGCATTTGGATGGTGTTAAATGGAGTGTATGACATAGTTGGTTGTGCTTGTATAGGCGCAACATATTGGTAACTAGTCATAGGGACTAATGTTGAAGTCAAGGGTGGTTGTGTCATAAAGCTAGAAGGCACAACTTGACTTGATGTCGCCAAAGGTGTTTCTATGGTGAAAACACTAGCCAAAGGATAAGTAGTCACTCTTATATTTATGTGTGCAAGAGTAGGTGGGATGGAGACAATTAAGTTTTGGAATGTTGTATAACTTTGTTGAATGGTTTGTGGTTGAGGGGGTACAGAAACCCCAATGGAGGTAGGTCTAGAAATAGAAGGAGAGGCCACACTTTGAAGATTGGTCATGGTTAGGTTGTTAGTTGAGGCAATGGCCTGGGTGACCATGGGTTGGGTTATGGAGGCTATTGATATGATTGACGTTTCAACTAAGGAAGTTGGCATCCCATAAACTGGGCTGCCTAAAGGATCTCGCATTTGACTTCTCACGAGATAGTGCTGAAGAGCCTTGACATTGAGTTCAAGGAACCTTTCAAAGTCTTAGTCCCCTTCGAGAACAATAGGGGGTTGAGTTGGGGTTGGTTAGATAGGAGTATGTTCAATTTCTGAATTATACTCCATTTGGGGACTTGATATAGAAGGTTAAGGTGGGAGTGGTTGTTGCCTTGCATGGTCAGCAAGAGTTTTGGTTTGAATACGTGTCAAAACCATCCAAGTTAAAATAGATTTAGGTTCTAAAAACTGTATGTTTTAGCCTTAGAAAACCAGAATTTGTTTTTAACAACAAAAAGGTCAAGTTTTTAGCTTGCTATTTGAGAATAAATTTTTTTGACAGTGACTAATGTCGGTAGAAAAACTAATGTCAGTGAAGTAAGTTGCCAATGTCAGTTAGATAACCAATGTCAGTGAAGATAATTTGCCGATGTCGGTGGAAAAATTGAGGTCAGTTACTATGTATTTCCAAAAACTTAGAAAACTAAAAGTTTTTGGAAGAAAGAAGAAAGTTCTGAGTTATTTTTGGAGCTCAGAATAATGCATCCTTACCAGCTCAAAAAACCAGATAAAAATAGAAAATTAGATGAAGGCAAGCATCCTCTAAACATTAAAATTCCTAAGAATAAATTTTAGAGTCGTGTTGGCTTAAGCCTTAGAAGAATATGTTTGGGAATTGGGTTTTT
This sequence comes from Torreya grandis, assembly GCA_037957365.1. Lineage (NCBI taxonomy): Eukaryota > Viridiplantae > Streptophyta > Pinopsida > Cupressales > Taxaceae > Torreya > Torreya grandis. The sequence continues at coordinate 381,517 of JARHVA010005630.1, forward strand.
AAAATAGGTACTAAAAGAAGCAGTCTAAGGTTGGTTTTGGGTTAAGTTTTGGTGCTCAAAATCTGTATTAAGTTCCATACATGGCCTAGTGTTAAGAGCTTGCTCCCCTCACTTCACGAGCCTAGATCTAGGCTGGGTTGCTTAGCCAATATATACTTACACTATAGTTTATACTCTGCCAGAGAACAGAGTGGGTTCTCCCCTTGGTAGTGAAGTCCAAGTAGCATTACCAAGAAGCGCAAGGTATCCTCTAGGTGATGAAATCCTAGTCGGGCATTGTCTCAGGTATATTTATAAGTTTAGTTTGATTGTGAATGTGGTCTGGTTGTGTAACATATGTGCACTATGATTTATTCATAATGTGTTTTAATTACTAGATGAGAGGGCTAAATATGCATTCAAGTAGGAATGAAATGCAATAGTGTTTTTAACCCAAATTGAAATGTTTTGTTTAGATGCAAACAAGTGAGGAAAAGGTTAAGGGCATGAATTTTCACTCCTCTAAGATGCAAGGAGAAAGTGACAAGAAGAAAAATAAAGATTCCTTTTAACTTGTGCTTATGGTGTCTTTTTGAAAGAAAAAGAAAGAAGAGGAAGGATGCAAGAAGATAATCTAATGCATCTATATGAAAAGTTTGATTTTAGAAGAAATGAACCCAAGGAAAATTCCAGGGGTCCCACCAGGCGTGCCCGAATGTTTCTACTCATTTTTGTGCTTTTACATTTAGGAAAAGGAAGAAACTATAGATAATGGTCAAGGGTTAGATGATACCCAGATTAAGTTGCACACCATATCTAGACGTTGTAGGAGCTCCTCTTTGGCTATGGAGGAAGACACCTGTAGAGAAAAAGAGACTCGAACACAAAAAATGTTAGATAGATATATGGTGGATTGCTAAGCACATGCTCTGTCCCAAAAGCATAAAGACTTCTTAGAGGGATGACAGTCCACTTTTTTATAAAAGAGTGTCAGATAAAGAGAAATGGTGAAAGACTAAGAAAGAGAAATAAAGATAACGTGTACCTATATTCTACTATTGGTCTTCCACAGTCACTGAAATCGATAGTCCTTCTAGCGCTAATTGGTCAAGGTTGCTGATGTCAGTTAGTTTGTCTACGTCGATAGGGGCAATGGTCCTTGGATGGGTCTTAGGTTTTTGTCTATGGTTAACAGAAGAGTCTAGGAGGTCTGTGGGAGTATAATAGTTTGTGTAGGATTATAGGATAGTGAATATGGTCTAGGGAAGGGCCTAAGTAGAGGACAGGGGTGGAAAGAGAATAAGAATGAGAGGAAGGCTTTTCAGCCTCTCCAGGAAGAAAGTCGGGTTGTCTATCAATAGTACTCAAGAATATTCAATGGAAACTAATTACCAATGCCTTCTAAAATAATGAAATGAAATAGAAGAATACTTAGCTCTATTTGGATGGAGAACCAAGAGTGTCAAGATGCTTGTCCTTGATGCGGCTGATGTAGGAGACTTCGTACAACCTTCTAATCTAATGTCTAGAGTGAATTTTTTAGAGTTTCTTAGCCTAAAGAGTGATGATAGAATGCTGATGCCTCATCCCAAAGCTTTCCTTTGATATGCAAAGAGTCAAAGAGCTAGAGAATTTGGATCTAGGTTGCAACCAAGGTTAGAATTTAGTTTTAAGTAACCGATGTCTGTGATCCCACCAAAGTTGGTTGACTATTGATCAACATCGGTAGCTAAAGAATGGGAAAAAATGCTATTTTTAGTCTTTTGCCTATTCCTCTATCTGCCAAGTTCAGTTGTTGTTGGTGAACAGTCTAAAGGTGAGTTTAATAAGCACAAGAGTTAGTGAGAGAGTTGAAATAGGTCTTAGGTAATTATGATTTGGAGGACTTAGTCATAGGGTGATAAATGGTCTAAGGGTGAGGTGTTTAGGGTGATGTCGTTAATTTAAAATAAGTAATTTATTTTAAATTAATAAAGTGTGCAATGGAGCAAGGGGAGTCGACACAATTTTGGTGTCTACATTTGCCCCTTTTTGTCTTGTTGGTTGTTCTAATGAATTGCAAGACAAAAATAGGAGTAAGTTGCCCCAGGTATGGGATAAGGTGTAGGTTGCCCCAAGTATGGATGAGGTATTCCCCCTCAAAGTGGGAAATAAGGGTAGGTGACCTGATATCGGGTGCCGATTTGATAGGCAGTGGATGGGTATGGTGAAGTTGGAGTGTGAACGACGTAATAGTTGAGATTACACGTATACCACTTCATGTGATAAGTAGGTCAAATTGTCACAGGCAAGGTTGAGGAGTGATAAAATTGAAGTAACTGGGCCTCAGCTTTTAGTCATAGCTGATTGGGTTATTCAATCCAAGCTATAGCTCTAATTGGTCATCATGTTCCAAGTATCTCAGGCTTAGGAAGTGCTCTTGGAAAGCACAAAAAATGTCACAAATATTAGGGATCAACTTGAGCGCGAGTCATGACTAGGTGTGAGGGTCGTAGTGTGGGTTGTGTATAATTTGCTAACTATTTGTGAGGTAGCATATATGCAATCAAAACAACCAAGGCAAAGTTTTCTCAAAAGTGGTCATGGTCTGAGGAGATAGTCATGATCTCCAAGGTCATTGGTTGAGTCACGCTGAGATATAAGTCATCTCAAGTGGTGTGTGTTGTGGTCAGGGAGATGTATGTGATCTCCAATGTGCCCCATGAGAAGTTTAGGTAACTCATTCAGTGTCAGGGCTGATTTTTTGGTCATGATTTTGGGTTGGTATAGATAGTTGGTCCATTAGATGGATGGATGAAGGAATGGCCGAGCTAACCTCAGAAGACCCCATGTCAACTGAGTTCTACCTACATAGCCCCTATTTGAAGGGCCTCAAGCCAATGTAGTTCTCCCACTAGGGAAGAAGAGAGTTGATTATGGATTGGGTTTGACTAGGTTAAGTCATGGTTAAAGGTGAAATGGTTTGTCCATCATGTAGATGAATAAATGAATGGCCGACGTCATTAGGGAGACGAATGGGTAAATGGCCGAGCTAACCATAGAAGAGTCCATGTCAACTGAGTGCTACCTACATAGCCCCTATTTCAAGGGCCTCAGGCCAATGTAGTTCTCCCTAAAAAGGAAGATAGAGTCAAAGAGGTCGATAATTTGTTTTGGTCATGTTAATGGTTTATCACTTCCCATATGTCTAATGGTACTTGCTTGAAATGATGAGTGTATGATGATGTTACAACCTTTTCCATATTATGTGATGGTGTACTCTGTAACATAGGTTATGTGGTTTTTCATCCCTAGCAATTTTCCATTTTGGTGATGGATGTATGCTAAAAATGAAATGAATGTATTTATGTTTCAACACTTTTCATATTGGTGATGATATATGCTTGACATAAATTGTGTTTGGTTGTTAGTTTCCATGTGTATTGTTTTCCATAGAAACTAATGTGAATGGGCTATGATAATTTATATAACACAAATTGATATTTGCATTAAATAAATCATGAGGTTATGTTAATATTTAGAAAATGTTTTGGTTTGGTTTAGAAAAAGATTTGGTTGGATGTGACAAAGGTATGTAAGAAGTGAAAGGTGTTTTGCTCTTTCATTGACAAGGACCATAATGGTAGCATAGATAGGGTTGGTGCAAACAAAAGCCCCATTCATGCATTACGTCATTGACCATTGTTTGTGTTAGAGAAGTATTCAAATCACTTGATGTTAAGTGAGCTCAAAATCCCTTGGGTATGTTGGGGTAATAGGTTTGATTATGTGAGGTGTGAGGATAGCGTAACCTATTTTAGCAAGGATAACTTTGCCCCTTTTATATGTGACCCTGAGAATGACTATAGGCAAGTCCATGACTTTATATATATATATATATATATATTGGTAGACTGATCGATGCAGGAAGTCTACGTGGGGATGTTGTTTTGTTTTGTGGTCATATGTGAAGCTGATCAATGTGGGAAGCTTCTAAGAGAGTGTTGTTTGTAGCAAAATTTGGGTATAGCCATCCTTCAAGGGAGTGGTTTATGTTCTGCTTTGTATGTGTGATGTCTTTGAATAGTTGTCCTTCAAGGGAGCAGTCTACTAATTACAACAATGATGCAGTTGTCCTTCAAGGGAGCAGTCTACATGTATAGTTTGACCTTTTGTTAGGCGTCCCAATTTTATATGTTTTGTTGATTGAAGTTTTAGTCATGGACTAGACTATAAAGGTTTATGGGTTTCCCATTTAGTAGGACAAAGCATGAATGCAAAAAGGATTAACTAATATTTATGGGGAAAAAAGGTTGAAAGGAATAGGAATGAGGATGAAAGGGGTTGCTCAAGAGACGAGCTCAAGTTAAATATCAAGTGAATGAGTACTTGATTAATAGTAGAATGGTCATAGATGTAAGGCATTAAGGGGCTTAGATTCTGGCTGGCCTTCAAGAGAAGATAGATGATAAGTCCTTGATCCATACTTGTGCGTTATGATATAAGGTCTGAGCCAATTAGGAGAAAACTTGCCTCATTTACTTCTTTCCATATTGGTCACATGTTGGTTTTATTTAAGGATGAGATCCCTGATTTTGACATCTTACTCTTTCAAATTTTTGTTATAGGCACATTTGATGCGATTTTGGTAGATATGAAGATGATTAAGAGCGGCAAGATGATGTTTGTCAAGTAACTCGAGTTGAGCTAATCGATCTTGATGAAAGTCATTGTTAGAAAGTATGTCATGCAAAGAGATGCATAGAGATGGTATTTTTACTTCATGAAGCAAGACGGCCTTAGTTCCATACACTAAACAGAAAGTTGTAGTACATGTAGGGGTTCAGATGCTAGTGCAGTAGGCCCACAAAGTGAAGGGAATGTGAATGTGCCAATCCGTTCCAGTGTCATTGACCACATTCATTAGGATTTTGGTTAAGATTTTGGTAGAAGCCTCTACTTGTCCATTGGCTTGTGGGTAATAAGGTGAGGAAAAGCTGAGTTTGATGCCAAAAGAGTCGCAAAGTTTTTGGATGGTTTTATTTTTGAAAGATTTGCCATTATCGGTGATGATTTTGTGGGGTACACCAAAATGACAGATGATGTCGTTGTTGATGAAGTCGATGATTTTGTCAACTTTAGTGGAGATGAGGGGAACAACTTCCACCCATTTAGTGAAATATTTAGTCACGGTGATAATATACTGATGTCGGAGAGAGGAATGAGGGTTAATCTCACCGATTAGATCTAAGCCCCATTGTGAAAAGGGCCAAAAATCCTTAGCAACTTGTAAAGCGTGGCTAGGGACATGAAGTAAGTTAGCATGTTGCTGGCATTTGATACAATGCCAAACATAGTCACTGCAGTCTTGGTGAAGAGTGGGCCAATAATAGCCTAGGTAAAGGATGCATTTTGCAACCGAGTTACCACTGAAATGTCTTCCATAAATCCCATCATGAACTTGTTTAATGGCATGAGATGTTTTAGTGGAGGTTAGACATCAAATAAGGAGGACATCGAAACCTATTTTGTAGAGAAGACCCCCTAGCATGGTATATCGAGCAGTACTCTTGATAAAAGCCCACCGTGCATTGCTAGAGAGATCAGGAGGAATGATAGAAAAAGTTAAGTAGTCAACATGTTGTTTATACCAAACATCGTGTGGACTAGAGTCGATATTGCTGACAAAGTTGATGTCAGTGGAAATATATGAAGGCAACGCCAAATGATGTACCATGAGATAAAGTCTCAAAGAAGAAGATGGTATGCGTGAGGCAAGAGATGCCATAGTGTTAGCAAACTTATTCGTAGAGAGAGGAATAATTTGCAAGAGATAATGGTCGAAAGACTCTAGTAATGTGTCAACACAGTGTTTATACCAATGCAAAACTTCATTTTTTCAAAGGTATGAACTGTTAATCTGATTAACTACTAGTTGTGAGTCACCAATGATGTTGATTGTCTTGATGTCTAAGAAAAACATAGTTTGAAGCCCCAAAATTAAGGCTTCATATTCAGCCATGTTATTGGTGCATTCGAAGTCAAGCTTAAAAGATAGAGGCATGGGCTCACCATCATGAGGGATGAGAATGACGCCCGCACCCCCACCGAGTTGACATTTGGATCCATCAAAGAACATTGTCATTTGATAGAAGATGTCATCAGTGGAAAGTGTGGTGATAGATTCATCGGGGAATTCACAATGAGAAGGTTGGTTGTCAGGTAGAGGGGCATCTGCTAGTTGGTCAGTGATTGTTTGCCCCTTTATAGACTTTTGTTGAATGAATTCTAAATCAAACTCAGCAAGAATCATGAGCCAACGAGCCATACATTGGTTTTGGTATGGCTTAGAATGCATGTATTTGAGAGGGTTAGTGTGGGTGATGATGTAAGTTTGTGATTGAGGAGATAATGATGGAGTTTAGACATGGCAAAGACTAATGCCAAGCAAAGTTTTTTGGTATGAAAATACTAAGTTTCATAGTTAATGAGCATTCAACTTATATAATAAACTTCCTGCTCATGATGTTGTTCATCTCGATGCGCGATCATGGCACTTAAAGAATGATTTGTTGCTGAAATGTAAAGATAGAAGGGTTGATCTTCTTTAGGTGGAATAAGGACTGGTGGAGAGACAAGATAACGCTTAAGAGCCTCAAAAGCCTATTGGAAATCCTTGTCCCAATTAAAGGAGACATCCTTCTTGAGGAGGTGATGAAAGGGTTAACATTGGTTGGAAAGCTGTGAGATGAAGCAATGAATAGATTGAAGCTTCCCTTGTAGGTTGCAAAGTTGCTTTAGATTGGTAGGTGGTGGCATCTTGAGTATAGCTTTAATCTTAGCAGGATCGATCTTAATGCCATGAAGAGAAATAATGAAGCCTAAAAGCTTCCCTGAGAGAACCCCAAAGACACATTTCTTGGGGTTTAGTTTAACATTATATTGTAGGGGGCGAGTGAATATGATTTTGAGAATAGTTAAATGGTCACGACGGAGTTTAGATTTCCCAAGCAGGTCATCCACATAATCCTCCATAATTTTATGGAGGAGATCATGAAAAATATAGGTCATGGTGTATTAATATGTGGTTCCTATATTTTTAAGACCAAAAGGCATGACCCTATAGCAAAATGTCCCCCATGGGTTGATAAAGGTTGTTTTATGTTGATCTTTTGGTGCAATCAAGATTTGATTATATCCTGAAAACCCATCCATGAGTGAGAGCATCTCATGACCAGCCGTAAGATCAATAAGTTGGTCGATGTTAGGTAAAGGAAAGTCATATTTTGGGAAAGCTAGGTTGAGATCCCAATAATCAGTACAAATTCAAATTCCCCCAGTCACTTTTGTGACAAGGACAATATTTGATACCCATTGTTGATAATTAATGGGTTGGATAAATGAGATGGAGAGAAGACATTGAAGCTCCTCTTTGATAAGGAGTGCAATGCGATGATGCATTTTGAAAAGCTTTTGCCTTACAAACTTAGGCTCTGGGTTTATGATGATGTTATGAATGACAATGTTATGGTCAATGCTAGGCATATTGTTATAGGTCTAAGCAAAGGCTTTTCTATGATCTGTAAGGAATTTGGTATAGTCGATTTGTTCTTGGGCATCCAAATATTGACCAATCTTTAAGATGTGAGGAACGTTAGAAGATGGTAGGTTAATGTCAATGGTTGATTCATTCAACATAACCTATATTTTTGAAGGAAGTGATAATTGAATGAAGGAATCATCCGTACCCATGTAGGTGAGTATGGTGTCATCGTCCATGCATTAGATGGTACTGATAGTAGAAGATTCATCGTCTATCATGTCTAGATAAATGAGAGGAAGAGACCTTGATACCCCACCTAGTTGATAGGTTAGGGGTTCCAAGTGAATGGTGTTTATGTAAAAAAAATGAGGAGGAATGGAGATTACTGACTCCATAGGTGACGATGGAGGAACATGCGAAGCTGGAGGAGATTGTTCTATAATAGTTTCATGACGAGGATTTTTAGAGGCTTCATTAGGCTCTTCAAATCCTAGGCCATGTTGTTTCTTAGCATTTTTTATGGCCTCGTCATTTGGAGGCTCAACAGCCTAGTGGGAACCTTGTTCATAGTGCCCAAAGCCAAAACCCTTCCACGCACACCTATGAAGATAGGTGTGCACAAAGCTAGGGTTATCGAGAAAGGAGAAATTGGAAGTGAATAGTTGGGGTGATGAAAGAGGATTCTTATCAGTAGGAGCTCGATTTAGCCCTCCATAAATGCGATTTGTTTGAAGAGTTGATGACCATATGGAACGACCATTTTGATGTGATAGTCATAATTTGGGTTGTGATGAAGTTGTCCATATTCCTGAGGAGTTTGGAACATGTCCAGAGTATGAAAATGATACACCCCAAGTGAAATCCGCTGGAAGGTATCTTCCCTGGGATCTTTTGTAGTCACTTGAGAAGGAGGAGTAGGTGCAAGCAATGTTTGTGAACTTGTTGATGCTTTTGCGGATGGAGGTGGCATTTGGGTCGATGTTTTTAGAATTATGAGAACATGATTGGATCGATAAGTTGAGTTACATGTTTTGAAGGGAGAAGGGTCAGTAGGAATGATGTGAACCTATCCCTCATGTTCAAATTTGACACAATGATGTAGTGTCAAAGGGACACTAGTCATGGGATGAATCCAAGGTCGCCCCAACAACATGTTGTATTGGAACTCCCCCTCAATGATGTAGAAAAGTTTTGGGACTATTCGTGGGCCAACACGAATATGCAAGATGACGGTGCCAACTGTAGTGGCGGTGGAATCATTAAAATATCAAAGAATTGCATTAGTTTTGGACATGCAATTATTTGGGAGGGCTAATTGGTCATACACATGGGTGGAGATGATATTGATATTAGCACCCCCATCAATCATAACCCGCTTGACATGAGTTTGATCAATGTAGGCTATGATGAAAAGGGCAACAACTTGATCTTCTAGATTAGAGGTAGGAATTTCAAAATCACTAAAGGTAATGGAAGTGATGGTGGGTAATGATTAGACTAAGGCAGCTAATGGTTGAGGGTCTTCAGGTTGAACCTCTACCACCTGTAAAGCTTTGATTAAAGCTTGGTGATGGTTTGGAGAGCTTTGAATGAGGTCATATAAGGACATCTTCACTGGAGTTTTGTGAAGTTGTTTCACCATAGAATCACGAATGGCCTCCGAAGATGTAGGTTGGGATGTTCCCAAGTTTGAAATCTTGGGTTTTTAGTGTTTGAGAAGGTTTGACAAATGGGTATGTCCAAGGAATAGAAACCTTCTCTTTTCCTTTATCTATTAATATTTGTAACCTGGTGGCCACATTAATGGTATTAATTTCAAATAAAGGGGAGGAATGAGGTAAAGGGACCATAGTCTGATTATGGGATTCTGATGAAGGTGAGGAGGTTTGAGAGACATGAGAAGGTGTCGAAAGTTTGTCGAAGGAACCTTCAACAAGCAGGTTGTCTTTTTCCATGTATTGGCAAATGATAACCTTAAGGGCACAACAATTTTTAGTGTCATGTCTAGGTGTGCAATGATATAGACAAATTTGGGTGTCATCAAACCATGATGGCTTTGATCTGAGAGGTTGAAATGGTTTAATAGGTGGAAGAGTGATGCTAGAGGATTGTAACAATCATCGTAGCAACAAAGCATAAGAACATGCTAATGGATCTTCACTTATTGTGAGAGTAGATGTTGACAACTTTTATTTTGTAAGAGTCATTAAGGGAGTTTTTCGTACCACCTTTTTAGTAGGTGGTGTGGCCAGTCGTGTAGATGGCACTTTTTTGGTTAGAGGTGCCGAGTTTTTCAATGGAAGTGTATTTTTGGTGGGTAAAGGTAGTAGGGGTGGCAATTGGTTTTTGTTTAGTTTTGGAGTAGGAAGGATTCCTATTAAGGTAGAAGGGTGTGGGCCCAAAATAGAAGGCAATGATGATGGTGGGGGAGGAGTTCTCCAACGTGGTTTAGTAGCCTATTTTAATACGTTGTGAGGACCACTACTATGGGGGATGAGGTTAAAATCTACCTTCACTTGTGGGTGAGTGAGGTTCAATATGAGGTGAACACCAAGAGATTTAACCTATTTCAGTATGGTAGTCACTTGTGAGGGTTGAGGTTTAGATGTGGATAGTTGAGCTTCTGAGGTTTTAGAAGTAGAAGCCTAATCTTTATTAGTGACTTTAAGATAATTTGCCGTAGAAAGGTCAATAGTATGAGATGGAGTGGGAGGTCTAAGATAAAGAGATTTAAGTCACTCCCACAATGCCTCATGTCTTAAGTTCCTCAAATAGAGAAATCCTAAGTTCTCAGCCAGTCAAGAGAATGGTTTAGAAGATGTTGCACGAGGCTTTATGATTGGTCTTTTAGAAGATGTGGATGGTTGTGAGACTGGAAGCATGTTAGATGTAGTGATTTTAGGCCAAAGGCATGAGAGAGCCATTAATAGATCATCTTTGATTGATGTAGGTGAAGAGACAAGTTCTTCTCTTGGTGGATAAGGAATTGGAGCATGTGACTCCTCAGGAGGATAAAGGGTAGGGATGATCATACCTTCTACTTGTGGTCAAAAAATGGGAAAAGTATGATCTTCCATGGGTAAAATAAAGGATGAGGGTGAGCTAGTGGTGCTGGTATCGTCAAAGCATCCTGCAATATAAGAGGTTCAAAGTAGACTCTTCTATGCATACAAGGGGGAGGATAGAGAACTAAGAAGAGAAGAAGGTTCTTCCACTCATGGAGGAGAAATAGTAGAAGAAGGATCTTCTACCTGTGGTGGACAGATAGGAGAAGAAGGCTCTTCTACCTATGATGGACAAATAGGAGAAGAAGGCTCTTCTACTTGTGGTGGACAAATAGGTTGACTAACCTCTTCAGACTGTGGGAGAGATTGGTTAGGAATAAAAGGAGAAACCATGTCGACCATGTAGATATTATGCTCTTGGGAGTCATCGGCCATGGTCTGTGTGTTGTTTTGGCTAGGGGGATGGTTAGGGAATGGATGTCTAAAGATGTCTATGTTTTAGTTAGGTGGCAACATTTGGGTTATATAAGACAAGATCCCCCTTGTCTAAGATATCCTGAATAACGTTCTTGAGGGTTTTTTAATTGTCTGTGTCATGACCTTTGACACGATGATATTTACAGAAGTCATTCTCCCTATAGCATGCTGGGATGGCTCACGAGGGATCAAATTGAGGTGGTGGTTGAACTTGAGGGAGGTTAAGGACTCCCTGCTTTACTAGTTTATCCAACACAGAAGCGTATGATTCTCTTATTGGAGTATATTGACACTATAGGTATCGTTGTTGGAATTGTCATGTAATGCTTTGTGATGTAGAGGGTTTGGATTGGTTAATTGTGGTAGAAGAAGATGATCTAAGTACCACATCATTCGCTGATCCCTTGGATTTGGAATTAGAAGAGGAAGATTTGGATGAAGGGTCATTTGATTTTGCATTAGTATTTTTACTACACAGTTTGACTTTGTTTTCTTCGACAACACGGAGTTCAAGCTTCCTAGCCATGGTGAAAGCTTCGTCAAATGTACAGAATGTTTGGACCCGTAAATTAGATGAGATGTGTTTGGCACATGCTTGTGAAAAGATCTCAATGACCTCAAGTTGAGGTAAAGAAAAGGAGATTTGGTTGATTAAACTTCTCCATCGAGCAATGAAATCATCTATTGATTCATCATCAAATTGTCTAATAGAATATAGGTCTGTGATGGAGACCTTTTTAGTGATGTTGATTGAAAAGTGGTCAAGAAATAGTTGAGCTAGTTGAGTGAAGGTAAAAAGAGAATGACTGTAATAGAACTATACCAATCAAGGGCGGTGCCAGAAAGTGACATGGGGAATGTGCGAAGTAACAATGCATCATCATGTGCTATAAGGTAGCAAGCGTGTCTAAACACTCGTAGATGTTGTTGTGGGTTATCTTTACTCTAAAAGTGAGTAAACTTGGGAAGTTCCCACTGACTAGGACATGGTCGGATTGGGACCGAAGGATGAATAGGTTCATTACATATTTATTCATATGAGAGAACATTTCTTGAACTCGAAACAGATGTCTTAAGATTAGACATCTTATCCATCAACATCTTGATTATATCGATTGATGGATTTGTAGGTGGGGTGCCCCCTAGGTTGTAAGGCATTTGGAAGGTGTTAGGTGGAGCGTATGACATAGTTGGTTGCACTTGTATAGGTGCAACATATTGGTAACTAGTCATAGGGACTGATGTTGAAGTCAAGGGTGTTTATGTCATAAAGCTAGAAGGCACAACTTGACTTGATGTCGCCAAAGGTGGTTGGATGGTGGAAACACTAGCTAAAGGATAAGTAGTCACTCTTATATTTATGGGTGCAAGAGTAGGTGGGATGGAGACAATTAAGTTTTGGAATGGTGTAGAACTTTGTTGAATGGTTTGTGGTTGAGGGGGTACAAAAACCCCAATGGAGGTAGGTTTAGAAATAGAAGGAGAGGTCACACTTTGAAGATTGGTCATGGTTGGGTTGTTAGTTGAGGCAATGGCCTGGGTGACCATGGGTTGGGTTACGGAGGCTGTTGATATGATTGACATTTCAACTAAGGAAGTTGACATCCCATAAACTGGGTTGCCTGAAGGATCTCACATTTGACTTCTCGTGAGATAGTGCTGAAGAGCCTTGACATTGAGGTCAAGGAACCTTTCAAAGTCTTGGTCCCCTTTGGGAACAATAGGGGGTTGAGTTGAGGTTGGTTGGATAGGAGTACGTTCAGTTTCAAAATTATACTCCATTTGGGGACTTGATATAGAAGGTGAAGGTGGGAGTGGTTGGTTCCTTGCATGGTCAGCAAGAGTTTTGTTTTGACTACATGTCAAAACCATCCAAGGCAAAATAGATTTAGGTTCGAAAAACTGTATGTTTTAGCCTCAAAAAACCAAAATTTGTTTTTAACAGCAAAAAGGTCATGTTTTTAGCTTGTTGTTTGAGAAGAAATTTTTTTGACAGTGACCGACGTCGGTAGAAAAACTGATGTTGGTGAAGTAAGTTACCGATGTCAGTCAGATAACCGATATCGATGAAGATAAGTTGCTGACGTCGGTGGAAAAACTAATGTCAGTTACTGTGAATTTCTAGAAACTTAGAAAACTAAAAGTTTTTGGAAGAAAGAAGAAAGTTCTAAGTTATTTTTGGAGCTTAGAATAATGCATCCTTACCAGCTCAAAAAACTAGATAAAAATAGAAAAGTAGATGAAGGAAAGTAGCCTCTAAACGTTAAATTGCTAAGAATAAAGTTTAGAGTCGTGTTGGCTTATGCCTTAGAAGAATATGTTTGGGAATTGGGTTTTTAAAATAGGTACTAAAAGAAGTAGTCTAAGGTTGGTTTTGGGTTATGTTTTGGTGCTCAAAATCTGTATTAGGTTCCATACGTGGCCTGGTGTTAGGATCTTGCTCCCCTTACTTCATGAGCCCAGAGCCAAGTTGGGTTGGTTAGCCAATATATACTTCCCCTATAGTTTATACTCTGTTAGAGAACAGAGTGGGTTCTCCCCTTGGTAGTGAAGTCCAAGTAGGATTACCAAGAAGGGTAAGGTATGCACTAGGTGATGAAATCCTAGTCGGGTTTTGTCTCAGGTATGTTTAGATGTTTTGTTTGATTGTGAATGTGGTCTGGTTGTGTAACATATGTGCACTATGATTTATTCATAATATGTTTTAATTACTAGATGAGAGGGCTAAATATGCGTTCAAGCAGGAATGAAATGCAATAGTGTTTTTAACCCAAATTGAAATGTTTTGTTTAGATGAAAACAAGTGAGGAAAAGGTTAAGGGAATGAATTTTCACTACTCTAAGATGCAAGGAGAAAGTGACAAAAAGAAAAATAAAGATTCCTTTTAACTTGTGCTTATGGTGTCTTTTTGAAAGAAAAAGAAAGAAGAGGAAGGATGCAAGAAGAGAATCTAATGCATCTATATGAAAAGTTTGATTTTAAAAGAAATGAACCCAAGGAAAATTCTAGGGGTCCCACCAGGCATGCTCGAATGTTTCTACTCATTTTTGTGCTTTTACATTCATGAGAAGGAAGAAACTATAGATAATGATCAGGCGTTAGATGATACCCAGATTAAGTTGCACACTATATCTAGTCATTGTAGGAGCTCCTCTTTGGCTGTGGAGGAAGACACCTATAGATAAAAAGACACTTAAACACAAAAAATGTTAGATAGATATATGGTGGATTTCCAAGCACATGCTCAGTCCCAGAAGCGTAAAGACTTCCTAGAGGGATGACAGTCCACTTTTTTATAAAAGAGTGTCAGATAAAGAGAAATGGTGAAAGACTAAGAAAGAGAAATAAAGATAATGCATACCTATATTCTACTATTGGTCTTCCACAGTCGCCGATGTCGGTAGTCCTGCTAGCGTCAGTTGGTCAAGGTTGCCGACGTCGATTAGTCTACCAGCATCAATAGGGGTAATGGTCCTTAGACAGGTCTCAGTCTTTTGTTTTTGTTTAACAGAAGAGTCTGGGAGGTCTGTGGGAGTTTAATAATTTGTGCAAGATTGTAAGACAGTGAATATGGTTTGCAGAAGGGCCCAGGTAGAGGACAGGGGTGGAAAGTGAATAAGAATGAGAGGAAGGCTTTTCAGCCTCTCCAAGAAGAAAGTCATGTTTTCTATCAATAGTACTCAAGAATATTTAATGGAAACTAATTACCAATGCCTTCTAAAATACTGAAATGAAATCGAAGAATACTTAGTTCTATTTGGATGGAGAACCAAGAGTGTCAGGATGCTTGTCCCTGATGCGGCTGATGTAGGAGACTTCGTACAACCTTCTAATCCAATGTCTAGAATGAATTCAGTAGAGTTTCTTAGCTTGAAGAGTGATGATAGAATGCTAATGCCTCATCCCAAAGCCTACCTTTGATATGTAAAGAGTCGAAGAGCAAGAGAATTTGGATTCGAGCTGTAGCCGAGGTTAGAATTTAGTTTTTAGTAACTGACATCGGTGATCCCGCCAGCGTCGGTCGACTGTTGACCGACATCGGTGGCTAGAGAATGAGAAAAAAGGATATTTTTAGCCTTTTTCTTGTTCCTCCATCTGCCAAGTTTAGTTTTTGCTGGTGAATGGTCCAAAGGTGAGTTTAATAGGTACAAGAGTTAGTGAGAGAGTTGAAATAGGTCTTAGGTAATTATGATTTGGAGGACTTAGTCATAGGGTGATAAATGGTCTAAGGGTGAGGTATCCAAGGTGAGGTGTCTAGGGTGATGCCATTATCTTAAAATAAGTAATTTATTTTAAAATAATAAAGTGTGCAATGGACTAAGGGGAGTCGACACAATTTTGGTGTCTACATTTGCCCCTTTTTGTCTTGTTGGTTGTTCTGACGAACTATAAGACAAAAATATGAGTAAGTTGTCCCAGGTATGGGATAAAGGATAAAGTATGAAAATATGTGTAAAAACAATATGGAATTGGTTTTACATTTATAACAAGCATCTTCAAGTATGTAGAGAGAAATGACCGCCTACAACTACATCTTGGCTTGAGCTATCAAGTGAAGTGATGGGTGAACTCAATTTCCATGATAGTTATAGTGAAGGTAAAATGGAATAAAATATGAATTATTTGATTGTTATTTATGACAAAAAAGGTTTTCAAAATGCATGAAGAGGTCTTCAAGAGATCATACATGGAATAGTGTTAAGAAGTGCATTGGCCTACTGTGCTCTCACAAACATCATATAAAGATCTCCTTATGAAGGTTACATGGTTGTGTAGCTAGATAAATATGATGAATCCAATATAAAACTGATATAATCACACTCCACACAAAAATAATATGTCATGAAATCATGGCCAAGGTTGAGAAAATGGTTTTAGACCGTACACCTAGTCATAAGCTTGAGGGCTAATTTGGAGAAATTGAAGAGTTAAAGAAGTTAAAGAGGTGATCTAACCTCAAATTTTGTTATAAAGAGTAATTATGAGATAATTTATATTAAAATGACATTTATTTTACCTAGATAATAATGAAATCATATATTGTTTTTTAGAGACATGAGGCACTCTCCAAATCATTCACACAAGCAACCCATTACTAGTTTGGAGAAATTTGTGAATTTGGAGCATCTATAGGAGGAGTTATGTTATAATTTTTGGTATGTATAATAATGGTGAGTAGATAAATATCAATATTAAATCCTTAATTCCTAATAAATATTTAAAGTATCTACTATTTTGTCTCAGACCTCCTACATTCATAAACTGTCATTTACTTAGGTAACAAGATAGCTAGTTTTGAGAAAAATGCATCTTGAGGCGTCAACAAGAATGACACTAATATAAAACTTGGTAAAATTTATTTTAATGATGTATATAATTTATACTTACCTTATATATTTCACAATAATAGTGAAATAATCCATTATTTTATCACAGTGTTATGCATGTCTATTGATAGTCAACATAGAGCTAAACAAACTTCTTAGAGGGTTTTAAGGTATGACATATAGTTTGAAAATTAGGTACGAATTTTTAAGGAAAAAAAGGGTTATTTTATGTATTTAAACACTTGTTGAGATTTATTACATTCATATTTTCAATCAAAATTAAGAGAAATGCAAAATTGTAAAATTTAGGATTTTTGCGTGCTTGTGGAGATAGTAAGAAAAAGCATTTTTAAGAGGTTTAAAGGGTTGAATGATGAAATATAATAATTATAAAAGTTTTTTGAGATATTAAAAGTAATAATAAAATAATATTTATTCTTAATAACTTATAAATCTCAAGATATGACTTTTTCTCTCTTCCTAGGTTTCTTGGTTCTCATTTTCTGAGTATGTAGTAGGTCTAAATATGTGATTTAGATTAGTTTTCATGGTCAATAATGGAAAAATAATTATTTTAATAGTTTTTGTGGTACATATTATTCATAATAAAAAAATTAAGTCTTTTGACCTCATAAAACTTGATAAAATGACAAAATTCCAACCTACACATGCTCATAAATTTGACAAGGTAGGTTGAGGCAACCCCAAAAGATGCACTTTTTGGGTTATACTAAATAAAATGAATTTAAATTTTACATGGAGGTATTTTTTGATGTAATTTAAGGTTAAAAGTGGTCTAATTCCCCTAATGTAATTCAAGATTAAAAAAACCAAGTTTTAATATCTCCATTAATGGAGTTTGTGCTCAAAACTAGGTCTTAAAGAGCCCTTAAAAGATGTAAAAATGAGGTTTTATGTATGGAAAAGTGATCATAAGTTTGTATAAGATTCACCATAATTTTTTTATTGAGTTTTAAAAGGAAATAAATTCTTCAAGAGGCTTAAGTTAGCAAAGAGACCCTCTAGACCTACCTAAGCCTAGAAGGTTGCAAACCTTCCCAAGATAATTTAAAGAGTTTCCAAGTGAATAACAGGCTAACAATGGTCTCAAAGGAAGGGTAGGCACCACAAAAAGAGTCTTGAGTAGAAAACAAGCTCATTCAGGTTCCCAAGCACCTATTGAAAAAAATTGACCCGATGTTAAATTTGAGTCAACCACTACTATTTTAAACTTTTGAGAAAAGTTTCTTATGTCCTATGGGGTCTCCTATTGTCCTATATGTCCATTTACCCTTCCCCTAGTCCCTATTGAAGTTCATCCCCCTTGTACTGACCTAGTCAATAAAATTCAACATTGGTCAACCATGGTAAAACTTAGTCAAAAGCTCAATTTATTTTGAAAATGTCCTAAAATGGTCTTTGATAGGTTTAAATGTGTTTACAAGTCATAAATTGGTTAGTTGTTAGGTCTCATGTGCTAAAAGGGTCATTTGGCCACTTTTTAAGCTTAATTAAATAACTTTTGAGGACTTTCAAGTTGAAATATTTGTGACCAAGGTGGATTAAAATGTGAATAAGGTCAAATTATGTCATGATCATGTTAGGAAGTAGTTAAAAGTCAATTTAGTCAGTCAAATGGTAGTTTTCCCTAAAAATAGACCATTTATAACACTTATACAGTCTTCTCAAGTGCACTTGTAGCTAAAAACGTGGTGGCGTGACTCTTCACCTCACCATAGGTCATATCCACGTTTTTATTACATATATTTCATAAAATTTTTCAATTGTAACTCATTTCTCTTCTTTTTCCATTGGCAAACTAACAAAGGGCAAGTTCAAGCACTCACTATGGGCTATACAAGTGGATTCAGGAAGAATTATTATATAAGTGGATATTAATTTGAGTTTAATTCACATCCATAACAATAAGTCTTATATTAGTGGATCCTCCTTCATAAACAATTACTTGCACTCTAAACAACTTTTTATGAACTTGCATTCAAGAGGGATATGATTGTGCATTTGTTTCTTATTTTCAATAATTTGTGGAGTGGTGTGAGTTTCATGAAGTGTTTTTAGGTTGGAATATTCCATCTACAATGGTGTTTCCATTATCTAACACTTATCTTTTAATTACCTTGAAGGAGATTTCAAAATTATGCTTATTTTCCAAGTTTGCAGTAATAGGTGTGGAACCTGTATTTTCTTAACATGGAATGAGCTCCATGAAGTGTTTAAATGTGCTTATAATCATTTTTTAAAAATTAATTCATTGAAATTCCTTATGATAAATCAATTCAGCATCTCCTTCAAAGCTAAATTATTTATTTCTTGCTTCTTCACTACCTTGACAATTTACAGTCACCTTGGACTCGAGCTTCAAGAGGTTTGTACATAGGTATAAAGAGTGAGAGGAATGATGGAGTTAATTTTTTAATTTATATCACAGAAAATAATCATATAATTCATGTTATGAGATGTAAAATGCCATGCCAAGTAAAATTTTCCTTCAAAAGATGATCAGAACTATTTTGGTCTCTTAGTCCCCAAATGGACCAAATAGAGATCCTAGAGATTTTTTTTGGGATAATTTTTTCCATGATAGAAGGATTTTCCTATTCCCTTTATTGAACTATCTTGTATCCCTATCTACATGCAACAACCCTACCAATTTTTAGTTCAAAGTGATAAGAGGAAGATGAAGTTTGAACACCCTCAAAGTTGTCAAAAACCACTGAATGTTGATAGTGAACTCTACAAGAGTTAATGAAAAAATTGATTTTAAACTTCATATAGAAATTCCTAAAACATGATATCAATGGGGATTCATTAAAAATGGTCTAAATGACATTCATGGGCCAAGATGATAGAGAGGAAGTGTATTTTAGTGTTTTGACCTCCTAAGAACCCTCCCCTATTTGTATAGGCCTAGAAACACTAACCTCCAACTTGCCTTATCAAAGTTTTGCCTCAAATTGTCAAAATAATGGTAACTAAGTAATGGTTTTTGGTTAAGATGATATTTTTATGGTACTATACCTAAATTAGAGCTGATCCCTGTCAAATACATGACCTAAGAGAACTCTAATACACCTACAAGCAATGTGGAATCCAGAACACATAGTCATGAGTTATATCTTGGTAGTGAGGATAAAATTTGAAGTTTAAACCTTGGATGGAAATTTTAAAGTTGGTATAGATTAAATTAAGGGAAATTTTACCTTAAGGTAACCAGGGCAAACCTATACAACATAACAAATCCTAATTCCAAACCCCAAACACACCTACAGGCCCATCTCAGTCCAAATAGGTAGAAGAGTACTAGTTAAAGAACTAAGCATGAATTGATGTATGGTTTGAAGGTTTAAAAAATTAAATAATATAAAATTGGGTCCTATTACCTAAGAAACATTAATAATATGTCCACAAACATTAATCCAAACTCAGATCATGACCTACATGCAAGGTCCGAAGAAGTGCCTCAGTCTAATGAGAAAGTGGCCTAATCTTGGGAATGAGGGATGAAATAACGAAAAGGATGGAGATTATATTTTTAGATTTTATGAATTAATACTAATATTATCTTCCTAAAATTATAGGATGTTGTGTTTTTCTCTTAAAACCTAAAACCAAGCTCAAAAGAACCTGGAACTAGGCTTAGATAGTGATTCATTTTCTAGGTAGTCAAAGGCTTGGTCTAGGTTTCCAAGAGCATGAGAAGGTGTTTGAAGGGATAAAATAATATTAAATGGTTTAAATTAATTATTTTAGTCATGTGTTATCTTTATATATCCTAACCAATCTCAATGAAATCCATTAAACCTCCTAATACAACCTATACCCTACCTATCCTCACAGTTTGCCTAACAAATTAGAAGAGTTGGAGGGTATATCATTGGAATTAAGAGATAATAATTGGTAAAAAAAATAATTAGGACCTATTAAACACTCTACGATAATAATATTTTATGAGATAATAGTTTGAATCCTCTATGTTTTGTCTCAAAGCAGGGGTAATTTTGCCATGCATAAGCAGATAGTTTGAAGGGAAAATGGTGAAATGATGAACCATAAGGAAATAAAGGAAATTTAAGGTTGTATAATCTATAAAAAATCTATGGACACATAAAAAACCTTTATATAATCTTTGGAAGCAAACAGGTTACCCTACATAAGGAGGTTTGCATTCACCATGGGAAGGAATGGTAATGAAGTAGCTTGGTAAGGAGGGTCATTTTAAATTTTGACCTTGGTTAATATTCCAAACTGATTTTATCATGATCATGAGATAATTTATATTATTTAAATCATTATAATAATAAAACAAATCCATTAGAGCCTCAATTTTGGCCAAGGGTGTAGACAGACCTATTAACAAGGTTTATCCCTAGTATCAAAACATGATCGCCCTTCATTTCTAGTTCCAAGAGACATTATAGTGGTTGAGGCCTGTTTATAGGGTGATTATACAGGTTTATGAACTATTTTTGTTTAGGTATATCCTTTAATAATCCATTTTGGGTTTAAAAAACTTTCACAGGCCTCAAAGAATGCACAAGAAGAGGTTGAATGCCAAGTTGGAATGCTCATAACTTCCATGACCATTTTCATGGGACCATGAGATGTTTTGAGAAGGTGGATATGGTCCTTAATAAGCCCCCAATTGAATTTATATGGATTTACATATTTCCATGGTTATGATTGAATGTTAATAGGGATAGTCATTTCAAAACCCTTGCCAACCCTGTTTTAGGACCTGATGGAGGAAATGAGGATCATAGTACCTCCAGATGGATGAATTTGACCATAAGTATAAAATAAAAATAGTTTAAAACCTCATAAGGGTCAAAACCATCAGATTATATTGTATATAATCTATACAAGTGATGTAGGAAAGATGTTTTATTGACATTTTATTATGTTTTGTAGGTCCTAAAGATGATCATGAGATGCCAACAACTTGAGGGGTAGCTTGGGAATTGAATCAACTCATAATGGAATTTTTAGGGAATGGGAATGATCATAAGTGTCTTTAATAATACTCTCACTTCACCCAATATAAATTGGAATCTAAAATGGCATATCAAACAACATGGAAAATCAAGTTTGGAGGACTTTTCAGATTCTTATGATGAATCCACGCATATTAGGTGTCCCAAAATGTGTCACAATTCCATTGGTATGCGTCAATTATGAAGGATTCAAAGATTCTAGTGCCAAGTGTTAAGACAAGCCTATTGGAGAGTGATCATGATGGTAAGGATGATGGAGCTTGTGTACAAGAATGTCATGATGAAGAAAACTCCCAATGTAGGTAGAATTGTCTTTGTAACTCCCTCTTCTCCTCACACATGAGACATTTTTCAACCACTTGCTTTGGAGTTCTCAAGAAATCATATGATGAAGGTATCTTCCAAAATAAGGAATGATTGAGAGGATTGCTAGATAACACTTGGAAGAAGAAGCTAATTTAGGATGTGATCAAGTGCAATTCAGTTTCATGATCCTTCTTACACCTCATCCACATGTATTTCAATTTATTTACACCTTTGACACTTGTCCTTATGCCTCTTCAACTTCTCTCTTCTCTCTCTTCTTCCAAATACTATAAATGTATGCAATTTTGGCTATTGAAGGGATTCCAACACTTGGCATGGTGAAGGCCTACCAAAATTTTATGTTTATTTGTACTTAAGATAATAAGTAAGATGGTTATACTCTAAGCCCATTTGCACTACGTGTTGAAGTGATCCATCTTGAATGTCAAGTATGGAATGAGTTCATCTTTTTTTCATGCAATCTTTGAATGTGTTGCTATAAATGACTTTTCTCCTAATGGGTTTGATGAAGTTTATGCTACTAAGATAGAATCTTGAAGTGTGTATGAGTTTGGTAGTGTTATATCTAACCTTCCCTTCACTTGCATTCATTTTTTGAGTTATTATGTACCTTCATGAGAAACACTAATGCTAGGGAGCTCCATTAATGTTGTTGAGGCTAGTGTGGTTATCTTAGTCATTATGAAAATTCCAAGTGTATGAATGAAAGAAAATATTGGTGTATCAACTCCTAATTAAGTATTTTTTATGTATTTTTCTTTCCCTTTTCACTCGTAATAGGTATTTTTAGTAGCATAAGCACACAAAGTCATATCTAGGGAGCTAGCTTTTATAATCTAGACATTCATCTCTCTTACAAGTTCATCCACAACTTGAGAGATGATTCAATATTGCATAAAATTATAGGAGATTGATAGAGTATCCTAGGGTGCATAATTTGATGACAATAGTTTTAGCATGCCTGATGGGATATTTAGTCCTAATTGTTTCCATGTCAAGGTGAATACTGGTCTTAACAAGCCAAAGGTTTTAGAAGTGTTTCAAATCCAACATTTCATGACTCCAAAATGTGAGAATCTCTAGTTTTAGATCAATTTATTCATGTTATACTTAATGGTCCTCACTAGATCATCTTCTAGTAGAGTATTCAATCAAGACCCTCTACCTAAAACTCCTCTTAAGGTACAAGATCCTGAATAAGAAGAACATGTTGAGGAGATAGGAAATCAAGGGGAGGAAGAAGAAATGGCTAAGTTACATCCTTTCCCACCTTCAATACTCAAAATCCAATTAACCCTCCTACATATGACCCTATTCCTTCTAATGCTAACAAAAGTCTCCCTAGATTTAATGGAGAAGGTCCTATTACCCCATATAATCATATTAGGGACATTTTAGATTTTTTGAATTTCCATAGTATCACTCAAGTTAACATAGACATTAGACTAATTGCCATATCTCTAAAGGGTAAAGCACTTGATTAGTATAGGACATTGGGAGGTTGTTATCACTAGTTGGGATGGATTTAGATAATTATTTTTGAGTAGGTTTGAGAATGAGAGTGACCACACTTCACTAATCCATTAGATTAATGTGATAAAGAGAGGTCTTAATGAATCCATGGGAGATTTTAATGAAATATTTCAAATGACCCGGTATAGATTGCCACATATCATGAGGCCCCCTCCAAGCTTTTTATTTTGCATCTATCTTAAGGCTATTGGCACTTATGTGGTATAAATGTTGTGGGGAATGTGAGGATTCACTATACCTGATGCATATGAGATAGCTATTAAAGTTGAGAGTAGTTTGATATAATCTAGGAAGTTACCCCCAAGAGTATCTATGCCTTTGTTTGAAACTCCAAGTGTAGCACAAGTTATCAATGCCAATGCCAAGTCTAAAACATTTACCAAGAAGGTGGATAATGCTATAGACAAAGATGAGATGATTAGGTCACTACAAGCCCAACTCAAACAAGCTCAATTGCATGAAATTACTCCATTCAATCCCTAATATTATCTTCTACTAACTCATACACCTCCACCCAAATTTAATTACCAAGGAGGAGGACCAGGTCAATAAAGTTTCAATAGGCAGCCCAATGCCAATAATCCCAATTATATTTCATCCACAAGGGCTATTTTTCCTATCTACATTAACCAAGTCTAAGGAGAAGAACATTTGGATCATTGGGGACTATCTTAAAGTTAGTTTGTGTATGATGGTGGAAAAGGTTGTTAAGTATTAGTGGCATAAAAACAACTACTCCTTACCTCACATTAGAAGAAGTAGATCTCATGCAAAGGGATACTCATGGAGAAGGTAGCAACCAAAGTACTATTTTTATGAACTTTCAAAATGAGAACTATGTGTTGATCCAAAGTAAATTAGCTGTAGCCAACATAATAGCTAAAAAGAGATATTTGGGAGATTTTTTAGAAGCACATGTGACTCCAAGACTGCAAAGTGTGAATCCTAGTGTGACACCCCCTACCAGTCACACTCCTCATCAAACTTGGAATCAAAACAAGGTGGACAAATTAGTTGAATGGATTGATGAATTTGTATGCTTCATGGAAGATGAGGATGATCAACTTGGAACAAAATATGAAAAAGAGGTACTCATTAGCCAACATGATGCTCCACAAGAAGTTGGTAAACTTCATGCCCTTTATATTGACTATCAAGAGTTGGAATTTTGGGATGACCTTGAATTTTTTTTTTAAGCTTGGATGATGCATCTCCAATTCATAAAGAGCTTGAGAAAAGTTATGAAGAAGATGTTAAAGCTGAACCCATTAGAATTCATGGAGAACCTCAACAAGAAGATCAAGGTAAACACGGTTCATCTCTAGAAAGTCAAACACATAAGATAGATGGATAACTCATGGTAAAAGGAGAGGTAGTAAGTTTTGAAGAAACTATCTCATGCACTCAACCACCAAAGTTTGATGGAGACCTTACTTTCCAAAATGTGCATAGTCTTGATGATGGAAATCCACTTGATGTAGAGGTTGAGGTTGAGTGTGAAGATCAAAATGAATCCAAAATCCATGTAAGATTACTTAAAATAAGGGTTATATTTGCCATTCAAACCATTAAATAGGAGTAGGTCACCATTGAATACAGGGTGTTGGTTGAAGAACCAGGGGAAACCAATGTAAGGACCATAGGAGGTGAACAAGGATTTGAGCATAAAATACAAATTTCTAAGTGGAATCTTGCACATTATCCTAGTTTAATTCAAGAAGATGGTATGAATAAATTTCCTTTTGTCCAACAGGATCAATTCTTTCTACTTAGTTTGTATACATGAGAGTAGTTTGCTTTAGTTATCTTGTGTTTCCTAAGTGCTTCATTACACAAGTGTGTTTCCTTCCTTTTATGTGTGTGTCTTTAATTTGTGTTAATGTGGGGAAACAATATTTTTTCCCTTGAATCAACTATATATTTAGGTCAATTTGAGTGCCCATATGCGTGAATCCATGCCTAATGGAAGGATTACACAATTGGTCCTAGGCATAACAAGTATGCTACCCCTAGGAATCACCAAGAATGTTAACAAAATTTGACGCCAAGTAAAATTTGAGTCAACCCCTAATATTTTAAAAATTTTATGAAATTTTCATAAGTCATATCAGGGCTCTTATTGTCCTATATGTCTAGTTACCCTTCTGCTAGTCCTTGTTGATGTCCATCCCCCTTGTACTGACCTAGTCAACAAAAGTAAACATTGGTTAACCTTAGTAAAAGGCTCAATTTATTTTTAAATTGTATTAAAATGGTATTTGATAGGTTTTAATGTGTTTATAAGTAATAAATTAGTCATTTGTTAGGTCTCATGTGCTAAAAGGGTCATTTGGCCACCTTTTTAGATCAATTAAATGACTTTTGAGGACTTCCAAGTTGAAATATTTGTCAGCAAGGTGGATCATAATGTGGATAAGGTTAAATGATGTCAATATCATGTTAATAAGTAGTTAAAAGTTATTTTAATTAGTCAAATGGAAATTTTACCTAAAAAATAGGCCATTTCTAACACTTGTATGGACTTCTCAAGTGCACTTCCAACTAAAAATATTGTGGTGTGACACTTTACCTCCACATATGTCATATCCACATTTGGATTTCATATATTTCATAAAAAATTTCATCTTCAACTCATTTCTCTTATTTTTCCATTGGTAAGCTATGGACAAGTTCAAGCACTCACTATAGGCTATATAGGTGGAATAAAAAATAATGCTTCTACAAGTGGATAATAATCTGAGTGCACTTCAAATACATAATAATAAATCTTATATTGGTGGCTCCTCCTTCATGAATAATCACTTGCACTCTAAATAATGTTTTATGAACTTACTTTCAAGAGGGGTATGATTTTGCATTTATTTATTATTTTAAGGAATCCATGGAGATTTGTGAGTTTCATGAAGTGTTATCAAGTGGAAAAATTCCATCTCCAATGTTTTTTCCATCATCTAACACTTCTCTCTTAAAGCCCTTGAAGGAGATTTCAAAATTATACTTATTTTGCAAGTTTACAATCATGGGTGTGGAACCTATGTTTTCTAAATGTGGAATGAGCTCCATGAAGTGTTTTAATGTGTTAAGACTCATGTTGGAAAAATTAATTCATTTAAATTCCTTATGAAAAATCAAATCATCACATCTTTCAAAGCTAAATTGTCTAGTTCTTTCTTGTTCACTTCCTTGATAGTTTACAGTCACCTTGGACTTGAGCTTTAAGAGGTTTGTACAGAGGTATAAAGAGTGAGAGGAATGATGGAGTTAATGTTTGAAGTTTTATAACACCCAAGAGTCATAAAATGTATATTATGAAATCTAAGATGTCATGCTAAGTAAAATTTTCCTTCAAAATATGATCAAATCATTTTGGGCTCTCAGTCCCCAAATGGACCAAACAAAGATCCTATAGTTTTTTTTGGTATAATAATTGCTATGATAGAAGGAATTTCCTATGCCCTTGATTTATTGATCTTGTATCCCTATCTACACAAAATAACCCTACCAAATTTTAGGTCAATGTGATAAGAGGAAAATGAAGTTTGAACACCCTTAAAGTTGTCAAAAATAACTGAATGTTGATAGTGAACTCTACAGGAGTTAATGAAAAAATAGATTTTCAAATTCACATAGAAAGTAATAAACCATGATATCAAGGGGGAATCATTAAATTTTTTCCAAATGGAATTAATGGTCCAATATTATAGAGGGGAAGTTTATTTTGATGTTTTGACCTCCTAAGAACCCTCCCCTATCTATATAGGCCTGGGAACACTAATCTACAATAGGCCTTAGCAAGATTTTGCCTCAAATTGGGAAAATAATGGTAAATAATTAAAGGTTTGGCGTGAATAGGATATTTTTATGGTAAAATACCTAAATTTGAGTTGATACTTGTCAAATACATGACCTAAGAGAACTCCAATACACCTACAGGCAGTGTGAAATCCATAACACACAGTCATGAGGTATATCTTGGTAGTGAGGATAAAATTTGAAGTTTAAACCTTGTATGGAGATTTTTAAGTGGGTATAGATTAAATTAAGGGAAATTTTACCTCAAGGTAACTTTTAAAATGTATAAAACATGAACAAATCCTAATTCCAAACCCCAAACACACCTACAGGCTTGTCTCAATCCAAACAAGCAGAGGAGTATTAGTTAAAGACCCAAGCATGAATTGATGTAGGATTTGAAGGTTTAAAAAGTGGAATAAAATAAAATTGGGTCCTATTAACTAGTAAAAATTAATATGAGGTACAAAAATATTAATCTAAACTCAGACTATGACCTTTAGGCGGGGTCCTAAGAAGTGTCTTAGTCCAATGAACAAATGGCCTAATCTTGGGAATGAGGGATGAAATAATGCAAGGGATGGAGATTATATTAGGATATTTGAATAATTTATAATAATATGAGCTTAATAAAATAATGGGAGGTTGTTTTTTTATTTTAAAACCTAAAACCAAGATCAAAGGAACCTACAACTAGGCCTAGATAGTGATTCATCTTCTAGGCAATCAAAGGCCAAGTCGAGGTTTCCAAGAGCATAAGAGGGTGTTTAAAGGGATAAAATACTATGAAATGGTTTAAATTACTTATGTGAATAATGGATGATATTTATTTCCTTAAAAATTTCAAGGAAATCCATTAAACCTCTTAATATAACCTATAACCTACTCACCTTCATAGTTTACCTTCTTCATAAGTCTGCCTAGAAAATTTAAAGAGTTGGAGGGTTTATCCTTGGAATTAAGAGATTAAAATTGGTAAAAACCATAATTAAGACATATAAAACACTCTCAAATAATCATATTTGATGAGATAATAGTGTAAATCCTCTCTATTTTGTCTCAGAGTAGGGGTAGTTTTGCCATACATAAGGAGATAGTTTCAAGGGAAAATGGTGAAATGATGAACCAAAAGGAAAGAAAGGACCAAGATAAGGTTTTAAAATATGTAATAAATCCCTATAGACATAATAATCCTTGATATAGTCCTTGGAAGCAAACAGGGTACCTACACAAGGAGGTTTGTAGTCACATTGGCAAGGAATGCTAAGGAAGTAGCTTGGTAAGGAGGGCCATTTTCAATTTGGACATTAGTTAATATTCCTAAGTGATTTTATAATTATTATGGGATAATTTTATAGGTTTTAAATAATTATAAGAGTAAAATAAATCCATTTGAGCCTCAATTTTGGCCAAGGGTGCAGATAGACCTATTGATAAGGTTTAGGCCTAGTCTCAAAATAGGGTCACCCTTCATTTCTAATTCCAAAGGAGCAATTATAGTGGTTGAGAAATGTTTATAGGGTTATTATATAGTTTTATGAGATATTTTTATATGGATATCCTTTAAGAATCTATTTTGGGTTTAAAAAAATTTCATAGGCCTCACATAATGCGCAAGAAGAGCTTGAATGCTAAGTTGGAATGCTCATAACTTCCATGACCATTTGCATGGGATCATGCGATGTTTTGAGAAGGTGGATAGGGTATTTAAGGAGACCTCAGTGGAATTTGGATGGATTTAAAAATTTACATGTCTATGAATAAATGTTAAGAGGGGTAGTCATTTCAAAACCCTTACCAACCCTATTTTAGGACCCAATGGAGGAAATGAGGATCATAGTGCATCTAGATGGATGAATTTTACCATAAGTATAAAATAGAAATTGTTTAAAAATTCATGAGGGTAAAAAATATGTGATTATACTATATATAATCCATATAATTGATGTAGGAAATAGGTTTTCTTGACATTTTATTATGTTTTGTAGATCCTTAAGATGATCATGAGATGCCAACCACTTGAGAGGGTATTTTGGGACTTGAATAAAATACTCATGCCATTTTAAGGGCATGGGAATACTAAAAGTGTCCCTAATAAGCCTCTCACTTCACCTAATCTAAAGTGTCATCTAAAATGGCATAGTAAACAACATGGAAAATCAAGTTTTTAGGCCTTTTAAAATGTTTCTAATGAAGCCAAGCATATGAGGTATCCCAACATGTGTCACAAGACCCTTGGTATGGATCAATTAGGAAGGATGCAAAGATTCTAGTGAAAAGTGTCAAGATAGGCCTATTTGAGAGTTATCATGATGGTATGTGATGATGCAGCTTGTGTAAGAGAATTTCATGATGAAGAAAACTCCTAATGTAGGTGGAATTATCTTTATAACTCCCTCTTCTCCTCGCACATGACACATTTGTCCACCACTTATTTTTGAGTGCTCAAGAAATCACATGATGAAGGAAGTTTCCAAAAAGAGGAATGATTTAGAGGATTTATATGGCTATGAATGAATGTTATGAGGGATATTCACTTTAAAACCCTTACCAACCTTATTTTAAGACCCGATGGAGGAAATGAGGTTAAAAGTGCCTCCAGATGCATCAATTTAACCATAAGTATAAAATATAAGTTGTTTCCAACTTCATGAGGGTCAAATCCATGGGATTATATTATATTGAATCCATACAAGTGATGAAATAAAAAGGTTTTATTGACATTTTATTGTGTTTCATAGGTCTTGAAGATGATCATGAGATGTCAAAAACTTGGGAGGCAAGCTTGGGACTTGAATCAACTCCTCATGTAACTTTTAGGGCATGAGAATGCTTAAAGGTGTCCCTACTAATCCTCTCACATAATCCAATCTAAATTGGCATCTAAAATGGCATAGAAAAAACATGAAAACTCAAGTTTGGAAGCCTTTTAAGATGTTTATAATGAAGCCAAGCATATGAGGTGTCCAAAAATGTGTCACAAGACCCATGGTATGGATCAGTTAGGAAAGATGCAAAGATTCTAGTGCCAAGTGTCATGACATGCCTATTAGATAGTGATCATGATGGTAGGTGATGATAGAGCTTGAGTAAGAGAATGTCATGATGAGGAAAACTCCCATTGCATGTGGAATTATATTTGTAACTCCCTCTTCTCCTCACACATGAGACATTTATCCACCACTTGCTTTAGAGTGCTCAAGAAAGCCCATGATGAAGGTAGTTTCCAAAAGGAGGAATGATTGAGAGGATTACTATGCCACACTTGAAAGAGTAGGCTAATTTGGGATGTGATAAAGTGTAATTCAATTTCATGACTCTTCTTAAACCTCATACACATATATTTTAATTGATTTCCACCTTTGAAACTTGTCCTTGTGCCTCTTTAACTTATTTTTTCTCTGTCTTGTTCTAAATTCTATAAATGTAAGCCATTTTGGCTATTTAAGGGATTCCAACTCTTGGCATGGTGAATACCTACCAAAATTTTACCTTGATTTATACTTAATCTATTGAGAAGCAATTTGGTTATACTGTAAGCCCATTTTCACTATGTGTTGAAGTGATCCATCTTGATTTTCAAGTATGGATTGAGTTCATCTTGTTTTCATATAGTCCTTGAATGTGTTTCTATAAATGACTTCTCTCCCAACAAGTTTCATGAAGCGTATGCTACTACAATAGACTCTTGAAGTTTGTATGAGTTTGGTGGTGTCATATCTAACTTTCCCTTCACTTTCCTTGATTTTTTGAGTTGTTATGTGCCTTCATGAGAAACACTAATGATAGGGAGCTCCATTAATGGTGTTGAGGATAGTTTTGTTTTCTTAGTTCATTATGCGAATTCCAAGTGTATGAATGAAAGAAAATCTTGGTGTATCACATCCTAGTTTAGGTTTGGTTTATGTATTTTTATTTCCCTTTTCACCCATAATATGTAGTTTTAGTAGCATAATCACATCAATTTAGATCTAGGGAGCTAGCCCTTATAATCTAGAGATTCATCTCTCTTACAAGTTCACCCACAACTTGAGAGATGATTCAATATTGCATCAAGTTATAGGATCTTGATAGAGTATCCTAGGGTGAATAATTTGATGACAACATTTTTGGCATGCTTGATGGGATAACTAGTCCTAATTGCTTTCATGTCAGGGTGAATGTTGGTCTTGACAATCCCAAAGTTGTAGAAGTGTTTCTAATATAGCATTTGGTGAATATAAAAGGTGAGAATATCTAGTTGTAGATTAATTTATTCACATTATACCTAATGGTCCTCACTAGATTATCTTCTACTAGAATTTTCAATCAAATCCCTCTATCTAAAACTCCTCTTGAGGTACAAGATCTTAAATAAGAAGGTTTTGAAGAAGAGGAAGTTGAGGAGATATGAGATCAAGAGGAGGAAGAAGAAATGGCTAGGTTACATCATTTCCTAGAATTCAATGCTTAAAGTCTAATTAACCTTCCTACATATGACCCTATTCCTCCTAATGCTACCAAAAATCTCCTTAGCTTTAATGGAGAAGGTCCTATTACCCCATCTAAGCATATTAGCGACATTTAAATTTTTTTCAATTTATTTAATATGACTCAAGTTAACATATCCATTAGACTACTTTCCATCTCTCTAAAGGGTAATTCACATGATTGGTATAGGACATTGGGAGGTGGTTGCATCACTAGTTGGGATTACTTTGGAGATTTTTTGGTGAATAGGTTTGATAACAAGGGTGACCACACTTCACTAATCCATCAAATGAATGTGATAAATAAAGGTCCTAATGAATCCATGGGAGATTTCAATGAAATATTTCAAACACTTGGTATAGATTACCATCTATCATGAGACCCCCTCCAAGATTTTTATTCCCTATCTATCTCAAGGCTATTAGCAGTGATGTGGTATTAAATTTGTGGGAAATGGGTAGATTCACTCTACTTGATGTATATGAGATAAATATTGAATTTGAGAGTAGTTTGATACAAGTTGTGAAGTTACCCCCATAAGTATCTATGCATTTTTTTGAAACTCCAAGTGTAGCATAGGTTCCCAATGCCAATACCAAGTATAAAACCTTTCCAAACAAGGTGGATAATACTATATACAAAGATGACGTGATTATGTCACTATAATCCTAACTCAAACAAGCTCAATTGCATGCAAGTACTCTACCCAATCCCCAACATTAAACATCCATAAACTTATATACATCCACCCAAATATAACCAAGGAGGAGGATGAGGTCAACAAGGTTTCATTGGGCCACCCAATTCTTATAATCCCAATTCTATTTCATCTACAAGGGATGTTGTTCTAGTCCATACTAACCTAGTCTAAGGAGAAGAACATTTAGATCATTGGGGACAATCTCAAGACTAGTTTGTATATGATGGTGGAGGAGGTTTTCAATCCTTAGTGGCATAAGGAAGAACTACTATGTGCCTCACATCAGAAGAAGAAGATCTCATGAAAAGGGATACTAATGGAAAAGGTAAAATCCAAATTACTATTTTTATGAACTTTCAAAATGAGGATAACTATGTTAAACCAAAGTAAATCAGTTGTATCCAACATAAAATCTAAAAAGAGAGATTTGGGAGATGTTCTAGAAGCACATGTGACTCCAAGTAAAGCCTTTCTAAGTTGACAAAGTTTGAATCCTAGTGTGACACACCTTACTAGTACACTCCTCATCAAAGTTAGAATTTGAATAAAGTTGACAAAGCACTTGAGTGGATTGATGAATTACCATGCTTCATGGAAGATGAGGATGATCAACTTACAACACAAGATGAAAAAGAGGTGCTCATTAGCCAACATGATGCTCCAAAAGAAGTCAATAAGAATTTTGGTAAATTTTAAGCCCTTTATATTGACTATGAAGAGTTGGAATTTTGGGATGACCTTGAAAAGTTTTGCTTAAGCTTAGATTATGCATCTCTAATTCATGAAGAACTTAAGAAAAGTTATGAAAAAGATGTTACAGCTGAACCTATTGGAATTCATGGAGAACCTCAATAAGAAGAGCAAGGTAAATATGGTTCATCTCAAGAAAGTTACATATATAAGATAGATGAATAACTCATGGTACAAGGAGAGGTATTAAGTTTTGAATAACCTCTCCCATGCACTCAATGACAAAAGTTTGATAGAGACCTTACTTTCTAAAATGAGCATAGTCTTGATGATGGAAAACCTCTTGTAGTAGAGGTTCAGGTTGAGTGTGAAGATCAAAATAAATCTAGAATCCATGAGATATCACTTGGACCAAGGGTTATGGTTTCCATTCAAACCATTCAAGAGGAGTATGTCTCTATTGAATACATGTTCTTGGCTAAGGAACCAAGTAAAACTAATGCAAGCACCATAGGAGGTGAACAAGGCTTTGAACATACAAGAACAAATACTAAGTGGTATATTTCACATTTTCATAGTTCACTTCAAGAATATGGTGTTAATAAATTTCCTTTTGACCTAGGAGGATCAATTCCTTCTACTTAGTTTGTATACATTAGAGTAGTTTGTTTCAATTGTCTTGTGTTTCCTAATTTCTTCATTGCACAAGTATGTTTCCTTCCTTTTCTGTGTGTGTCTTTGATTTTTGTATGTATGTGGGTAAACCATATTTTTTACCTTGAATCAAAGGTTTTTTTATTTTAATTTGGGTGCCC
Source organism: Torreya grandis (assembly GCA_037957365.1). Lineage (NCBI taxonomy): Eukaryota > Viridiplantae > Streptophyta > Pinopsida > Cupressales > Taxaceae > Torreya > Torreya grandis. The sequence continues at coordinate 415,167 of JARHVA010005630.1, forward strand.
ATATGCATGACTCTATGCCCAATGGAAGGATATTAGGCAACTGGTCTTAGGAATAAGCATGCCACCCCTACGAATCACTAATAATGTTGATCAAATTTGACCCCAAGTTAGATTTGAGTAAACCCATACTATTATAAACTTTTGATAATTTTTTTTATTTCCTATGGGGTATCTTATTTTCCTATATGTCCATTTACCCTTCCCCTAGTCCTTGTTGAAGTCCATCCCCATTATACTGACCTAATAAAAAAAATCAACATTTGAGATATGTGAGTCTCATGAAGTGTTTTCAGGTGGTAATAATCCCTCTTCAATGGTGTTTCCATTATCCAAAACTTCTCTCTTAATGCCCTTGAAGGAGATTTCAAAATTGTGCTTGTTTTCTAAGTTTACAATCATGGGTGTGGAACCTGTGTTTTCTCAACATGGAATGAGATCAATGAAGTGTTTTAATGTTCTTAAACTCATGTTGGAAGAATTACTTAATTGAAATTCCTTATTAAAATTCAAGTTATAACATACTTCAAAGCTAAATTGTCCACTTTTTTCTTATTCACTGCCTTGATAGTTTATAGTCACCTTGTACTTCAACTTTAAGAGGTTTGTATTGAGGTATAAAGAGTGAGATGCATGATGGAGTTCATGTTTGAAGTTTTATCACACCCAAGAGTCATATAATTCATGTGATGAAAGATAAGATTCTATTCCAAGTAAAATTTTCCTACAAAAGATGATCAAATAATTTTGGGGTCTCAGTCCCCAATTGGACCAAACATAGATCCTAGAACTTTTCTTTTGGATAATGTTTGACATGGTAGAAGGAGTTTACTATTAAAATTATTGATTAGTATTGTATCCATATCTACATATAACAATCATTATAATTTTTATGTCAAAGTGATAATAGGAATATGAAGTTTGAACACCCTAAAAGTTGTAAAAAACCACTGAATGTTGATAGTGAACTCTATAGGAGTTGATGAAAAATTTGATTTTCAACTTCACATAGAAAGTAATAAACCACGATATCAAGGGGGAATAAATAAAAATGGTATAAATGGAATTCATGATCTAATATTATAGATATGAAGTGCATTTTTATGTTTTGACCTCCTAAGAACCCTCCCCTATCTGTACAAGCCTAGGAACACTAACCTATAGCAGGCCTTAGCAAGATTTTGCCTCAAATTAGGAAAATAATGGTAAATAAGTAAAGGTTTGGGGTGAATATTATATTTTTATGGTAATATAAATAAATTGGAGTATATCCTTGTCAAATACACAACCTAATATAACTCTAATAGATCTACAGACAACGTGGAATCCATAACACACATTCGTGAGGTATATCTTGACAATGAGGAGAAAATTAGAAGTTTAAAACTTGGATAGTTATTTAAAAGTTGGTATAGGTAAAATTAAGGAAAATTTGACCTCAAGGTAGCCAAGGAAAACATATAAAACATGAACAAATCCTAATTACAAACCCTAAACACACTTATAGGCATGTCTTAGTCTAAATAGGTAGATGAGTACTAGTTAAAGACCCAAGCATGAATTGATGTATGGTTTGAAGGTTTACAAAGTTAAATAAAAGAAAATGGGTTAATATAACCTGATAAACATGAATATGAGGTCAAAAAACATTAATCCAAAATTAGACCATGACCTATAGGTAGGGTCCTAAGAAGTGTCTTAGTCCAATGAGCAGGTGGTCTAACCTTGGGAATGAGAGATGAAATAATGCAAGGGATGGAGATTAGATTTGTATATTTGAATAATTAATACTAATATGAGATTAATAACATCATGGGATGTTTTTTTTTCTCTTAAAACCTAAAACCAAGATCAAAAGAACCTACAACTAGGCCCAGATAATGATTCATCTTCTAAGCAGTCAAAGGCCTGGTCTAGTTTTCTAAGAGCATGAGAAGGTGTTTGAAGGGATAAAATACTAGGAAATGGTTGAAATGTATTATGTGATGAATGGATTATATTTATAATTCCTTTACAAGATCAAGGAATTCATTTAACCTCTTAATACAACCTATACCTTGCCTACCTTCACACTTTGTCATCTCCATAAGTTTACCTAGTAAATTTAAAGAGTTGGAGGGTCTATCCTTAGAATTAGGAGATAAATTTATAAAAAAAACATAATTAGGACCTATTAAACACTAAATAATAATCATATTTGATGTGATAATAGTGAAAATCCTCTCTATTTTATCTTAGAGTAGGGGTCATTTTGCCATGCATAAGGGGACTGTTTGAAGGGAAAATGGTGAAATGATGAACAAGAAGGAAAGAAAGGACCAAGTTAAGGTTGGATAAGCTGTAAAAAATACATAGAGGAATAAAAAACCTTTATATAATCATTGGTAGAAAATAGGGTACCCTACACAAGGAGGTTTTCAGTCACCATGGCAAGGAATGGTAAGGAAGTAACTTGGTAAGGAGGGTCATTATCAATTTGGACCTTAGTTAAGATTAATAAGTGATTTTATCATGATTATAGGATCATTTTATAGATTTTAAATCATTATAAGAGTAAAATAAATCCATTAGAGCCCCAATTTTGGGCAAGGGTGCAGATAGACCTATTGACAAGGTCTAGGCTGCGTCTCAAAATAGGGTCACCCTTCATTTCTAGTTCTAAAGGAGCAATTATAGTAGTGGAGGCATGTTTATAGGGTGATTATATAGTTTTATTAACTATATTTTTTATGGATATCATTTAAGAATCCAATTTGAGTGTAAAAAACTTTCACAGGCCTCATAGAATGAACAAGAAGAGCTCAAATGCCAAGTTGGGATGCTCATAACTTCCATGACCATTTACATGGGACATGAGATGTTTGGAGAAGGTGAAGAGGATCCTTAAGGAGCCCTCAATGCAATTTGAAGTGATTTAAAATGTGCCATGGCTATGAATTAATGTTAAGAGGGCTAGTCACTTCAAAACCCTTACCAACCTTATTTTAGGACCCGATGGAGGAAATGAGGTTAAAAGTGCCTCCAGATGGATGAATTTGACCATAAGTATAAAAGAGAAGTTATTTCAAAATTCATGATGGTAAAATCCATGGGATTATATTATATTTAATCCATACAAGTGATGAAATAAAAACATTTTCTTGACATTTTCTTGTGTTTTGCAGGTCCTAAAGATGGAAACCACTTGGGAGGGTAGCTTGGGACTTGAATCAACTCCTCATTCCATTTTTAGGGCATGTTAATGCTCAAAGGTGGCCCTAATAAGACTCTCACATAATCCAATTTAAAGTGGCATATAAAATGGCATATAAAACAACATGAAAACTCAAGTTTAGAGGCCTTTTAAGATGTTTCTGATGAAGCCAAGCATATGAAGTGTCCCAACATGTGTCACAAGACCCTTGGTATCGATTAGTTAGGAAGGATGCAAAGATTCTAGTGCCAAGTGTCAAGATAGGCCTATTAGAGAGTGATCATGATGGTAGGTGATGATAGAGCATGATTAAGAGAATCTCATGATGAAGAAAACTCCCATTGCAGGTAGAATTATCTTTGTAACTCCCTCTTCTCCTCACACATGACACATTTGTTCACCACTTGCTTTGGAGTGCTCAACAAAGCCCATGATGAAGGTAGTTTCTAAAATGAGGAATGATTGAGAGGATTACTACACCACACTTGGAAGAGTAGGATAATTTGGGATGTGATCAAGTGTAATTCAGTTTCATTACTCTTACACCTCATCCAAATGTATTTTAATTGATTTCCACCTTTGAAACTTGTCCTTATGCCTCTTTAACTTCTCTCTTCTCTCTCTTCTTATAAATGATATAAATGTAATCCATTTTAGCTATTGAAGGGATTCCAACTCTTGGCATGGTGAATCTCTACCAAAATTTTACCTTGATTTGTACTTAATATAATGAGAAGTAAATTGGTTATACTCTAAGCCCATTTGCACTACGTGTTAAAGTGATCCATCTTGAATTTCAAGTATGGATTGGGTTCATCTTGTTTTCATGTAATCCTTGAATGTGTTGCAGAAAATGACTTCTCTCTTAAATTTTTTTGTGAAGTGTATGTTGCTACAATGGACTCTTGAAGTGTGTATGACTTTGATAGTGTCATATCTGACCTTCCCTTCACTTGCCTTCATTTTTTGAGTTGTTATGTGCCTTGATGAGATACAATAATGCTATGGAGCTCCATTAATGGTTTTGAAGATGGTTTGGTTATCTTAGTTCATTATGAAAATTCCAAGTGTATGAATGAAAGCAACACTTGGTGTATCACATCATAGTTTAGGTTTGCTTTATGTAATTTTATTTCCCTTTTCACCCATAATAGGCAGTTTTAGTAGCATAAGCACATCAATTCATATCTAGGGTGCTAGCTCTTATAATCTAGAGATTCATATCTCTTACAAGTTCACCCAAAACTTGAGAGATGATTAAATGTTGCATCAAATTTTAGGAGCTTGATAGAGTATCCTAGGGTGCACAATTTGATGACAACAATACCATAAAGAGGCCTAAAAGCATTGAAAGTTACCAAAGAGCCTATTTTGATTGATTTTTTGAGATCATAAGCCCATGAAATGACCTATAATCACTTCAAAACCACCTGGATCATATTTGATACTCTCTCAAGATAATTTTTAAAATATTTTAGAGAATAATTTGATATGTGTGTGTGTTTATGAGGCCCAAAATAGCCTAAAATGCCCATTTTGTAATTCTTCAAAGGATGAAAATGGATAAATGCATTGAGGAAGCCTAATTGGAGTTGAATCATTATTATATGGTAATAAGATCCATTCCAAATGGTTTATAGGGTGTTTTTTGAGATAAAAGGCCAAAACCTCAAGTTTTTAAATAATATGTGAATGGTTACAAGTTTAATGGAGATTTGCACCATTGTTTTAGGTTTTGAAGGTGGCCTAAAACTTCATTTTTATTCCTAATAGGAATGATATGGATGCATAAAATCCTTATACAAGTCCAAAGGTGGTTCTAATGGTGATCAATGGTCATGGAAACAAGTTCCAAGAAGGCTAGTTAAAGATGGATTGAGATTGAAGACCTCCATTAATGGAGTCCAAGAGATTTGTAGGTTCCATGGTATATTTTATAGGAGTAGAGGAGAAGATATGGGTAGGAAAAAATAAGAAATTACAAAAATTTATCCCAACACAATCTAAGTGGAGATGGGTCATAAAAGTCAAGTAGAGTAGATATTTAGGGAGTTAAGGAGCCTTTAAGGAAGTTTTTAGATATTTTGAGATTTTTATCAAGAATTAATGGAACATTTAAGGAGGCATATCAATATTTTGGGAGTTGAGGAGCATTAGTGGAGCATTTAAGGATTGAATTTAGAGATTTAACTTGTTTTTGTCCTCTAATGCCTAAATGATTTAAAAGTTGTTGAGACTTATCTACCTCTTCCTCTTCTTTGACGGAGTTCCATGGATGGTGGCTGAATCACATTTATTAATTTTTGAAAGCTTTCTTATCCTCTCCCTTCCCTTTCCTCCTATATTTATCCATATTATTTTTCATTTAAAGATATGCTCTTCATTTTGGTATGGAATAGTCATAACCATTTATGTAAAAATAGCCTTTTGAAGTAATAAGACAACTTATTTTGCCTATCTCTTGCTTACATATAGTGATCTAGATAGTTTCTGAATGATTGATTTGTGGAGAGGTGTTCTTCCATGGTAATGGTCCTTATTTCTTGCTTTTTTAGGCATTCCACCATTATTTTAGTTCTGATATTGTGCTTTTTGGGGGTCATTGATGAAGTTATAGTGTGAGTTTGATACTCCTCCATGCTTCATCTCTTATCTAGTGGGCATAGTTTTAGAAATATTGATACAAAATGACTAGTTTGAAAGATCGTGTGAGTGAGGGTTGTCTTTGAGCTTCCTTAATATTAGTTTTATGCAATTTGTATGTCTTTCAATTTGGTTCATCACCTTGTTTTGTGTTTCTAGTTATCCTATGAAACCCTTCTATCCCTTTTCCAAGCAAAACTAGTAGTTTAGGTGATGTACCAAGAAGAACCAACCTTATTTCAAGGTTAAACCTAATAATAGGATACCTATAACCTAGGGTTGATCTCATTTTATTTATAAGAGTGAGAGAGCATGATGATCCTCTCACAAGGGTACAATTATGTGCTACAATAGTTTTTGGCATGCTCGATGGGACTACTACATTCTTCACTTCACTAAAGGATTGTTGGTGTTGCTCTTTAGTGTAATCATCCTTTGGAGGAATTTTGAAAACATCAATGGTGACTCCACTAAGAACATCAACTGGTCAAGTATCCTAAGTCCCTAAAATCATAATTTTGGTATGTATACTCAAACTCCTTTTGATCAACGTGCTTATTCTCTAGCTTACCATCACTCTTATCAAGCTAATAAAATTTATGTGTTTCCATCAAGTGGTATTAAAGTAACCTATAAACCCTATCATGGCCTTTTCCTCCCTCCCACCCATAATTATGACCAAGATCATCTTCCTTTGAATTTAATTTAGTCTTCTAATTCCCCTTGTCAAGACTATATCTATCATGTTACATCCTTGTCAGGATTTAAGCAAGCATTATTAGATTGTACTAAGTTGATAAGGGATATTGGTAAAAGTTTAGAGTTTTTTCATCATCCATATACATGTTTTAAAATAGGAAAGGATTTATCTTTATTTGGTCAAGAATAATTGGTCAATTTATGAGGATGAATAATGGGCAATTTGTGAGAGGGAGAACAAAGTGTGTTTGAGAAGCATGGTCAAAATATTGGAGAGTGTGTTGATATCCTATGAGGATCAGTAGGTGTAGTTAAATCAATCTTATGTGTCCTTTCCCCTCAAATAACCTCAAGATTAACCTCTAAGAGTTTCAAATAAACACCTAGCCAACCTTATCAAGCCCCATCCTTGTCAAGAATAAGAAAATAAATACTAGACCAAGGGAGAGAAATTATAAAAATAAATAAGGAGGTTAGACTTGGACAAGAATTACCCATTCATGCCATCAAGGGGATAAGTAACTTCTTGCATGAGTTTTGGAATGTGTGGGTATACATTTAAGAAGGTGACTATCCATATGTTGAGAAGCAATATATGAAGGAGTGGGAAATATCCATTGAAGAGGTGTTATAGAAGTGTTAGAGAGAACATATCAAACCAAAAAAAACTATTTTACCCTTTCCTACCCCTGCACACAGTCTCCCTCATAAGCATATTCATCCCACTCTTCCCCCAGAGCATCCCATAACTCCTTATGTTCCTACTCCACCAAGTGGACCTTCTTTCCTTCCCACCATCTTACTTTGTAAAGAAGGACCTGTTGTATGGAGAGAAAATTAAGAACATTCAACTAAAGAACATGAAGCCATTCCACCATGGATCTATCCCTATGCCAATGATCTTGATTATATCATGCCCTCACTAGTGAAACCACTCTCTAATAGGATTATTCCATAATAAGAAGACAATAAATTGGCTATACCTTAAACATTTCCCTCATGGAAATTAGTTAAGGAAGGCATAGAGATGAAGGAAGATGTGTTGGTTGTGGTGACCCAAGGACAAGTATTGAAGAAGGAGGAAGTTTTGGTTCAAAAATAAAGTGGTTTATGCATATCTCATATCAATTATATTTGTTTACAAGAGTTACAAGACTCTCTCTCCCATCATCAATATCCACCAAAGACACCTCTCAATATCCCTAGTTGGAGTAGTACTATCCTAGGTTGTAAGCAAAGTAATTTTCACCCTCCCACCATCTCCATCTTAGAGAAAAATAATATTTTATTAAGGATATAGGAAGAACTTGTAGTCATAAATTAACCTTTATAAAGAATGACCTATTAAATGGAGAGAAAATTAAGAACATTCAGCTGAAGAACACGAAGCCATCCCACCATGGATCTCTCCCTATGCCAATGATATTGATTATATCACTCCCTCACTAGTGAAACCACTCTCTCCTAGGATTATTACATAATAAGAAGACAATAAATTGGATATATCTTATACATTTACCTCATGGAAATTAGTTTAGGAAGGCATAGAGATGAAGGAGGAGGTGATAGTTGTGGTGACCCAAGGACAAGTATTGAAGGAGGAAGTTTTGGTTCAAAAATAAAGTGGTTTATGCATATTTCATCTCAATTATATTGCTTTAAAAGAGTTAAAATACTCCCTCTTCCATCCTCAATATCCACCAAAGACACCTCTCAAGACCCCTATTTGGAGTAGTACTATCCTAAGTTGCAAGCAAAGTAATTTTCACCTTCCCACCATCTCCATCTCAAAGAAAAAGAATATTTTATTAAGGATATAGGAGGAAATTGTAGTCATAGATTAACCAAAAGAGGATAATACAAGTATCTATGATTAATATATCATTATAAGCATCCCAGTTCATTTATAATGGGAAAAATTAGGTTTGGACTACCCTTCTTGACATGGCTTTAACACTAATGAATTAGAGCCTAAGGAGTAAAATACTCAAGACAAATATGGGTTAGATCTTGAATGGACTAATAAATGTCTATTCCACATATATGAAAGAAATAACTAGTCCTGGGTACTAGAGGTTAGTCTACTTCAAGATGAGTTGTCAAATGAAGATAGCCCTGATAGTTTGGAACTAAAGGAAGATAATCTAACCTTGAGCAAGACAAGTGTGATGTTTTAGACCTTGGTTATTCAAATTAACCCAAACTTTTAGTTGAAAAAATATGAAATATTGAGTGAGGTTGATGAAATAGACATCTCAAGTTCTCAAGTGATACAGTTTGAGAAGCATACTAGTGAAGAGCCTCAAAAACATGATGAGTTAGACCTTGAAGAAAATGTTGAGCCTCCATTATATATAAGGGAATAATACTAATATATATACCATATATTTGGTCTTATTGAATTTTATACTATCTCTCTTACAAGTGACTAAGAGGAAGCTACTTTTTGGGATGAACTGGAGCTCTTCTGCTAAAGTCTAGATAGTCAACCTTCACATACAAAAGAGTCATCAAGTGAAAACTTTACAAGTGTTCCTATAACCCATCATGAAGTGAACTTAGAGATATTTACTAAATAGAAATACCCAAAAAAATCAATTATCTAACTAATAAGAGATTTTGTGTACATTGGAGACATGTTTGTCCCATTTCATCCATTGGAGAGCATGCCAAAAGAATTGGCAATCAAGTAGTCTAGTTCACCAAGTTTGGTGCCTCAAATGCAAGGTGTTTTTCATCCTTATCTATTATAAGTATATGATTATAAAATATTTACATTTTATGCAAGAGGAAAGTAAAGCAAATTTAAAACCCTGTACATATTAGATTTGTTGTTTTCCTCTATGTGCCTTGTGTACATTTTCCATTTCATTATGTGTTTCCCTTACATAAGTGATTTGAGCATATTATTATTTTATTTTAGGTTATCCTTTATATTTTGAGAGTATAATAATAAGTTTCACCCTTGTGATAAGTTTAAAACGAATTTGTGAAAGACTTATGTGAACCCATAATCCTAATAGATAGACTAAGGTAACTAGTATTTTGCATAGACATGCATGCAATCCTAGGAGGTCACCAAAAATGTTTGCCAAAATTGGCCTACACACAAAATTTTTTCCTAGATGGATTTAGACACTATCCTAGACCATTAAATGACCATTTACCATCTAAGATGATCCAAGGATGCTCCATGTAGTTTTGAATATTCTTAGTCAAGCTTTGAAGAAACTCTAAAGATGCTCCAAAGATGTTCTAAATGCTCTAAAGATGTTATAGGATGTTCCAAAGATGCTCTAAAAATGTTCCAAGATTATCTGAAGGTGATCCAAACACATTATATGATTCTCTAAATATGTTCTAGGATTCTCTAAATAAGATTCAAATATGCTCCAAAGATGTTCCAGGTAGCTTTGAAGATGCTTTGAAGAAGCTTTAAAGAAGAGGCAATTGTAGTATAGTGGATGATCTAATGGTGGAAAGAGAACACCAGATTCATGACCATAATCAGTGTTCTTAGCCTTATTAAGTGGCTTACCCATCCTATTTTTTGCCTCTATGATTATGTTTTGATGAGAGGATCCTCTCCAAGCAAAAAATAGTGTTTTGGCTCTCTTAGCTCAAAAACATCACCTACATCCAACTCAAGTGCCTTGAGAGCCAAGTGTGAGAGACATTAGATCATGATGAAATTATTTGGGAACCATGAAAGAAATGATTATGGGTAAACTTTTAAATGAGAAGTGTTGAAATATTGGAAGCTATGGGGAGAGGCATTTACCAATTTCACCTACAACCAATACCTCAAACCTCCACCTACAACCAACGGAAGAAATCAACAATTTTTTGTTGAGAAAATAAAATAAGGTAATGTAGATCATAAGATATTATCAAGAATAAAGTATGACACTATGTGTAAAACTAAAATGAAATTGGTTTTATATTGATAACAAGCATCTTAAAGTATGCAAAGAGAAATGACCACCTACAATTGCATGTTGGCTTGAATTAACAAGTGAAGTGATGGGTGAACTCAATTTCCATGATAGTAATAATGAATGCAAGATGGAATAAAATAATAATCCTTTGAGGTATTTTTAGGATAATTTTTTTTTTAATAAATTCATTAATAGGTCTTGAAGATATCATACACAAAATAGTTTAAGAAGTTCATTTACCTAGTGTGCTCTCACAAGCATAATATGGAGATCTCCTTATGAAGGTTGAAAAGTTGTATAAATAGATAAATGTGATAAATAAACTCTAAATATTGATTTAATCACACTACAAATAACACTAATATTTCGTTAATTCATGGCTAAGGTGGATCAAATGGTTTCAAACTGTATACATAATCATAAGCTTGAGAGCCAATTTGGAGAAATTAAAGGGTTGAAGAAGATAAAGAGGTGGTCTAACCTAAAAATTTGGTAAAAAGGGTCATTATGAAATAATTTATGTTAAAATAAAATATATTTGAATCATATAACAAGTAAAACATCCACTATTTTTTTATAGACTTGAGGCACTCTCTAAGTCATTCACACAGGTAGCCAATTGCTAGTTTGGAGAAATTTGTAATTTTAGAGCATCTACAAGAGGAGTTAGGTTATAATATTTTGTAAGTATTATCATGGTGATTAGATAAATATTAATATTTAATATTTAACTCATCATTAATATTTTAAGTATCTGTTGTTTTGTCTCAGACCTCCTGTAGTCATAAACAATGTTTCACTCAGGTAGCTAGTAGATAGTTCTAAGAAAAATGCATCTTGAGGCCTCTAAAAGCATAATAAAGATATTAAAATTAGTAAAATTAATTGTAATGAGTGGTTATAAGTTATAATTAACTTATTTATGTCACAATAATAGTGTAATCCTCCATTTTGTGTCACAATACTATGCTTGTCTATTGACAATCAACATGGAGCTAAATAGACTTCTTGGAAGGTTTTAAGGTATGACAGATGGTTTTAACTTAGGTGAGAGTTTTTAAGGAAAAATATTGTTATTTTAAGTCTTCCCACACATGGTGAGATTTAATAAATTAATAATTTTAGTCAAACTAAAGAGAAGTACAAAATTGAAAAATTTAGGATTTTTGCATGTAATTGGAGATAGTCAGAAAAAGTGTTTTAAAGAGGCTTATAGGGTTGGATGATGAAATATAATTATTTAATAGGTTTTTTATTTAGCTCTTACATGTCATAATAATAAAATATTTAGGTCTTAATATGTTATAAATCTCAATATATGCCTTTTTCTCTCTTCTTAGGTTTCTTGGTTCTCATTTTTTACGTGTGCAACAGGTCTAAATATGCAATTTTGGTTATTTTTCATAGTTAATAGTGGGAAAATAATTATTTTAATATTTTTTGGTGTCCCTATTTGTCAAAATAAAAAAATAATTAATTATTTTAACCTCATATAACTTAAGAAATGACAAAATTTAGACCTACACATGCTTAGAAATTTGACAAGGTAGGTTGAGGCAACCCCAAAAGATGAATTTTTTTAGTTATACTAAATTAAAAGAATATCAATTTTAAATTTAGGTATGTTTTTATATATTTTAATTTTTTAAGTTACTCTCATTCACCTAATGTTCTTGAAGATAAAAAAAAACCATGTTATCATATCTCTATTAATAGAGTTCATACCTGAAACCAGGTCTAAAAGAGACTTTAACAGAGGTAAAAAAGAGGATTTAGGTATGAAAATTTCCTAAAAATTTTGTATAAGATAAAAAAATAATGTTATTTGTGAGTTTTAAAAGGTAATAAATAATACAAGTGGCTCAAATTAGCAAAGAGACCCCCTAGACCTACCTAAGCCTAAAAGGTTAAAGACCTTCTCAAGCTAATTTAAAGAGTTTCCAAGTGAATCACAAGATGATATTGGTATAAAATGAAGGTTAGGAAAAAAAATATTATTTATTTTAAAATAATTTCATTAAAGTTCCCAAGGACCATGGAGAGGCCTAAAACTATTGCAAGCTACCAAAGGGCGTATTTTGACTAGTTTTGCATTTTTGAGCTCATAAGCCCATGAAATGATATGGAATCACTTGGAAAACACTTGTATAATATATGGAAATATTTAAATATAATTTTTTTTAACTATTTTAAATAATAAATTGGCATGTATGGGTTCTTAGGAGGCCCAAAATGGCCTAAAAATGTCCATTTTTATAGGGCTTCAAAGGATGAAAATATATAAATGCATGAAGGAAGCCTAATGGGACCTAAATAATCATTATATGGAAATATAATCCATTAAAAAAAATTTATATGGTGATTTTTTGAGATAAAAGTCTAAAAACCCAAGATCTCTACTAATTTGTGAATGGTTGTAGGTTTAATGGATATTTCCACCATTATTGTAGGTTTTGAAGGTGGCCTAAAACTTCATTTTTATTCCTCATAGTAATTATATGGATGCATGAAATCCTTATAAAGGTCCAAAAGTGGTTCTCATGGTGATAAATGGCCATGGAAGCAAGTTCTAGGATAGCTAGTTAAAGATGGCTTGAGCTAGAAGACCTCTATTAATGGAGTCCAAGGGATTTGTATGTTCCATGGTGTCTTTTACATGATTAGAGGAGTAGATATGGGTGGGAATAAATTAGAAAGAAAAAAAATTATCCAAACATAATCCAAGTGAATATGAGGAATATAATTCAAGTGGAGTAGATATTTAGGTAGTTGAAGAGCATTGATGGAGCATTTAAGGAAGTTTCTAGATATTTTGAGATTTTTCTCAAGCATTAATGGAGTATTTAAGGAGGATTATCGAGATTTTGGGAGTTGAGGAACATTAATATAAAATTTTAGGATTGACTTTGGAAAATTATTTATTTTTGTCCTCTAGTGTCTAAATTATTTAAAAGTTTTTGAGACTTGTTTACCTCTTCCTCTTCTTTGATGGAGTTCAATGAAGGGTGGTTGAATCACACTTATTGATTTTTGAAAAATTTCTTCTCCTCTCATTTCCCTTTCCTCATATATAAATCCCTCTTATTATTCATTCTAATATTTTCTCCTCATTTTATTATGGCATAACCCTACCCATTTATGTAAAAATAGCCTTTGGAGGTAATAAGACAACTTATTTTTCCTATCTCTTTCTTACATATAGTGCTCTAGTCAATATGTGCATGATTGATGTGTGGAGAGGTGTTCTTCCATGATTAGTTTTCTTTATTTAATTTTTATAGGTATTCCACCATTATTTTAGGTTTGAACTTATGGTTTTTTTTAGTTAATGATGAATGTATACTATGAGTTTTATACTCCTCCATGCTTCATCTCTTATCTAATGGGCCTAGTTTTAGAAAAATTGATGCAAAATGACCAGTTTGAGAGATTATATGAGTGAGGGTTATCTTTGAGCTTCTTTAGTGTTAGTTTCATGTAATTTAAAGTGTATTTTAGTTTGGTAAAGCACCTTATTTTGTGTTTCTAGTTATGCCTTGCAACTCTTATATCCCTTTTCCAAGCAAAACTAGTAGGTTAAGTGATCTACCAAGAGGAACCAACCTTCTCTGGAGGTTTAAACCCATAAAATGATACCCAAAATTTGGGTTTGATCCCATTTTTTATGTGGAGTGAGAGAGAATGAAGAAGCTCTCACAAGGGTTCAATTTTGTGCTATAAGAAGACCTAAATCTAAGGCTATTCATATGGAATGAAAATAGAAAGGAAATCATAATCCCAAAATTCCAATTATTTTCACACTGACCACTAGCTAAGAACAAAAACTACTAGATGAAGATGAATCTTGGATTTATAATGATAATCTAGTTGATTATTACCAAAGAAAAAAGTATCCCATCCCTAACTGGATCATGGATAATTAGGATTATGAAGGTGGAGGCCTAAGGGAAAATAAATAAGGCACTCTTGATCCAATATTTATGACCAAACATAGGAACTTATTGTATTGTATTTAAACTACCTGGGGGTGAACCTACATATCTATCCATGTTCTTACACCAACTACTAGTGACGATGATGATGATAGTGACATAGATTCTAATTATAGTGTATAGAAGGACTTAGCCAATACCAACTTATTTAACCCTCATGATATATGTACCATTGCACTTGTCATTCATACTTCCCAAATTTAACTTCATCACCCTCAACTCATCGACTGAGACCAGCAAGAATCCATTGTATCACTCTATGAGTTTAAAAATGATGAGGTTATTTGTGACTTTCTATGCCTAAGAAACCATATCCTGTCGAAGATCATAATCAAGGTTTTTATATCACATTAGATCATTCTACCTATTTTAGAGAGTGAGTGAACTTCCTTTTTAAAAAATAAAATCAAACATTGAGGTCACAAAGTGGAAACCTCTTCGAGGACATTTCATACTAGGGTAAATGTAAAGAAAAAGGCCAGTCTCTTGGTGAAAACCCAATTTAGGTATTATTAAATGGTGATGTTCACCCTTCCTTAGATGAAGCTCAAGATGACAATAATTCCATAATCATATTTGGGTATGAAATTAGTGAAGAAAAATAATGGGCCTTTGAACAAATTATCCAAAAATGTCTAGAAGTATTTTTTACATGGCCCTTTCCACCATTGGGTGATTCTAATTCATCATGTTTGGGGGAAATAGATGAACTAGTCTAATTAGAGGATTTTTATATTGCCAACCAATTCACTTATTTATCAAATCTCTTGGAAGATGGTTCAACACTTCTTATGGAGGACATTTATGAATTTAAAATTAGGACACCAACCAATCCAAAGTGAAACAAACTAGGCACATCCCTCACTAAGGAGGAATGTAAAATCCTTAATACTATCTTAAGGGAGTTCATTGATATATTTTCATGGGATTATTCTGATATGCTTGGCTTGGATCCTATATAAGTTTTACATCACCTTGTAATACACCCAAATGCCAAGCTAATCAATTAGAAGATGAGAAAAATACATTTTAGAATTCCCGTATTGGTCAGGAAATAATTAGAAACACTCTTAAATATGGGATGCATTTGTCTCATTGAATATTTAGAGTGTTTTTCAAATTATATGGTAGTTATCAAGAAGCCATAGGGTATCAAACTATGTACCAATTTTTGAGACATCAAAAAGTCCAACCTAAATGATGACTTTCCTCTACCAAATATTGACATGTTTTTTGACTCTATAACTAGGTATGAGATGATTTCTCTCATGGATGGTTTTCTAGTGTACAATAAGATGAAGACCATGTCAGAAGACCAACACAAAGTAACATTCACCACTCCTTTAAGACTATTTTGTTATTAGGTAATGCCTTTTGGCCTCAAAAATGTTGGTGCCACATACTAGCATGTAATGACTACCATTTTTCATTAAAAGATGCATGATATTGGTGAGGATTATTTTGATTAAATTTTGGATAACTCTAAGACTAGAGTATACCATTTAGATGTGTTACACATAATATTTGAACCCCTCTATAAGTAAAAAGTGAGGATTAATCCTAAAAAGTGCATCTTTGACATCACTTAAATACAATTTCTAGACTTATTTGTCTCTCATAGGGTAATTAAAGTTTATCCAGCTAAGGTTAAGACCCTTATCAATATTCCATTACCATCTACTTTGAATTATCTCTATAGTTTGTAGGACAAGATACAATCCATCAGGTGCATCATTTCTCAACTAGCCAAAATGTTCTATCTATTTACCCATTTACTAAATATGGGTGATAATTTTTCATGGAATTTTGATTTATAGAAGGCCTTTAAAAATTTGAAATAATACTTGGTAAATCCACCTATTCTATTATCACCTATGTTAGACAAGCCATTATTACTCTATCTCTCTGTAATTGAAAATGCCTTAGGGGAAATTTTGGCCCACCATAATGAGTATGGAAAAGAATATGTTGTCTACTACTTGAGGTTCACATTGATCATGTATGAGCATAATCATATGCTGATAGATAAATCTTATTTATCTATGGTCTTTACAGCTCAAAAACAATGACAATACATGCACAATTATAAGACCATTACCATTGCTAAAGTAGACTCATTCAAGTATCTACTTTCAAAAATAGATTTATAAGGCCACATGGATAAATGTATCATTATTATTAGTGAGTTTGATATTGAATATGTCAACCAAAAGGATATAAAGGGATAGGTACTTATAGATTAGATCTTTAAATCTCCCATTTTTGACACTCAACCACTCACCTTTGGGTTTCTAGATGAGTCCATCATGAACATAGTAGAAGCACATCCTAAAAATTAGTAGTGGAAAATTTATTTTGATGGTTCATTCATGTCTCATGAATCATGGCTAAGATTTTTGTTTATCACACCTCAAGTTGATCTCATTCCCAAGTCCTTCCATATCGACTTTCATTATACAAATAACATGTATGAATATAAAGCACTCATTATAGGGCTTTGTCTAGAAGTATAGTGGAACATCCAACATATACTAGTTTATAGAGTTTCATAGCTTATCATTAATCATGTTACAAACTAGTTTTAAAATAAGGTTGAGGATCTCATGCCTTACAAAGCCATGGCGGACATCCTCAAAAAAAAAGTCACTCATATCTAGTTGAATAAATAACTTGGGCTAATAAAATAACAATGGATGCCATGGCCAAAATTGGATCTATGATCTAAATTATAAAAAAGGCTAGATATTATTAGTTACTTGTTGAACATCTTCTCAAACCAACCCAAAAATCTTTAACCATCGAGATGATTTGTGACATTGTTAGTCCCAGTTCTACTTGGTATACTAAGCTATATAATTACATTCATGACAAAATTATTAATCAGTCTAATCCAATCCTTACCATGAGACACACATGATATTGGGCATTCCTTGAAAATGGAAAGGTGGAGACAACTATAGACTTTCATCCTATATTTTAGGACTGATTTGAGACTAGCCTAAGACATGATTATGGGTATTAGGCTTCACAAATAGGTCCTGCATGAATAGTCTCCAAGAAATGTACTATCACCACTAGAAGTTCAATACTCTATGTTTCACAATATTTAAATTCAACTATGAATAATTTTAATTTTGGGCTTGTTATTTATAAACATAAAGGGAAAGGGGCATTTTAGAACCACTAAATAAACACCAAAAGAGAGGGAGGGGTAAGGCATAAAAATATGCCTCCAGGTATAAAATGAGAACAATGTAATGGTCATTGAACTGACTCTACCATAGTTATACCATTATAGACTGAGTTTCACTAAAGTTATACCTCCAATAACATAAAATGGCAAGATTTTAAGGGAAATAAGAGTATTCCTTCAATGTGAATTCTGACCACATATTAGTACTTGAGGTTTATTATTGAAAACACATAAAACCTATATGAATTATTTTTATAAACACACAAACTATCATCAATTATAAAAAGAAAAATGAATGAACTCACATAGAGAATATACTAGTTGAGTACATCATAATCATAACATATATAAAGTGACAAAGTGTTAATCTAATTAACATAGCACTATTGATCAATTAAACATGAAGATGAAATAAAATTGAACACAAAAGGACTCTTTTATATAAACATAAATTATATTCATTAAAAGAGCAAAAAATTGATACATTAATTAATTTGGGCCATTGTTATAGTCTAGAATGCAAAGGGAAATGAAGTTGAAATCCTATAAATAATGCAATAAAACTTTCAAGAAATTTTTGGTTGACATAAAAATAAAAATATGATTCTTCTATAAATAGATGGGGATTAGGGATCACCTCTAAAAATGTGAGGATATCTTAGGCCAAGATGGCCACTCATTGTATTTGAAATCATATTTCATTAAAATTAACCTAAAACAAATCCCAAAAAACCCACAAGAAATTTTTGGGGACCAGTTCTAAACACGTAGAGGTGTTTAATAGGGGACAACTCCCAACTACTTTGACTGAGCACTCTTAAATTCTAGTAAACTTACATGAGGTCAAACTCTTTAAGTAGTTTGGCCAAGTCCATTGGATGCTCCTTGAAGATCACCTCTACCTGAGATATTAATCTCTAAGAGATCTATAAATCTTATTCCATTGAGGTTTGGACTCTTGGGACTTGGTTGATGTTAGAATTTAACTAAGTTGATAGTTATAGTACCACTCCAACTTCTTCCTAGTTAACCTTTCCCACTTTATCCCTCTTAACCTAGTCAAATTAACCTAAGTGGACTCTAAATTTCCCTTGGTCAAGTAGAGTTCCATGTAAGTGGAATAACATAGAGGTGTTAACCTCTTAAAAGTAGGTCAATATCTTCTTCTCACCCTATTATAAGGTTTCTATTATAGTATGGGCTAATACTAGCCACTCCTCCATTTCTAATCTCATGTTCACAACATGAGTTTGGTATAACCCCAAATTTGAGGCTAGCATAAATTTGATCTATGGGAACATCCCCTTATTGACCACCACCTATAGCTTCTAAAACTTCTTATCAATATTTATGTTCCTCCCCATGTAGGCCTACCTCCTCTATATAATTACATTAGTCTTAGCCTGATTTCATACTACTTTCTCTAAGATTGAAAAAAGTAGTAGGAAGGCATCCTTAACATGCCCAATTAATCTGATTGGGGATGTTCTCTTCACATGGGCCTCAAGAGTTTAGACTTATCTCTACATGTCCTTGAGGAGTTTGTTAGACATTTCATGGGTATATCAGAGGATAGATAATGTGTCCTCGGCCATCTTATCTTCTCTAGTAGTAGTCCTTACCTTGGTGAGGGAAAATAGATCTTGAAGGTTATACCATATCACTGAGTTCCCCTCCTAGATGAACTATTGAGTGAACATCCTCTTCATTTTCATAGAGGCTATTTGAAAAATCTAGTACACATCCAAGTTTCCATAAGCATCCATCTATGGCACTTAGGAACTTAGAACCATACCTTAAGTTTCTAGTAGTATAGGAGGTGTAAGTGAAATGGTGATGAAGGGTGGAGGGGAGATGGATGAAGTGGAAGGAGTTAAAGAGGAAAGGAGTAGAAGAGGAGGCATGAAAAGAAAGGAGGGAGAATTAAAGGGAAGACCCATGGGAAAATTTGAGCTCAACATTATTCCTAGGCAAGGTTCACATGAGGTAAGATTTCCCCTAAGAATACATCATGGAATAATAGAGATGAGATAGGTCGGTTGAAGTGGGATCTAGTGGAACTTTGGGTAAGGGAGATATGGGGATAGGGAGCTAATCATCGCGCTATCACTACTTGGGATAGAGGAGTCACTAAGACCTATGGAGGAGGTGGAGTTCAAACTGAAGGCCTTTGTATTAGAGTTAAAACATGGGTCATATTTTATTTCTTCTTTGGCCTCTTCCTTAGGTCTGCTTTGAATGTTGTGATGGAAATTCTAACTATGATGGTAGGGGCTATAGAGAGTGATGGTAGAGGAATTAGAGACACAAAGGGGAGCACTAGACTGAATAAAGTGGTAATTGGGAGGGTCTCTGCTAGAGGTAACAAGCTACCAAAAGGTGTAGTCATACCTGCTATTGAAGGCATGCCCAAGGGAGGCATCAAGAAAATTCTAGGTTGTGAGATGGGTAGATAAAAATGGAATGGGGAAGTGAAGATACTCATAAGGATCGAGGCCATAGATACTTGGGTGAAAGATGAAGGGGAAATAATGGGAAATATATGTGGAGATGGAGGCAAACAGTGGGCAATAGAACATGGATTTGAAATGAAATGGGAGTAAGGGGTGGAATGGAAATGAGAAGAGATGAAGGAGTTAACAAGGGAACCTATATGGGTGCCTACTAAGTGCCTAGATCCAGCCTTGATCCTAATCTACCTACCATGACAAACTTAAGAGGTTATGGTGCTAGTGATTGAGTGGGATATGCTTGGGCAACCTAGTGCCTTATAGTCTAGGCATGGCTGTACAAGGGCTTGGTGACTTGTTATGCTAGAGGAGGTGGAGGTAGAGATTGAGGAGTTAGGGTTACTAGAGGAGGTGTGGAAAGAGCTAGAGGAGCTAGGGCTAATGAAGGATATGGACCAAGATTTTGGGTTATAAATTGAGGAGGATAAGGTGATGGGATGCACTATAATATTTTCTTGAATATGGCTAGAGTAATTAGAGTCAAGTCCTTCACAAATGAAGAAAGAGATAGAGAGGTTGTTAAGGGGCCTACTTGAGCTTTCTTTCCTTTCTTATTGCTCTCAGCTTCTATTAGGGATAACACCTCCTAATCATTGATCATTTTCACATAAATCTCATCATCATCCTTAATTTGATGGTCATATTTGATGTCGATGTTGATTTGAATATTATGCCAAGTAGCCCCAAATCACCCCTTTAGGGTCACATTATCGAATCATACATTTTTTAGGACTAAGGAACCTCACCCAGCCACCATATTTTATATGGAGGGGAAGTTCCTATAGTTATAACCCCATATGGTGATCAGGAGTAGAGGGAACACCTTCTACTAATGTTGTACACATAACTTAAATATGTCATTTACTAGTTGATAGGTGATCTCCTACTCTACTAGGTGATAAGGCACATAGTATGGCAAGCATAAGGGGTCTTAGAAGAAGCCTATGAATTATATTACCATGTCATTTTTATATAGACAGTAGTACCCTATGGCTATTATAGAGTCCTAGATTATTTTTCAAAGCCAAGGCATGGGAAATTCATTGACCACTTGGTACACCACTGGGTAGAAGTAGTCATAGACATCTCATACATGCTGGTGGAGCTAGTGGACATAGATATTTTAGAAGACCATGTGGATAATTATGCCACCAAGAACCCATGTAGGAAAGGCTAATGAGTTAAATGAGAGTGTCACATAGAAGAAATCAAGTAGGTAAATCATCATGCATTATTTTTTGAAAGTTTGGGTGTCTTTCATGGAATGGATGAACTTAAAGTTAATGAAGCTTCTAAGGTCTAGAATTTCAAAGTGAGTTAAGATCATGTATAGTAGGGGTACCCATAGTTTATTTACATGCTGGTAATTTGAGACCTCAAACAATAAATTTATTAGGATCATCCCTAATCAGACCTCCTCTCAGAAGGTGCAGACCATGTAGGCATTGATATTTTATTTTTTGAACCACTTGGAATCTAGGTTCTTAACCTAGTCATGGAAAACTCATAGATCTAATGATCATTCATCTAGACTAAAACTGATACTACATCATATGAGAATGATAAGTCTAGGAGGGATTAATATGACTTGAAGGCATCACTAGATATGTCAATGATTTGGTGATAGAGGTGTGTGAACACACCAATAATTCACATCTTGTACATGGATGGCCTGGTGGAGGATGTCACCACCCAATAGGTTAGCATAAGGGAATGCCTCTAGTTTGGTTATAGCTCTATGAAGTATAAATATTTTTTAGGACTAAAGGGAATCCTCATAGTTATCAAGTAATCTTTGGGGACCTACTCAATTACTTTAAATATGTCATTGTAGTGATTATATTTGGCTAGACCAGTAGGGAAAGTGGTGTCTTGGTACCTGGGACCTACTATTAGATTGGAGGATGTAGCATATATTAGACTAGGAGGTGCTTTGTTTTAATTTTTTTAATTCATTTTTTTGGTCCCCTTGTTTTGGTTATTTATTTTGAGAGACCATTTGTTGACCCAATTACCAACCATTCCCTCGAGGGGGTAGATACAGTTCAATAATTACCATTGCAGCCATTAGCATAAAGAACCATTTTATTCTTTGAAAATATGTTACTATGCTTATAGCTTGAAACATCTTCCCAAATAGGGGCAAACTATAGATATGTAAATTTGGCCACCAATGACTTCATATCTGACTCTAGACCAATTATTACCAATCATTGAATACCTATCCCAAGAATTTTTATTAGTCTCAAATTTAGCTTTATAACCTTGCATTAAATCAATTTAGCCTATTAAATCAATTAAACAAGGCAAATACACACATTGAATTAATAAAAATCAAATAAATGACTAAATACCTAAAACAAATTAATTAACTTGCACAACCTATTCAAAATCAATTAGAAAGTTAAATCAATTTCAAATCCTAATTGAGTTCACCCATGAGCTAATAAATCAATTACTAAAAATGAAATTCAAGAGAATCTTATAATATTCTAAAACACACTCATTATCTTTGTGAGTTGTCACTTGATGAAAATATCTAAAATAATATTCTAGGAATATGCTCAACTCAACTAAAGTTAATAAAATCAAGCCTAGCTATCTTCATTTAGAGAGCTCAATAAAAGTAGAGTTATAATGTAGGAATAGATTTATGAAGCTAAAATCCTAGTGTTATAATGTTGAAATTGATCCAAGCCATATCAATCAGACCAATCATTCATCAATGGTGCATATAGGAGATGATGTTAGCCGTATGTCATTGATTAAGAACTATTATGAATAATATGAGCAAGGCAAATTAATATATCATTTGGATCTCTCAAGGAAGGTAAATATTGTTATTCTTTGCATTTTAGTTGGGTTTTCAATAATTGTTTTTTCATTAAGCTCTTCTTAAGATCTAGGCTTAGAGATGTATCTTAGTGTGTTGATATAATGATTTTCTGTACTAACACTTGATATAACCTCCTCTCTTTGTCAAAATTATTTATCATAAATGACACACGTGGTGGGACTATCTACATGATTGTGCAACCCAAACATTTCTTTGTATTCATAGTTTTAATTCCTTTTTTGTTATTTTTGCTTTGTTAAATTAAAAATGGCCCATAAAAAATTAATAAATTTTTATTTACTTAATTATTTTTTCTAAATGTTTTTATTAATATATATAAATATTTTATTTATATTATCTAAAAATTTCAAAAAACATCTCTTTATATTTTAGAAGTTATAACTCTTTTAGTGACTGTCACTTTCTATTTTTTAAGCTTTTGGTAAAAACAGTTAGTAGAAAGATATTAATTTTTTTGTTATTCACGAGTTTGACCTGAAGTTTTTTACAGAGGTGAGTCCTACACCTTTAAATAACCTCTAAAAATTTTGTGATAATTTTATGTATATTTTAAAATTTATGGCTAAATTATTGACTTCAATTTTTTATAATTTTTGTGTTCGGATTTCTTGTTTTTTACCTTCTAACTTGTTTGCATGTTTTATAGGTTTATTTTATTTTTTAAAGTTTTTTTTAAATTTTTTTTTTGAGATTTTTAATAACCTTTTCCTAACCTAACATGTTTTATTTTTTTTTGGTTTTGCCTTTGGGTCGATAGATTTTACTCTTCAAAATTGCTTGTCTCATTTGATAAATAAGCTTCAAGGCTAAATGAAGTTATGACCTTTTCTTTGCAGGACTTATTTTAAGAAGACCATTGTAATATAAATTAATTTTTTTCCCACTTCATTTGGATGTCTAAAACATAGGAATCCTTCATTTTATTTTTTAAAGAAACGTTTTTAGGGTGTTTTATTAGTAAAGTTTTTGTGGTTTCTTTCAAAGTTCACAACTTAAAGCCAAAGGACTACAAGAACACCATCACACATTTAATTTAGTTCTCTAAAATTGAATACACTTCAAATTTTTTTCAAGTTTTTTTAATTATTTATTTAGTCTAAACTGTTTTGAGTAAATATGAAGTTGTGTGTGTATGCTCTCCCATCCGTACCCTTTAGGGAACTTTTGTTTGGGATCAAAAGGGCCAATTTATTTTTGGGTGATTTGCAATTATTTCCATTTATACTTCTTAAATCCAAGGAAATAGTAATGAATCTAATTGAAAAATTTTAATTTGGTGAAATAATATTAACCTCACTTCACTTATTTGTAAACTTGCTTATTGATTATGTGTTTTAGTGAAAGGATATGTGTGTGTATGGTTTCCCATCCATACCCTTTAGGTAACTTTTGGGATAAAAAGCACCATTTAATCGCACATTGAGCCTATT
The DNA here is from genome assembly GCA_037957365.1 of Torreya grandis. Taxonomy (NCBI): domain Eukaryota; kingdom Viridiplantae; phylum Streptophyta; class Pinopsida; order Cupressales; family Taxaceae; genus Torreya; species Torreya grandis. The sequence goes on from JARHVA010005630.1 coordinate 439,619, forward strand.
CCAAGGCATATAAATAATCTTGTTTAAATCTCTCCCTAAAAAATTGTAATGGTATTGGGTGATCTTGAGGTGACCATAAAGTCTTTCTATTATGTCATTTATTTCATATGTGTGGAAGACGTCATTACCTCCCACGAGTTCTTTAGGGAAGCTTTGATCCAAGGTTTCATCTCCTAGCATTGGATTCATCACTCTCACTAGGATAAGAGGTTTCATTGGTTAAACCACTTTTTAGTTTTTGAGTTACATACAAGATGTATTTGCATATTAAACATCACACTACACTAAGCTAGTGACATATGTAGTGGTTGCAAGAAGGGCAAGACCTTTTTTCAGCAAGCTAAGTGCCACAAACACTTAATTAAAGTGATTTTTATCTTGTTTGCTAATGTAAAAATTGGTAGACATGGGATCTATCTAGAAATAATTGAAAATCAATTAGTTTTAGTCAACCCCACTTTGCCACACCTTTTATAGGAATTTGGATGATTATACTTAGTGTATTTTGTCATTTTCTTACTTGGTGTTTTGACACTAAAAATTGTTTGTTTGTTTATAAACCATGTCAAAACTAATTTTTTTATACATCACTCTTTTATCTAAAGAGGTGTTATTATGGCCATTTTACACCACACTTGTGCCTTGATTTTTTTTAAACTTATTTATGTGTGTGCTATTTGAGTTACAAATGGTAACATTATGCTATCCAAAACATTTCAAACCATTTTGCCTTTGAGTCTTTGAAACATAACATTGATCACATCATATGAACATGATTATGCCATTACGCTCTTCAATTTATTTCAAAACTTGTTTACCATTGCACTAAAAACCATTTGTTTCAAACCATGTCACATCAATCATTTGGACCTTGTTTATGTGTCGTCATGTTGTCGAATTTTGTGTATCTTGTTTGGTTAAATCCTAGTTTACAATGTTGAGTTTTTAATTAACTCTCTCAAGTTTGGATTCAAATATTGATTGATTTTTATTTAGGCCTTAATCATGGGGTTGATCCACATATCTTTCTCTTTTAGGTTGCATAACTTCAGTTAATCAATTACTCAATTTTGAAAACTATTGATGGTTTTTTTGTTCAATGCATATCCTCATCATTATGTGTGCCTCTTTTTGGGAGAACACAATATTTTTTCCAAGTTCCTTTTACCTTATGGCTTATACCAATTGATCATATTTATGTTTGATTCCATATGTCAGGTCTATGTCAAATTTGTTCCAACCTTATTAGATTAAATCAGATCACATTAATCTTTTTTTCAAAGTCTAGATTTTGACATCGTTTGGCCAAAATTTCTAGAAGAGAATGTTTATTTGAGCCTATATTTTGACTCTATGTTTGGATGAAATCCCTAGCAACTCAAATTTTATCTTTCCTAGTTTAGACCTTGTAAGGAAAACTTTGGCCTAGACTTTGACATGCTAATTTTATTCAGATGCTCGAAATTTTGTGTGTATAAAATTTGACATTATACATTTGAATTTAGACTATTTTATGCCAAGTTCTAGCACAAACCATTTTGGAGATACAACTAAATGATCAAATCATTGTTTGGAGATATAACTCTAACCCTTTTAACCAAGTTAGACCAAGTTTGAACCATTTGTCCTTTCAACATTGCTTTTTAGAGTTTGTATAACTCTAAACCTTTTTTTTTAGATATTTATTTATTGATGTGGATATGTCTAGCTACACTTATGGAGGAGTCACGTATAGTCCAAATTATGATAGAACGGTTCCACAAAATGGATTTGATTTTTATGGATTTATTCAAGACCCTTTTGATGATAACATGGTATATGAGATGGAATTTTATCCACCTTACACAAAAAAAATTGAGGACCAAAGTCAAGACCTTAATTGGAATGATATGGTTGGTAAGGAAGAATTGGGTGTAGACCTCTATGACGAGGATGATTGTGAGACAAATTCGTACCCTCCTTATAATAACCAATTTAAGGACCAAAGATAAGAGTTGATTTATAATCCAACTCAAGACCATGATTGGGATGATATGGTTTATGAGGAGACCCTGGATGCTTTGGCTTATGCAAGCAATAAAGCTCCATAATGACCTACTACTTATATTCCAAGACCTCATCCTTTGGATTATGAAAGAAATCAAGCTCCATAGTGCCCACCCATTATCCAAACATTGACCATTTCTCATCTAGTGACTATCATTCTCCAATTTAAAAAACCCTAACCAATCCAACCCAAATCTCAACTAGTATATTTATGATCCCAACTAATCATTCAAAACAAACCTCATCCAACCATTTAGCCATAGCCCATAAATCAACCAAAACCTCAACCAATCCAATTGAAACCTCAACTAAGCTAATCATTTGAGGACCAAGCTATGATCAAAACTAGTATTTTCCAAGTCATTAGAAACCAAGGTCAAGAGAACCAATCAATCCAAGTTGCTTTTCATTGATCCCACCATTTGTGATAAGTCAACATGTGATAAATTACCTTTCAATCCTATACATGTTGGCAAGGAATATCACTCTAATGAGCTAGTATTTATTGAGTCACTTTTTAATGATTATAAATACCTTTGGCAAAATCATTACCTCTACCATATGATTATTTTTAAAGAACCTTTTATTGACAAGATAATCTTTAAGGAGTTGTCTCTTGACCTTTCTCCCATCTTAGAGGAGTCTCACTATGACAAACCAGTCTTTGTGGAGCCTATTATGCCATCACAGGTCATTACTTGTCCAAAACTAAACATTCAATAGGACATCATTATAACATAGTACCCATTAGATGAAGAATCAAAATTAGATATAGGTTCTACTCTTAAACTAATATTAGATTTAACATAAAAATTAGAATTAATATCAATCTTGACCTCAAATTTAGAGTCCCTTGAGTTAGAATCAGATTCAAAAACATAATGTCTTCATGATTGTTACAACATTGGTTATATATGCCTAGTAGATTAGTATCAATACATTTGTGATTCTTCATTGGATATTGAGGATGATTAATTCAACATCAACACAAGTTCCCATAGTATCTTATATGATGATTATATAGCCTTCCGTCATCCCATTACCATTCCACATGCCATTACCATCAACCAACATAGCCATATCATTTACATTTCACCTCCCACAAGTATTGATTGGGATCAACAGAATCACACCTTATTGAACTGCATCCATGGCGACATATCAGATGAAGAAAGCAAGGAGGCCAAGACCAAAATCATACAATAGAAGAGTAATCTCTTAGTGAAACCTTTTTGGAGGTGCTAGGGGGCAATTAAATTTAGAACTTAGCTTATTCTAGTGAAAACATTTCAGAGGTAGTAGGGAAAAGTCAAATTCAATGTTACTTAGTGAAACCTTATTGGAGGTGCTATAGGAAAATCAAGGAAAATTCATTAGTAAAAACCTCTTTGAGGCACCAATAGTTGAGCACATAAGTTCTTTAATATTTGATGAAGAAATGATCAAAGATTAGGTCAAAATAGCTTCCACTCTATAGCCTAATTAGATGGTAGCTACTCTTAGAACCAAAAAATAGAATAATTTGGTGGTCTTATGGAGAGAATATTTAGAAGTCTTTGACCCTGTCACATCCAAAGTTATGTTGAATCTAGAATCAACAACATTGTGTGTACCTAAAAATATTGATATTCATTTATTTTCCATCCATCATCCATTCCATTATCCTCCATCTTTACATTGTCAAATCAAATCTATCATCCAACATTTATCCATCTTTACCATTCATGGTCTCACTTTCCTTTGTAGAGGCTATAAAGATATCTTGTCTTGAAGTTTGAAGGAAATAACATCAATGATCGATGAAGATCATAATAACATCATTTGCATCTAAATCTGTAACAAGTTCTTAATAGAACAACTATTTATATGAGGTATGGGCTACCAATTTACATGATTGATTATTCTAATTATATCATTTTTTTATTAGGATGTGCATCTCCACTTTATTTGGAACAACAAAATCATTTATCATACCCAGGATAGAACCAAACATGTACCATACCATTTCAAATTGCCATTGATTTTTCCATTATCACATACACATCCATTTACCCCATCACTTTGGGGAAACCCTCTTACCATTTTTATCCAATCTATTAAAGCCCATCATTATCCTAAATCAAAACCATGCCATCTAATCATTTTGAAAATCAATACCAGACCATCCAACCTTTTTATCTATACTCTACTAAACATGTTTTGAATCCTATCAACCTATATCATTTGACCTTGGTTCATCCATCAATTTCATGCGTTCAATATACAAAATCAAATCAGTTTTAGTAGTTATTTCAATCATTTTAGATAGAGGTAGTATATTTGAGTAGTATGATAGAAGTTTTGGTAATTGCATCTTTTGTTTCTTATTCCCTTCTTATCAAGTTTGTTTATGTGAGCCTAATTATATCACCTGATTGGGCAAAGCCATGCTCATTGATCTTGATACTAATTATATTGACTATTAGAGAAAATTGGTATCACTAATCTATTAGTTGTATCCTATTTATAATTACTTATGAGTAAACTAGGGGAAACATTTGTTTATTGTGCCTTGATAGATCACCTAGCCATTCCTATGTTGTACTATGCTATCATACCAAATATGCCTATTTTATTTGAATTGGCTACTACATTAGCTAGATTCCTCCACTATGAGGTGAACTACTATGAACTAAAACTATTTTGGGACTATGTGGGTTAGGTTTGATTCATGTTAAGGTTAGTTTAGTCCCCCTTCAGTGATGCTCTCATCATTTTACAAGAATTATTTAAAGTTATAACACTCTCATTATTTTGTGAGCTTAGACCATTTTAGTGTCTCATCATTATTGATTGAGTTGAGATGGTTCAAAAATTCCAAAAAAAATTGAAAATAGTTTAGAAAAATCAAAAACATTAACCACTTCTTTGCCTTAAGGATTCTGGGAACCCTCAGTAAGTCACAAAAAACCACTTATTCCTTAGTTTCCCCATCTTTTTTGACCTTTTATCCTATGATATCACCATTTTGTGATTTCTTCCCTTTTCTTCTATCACACCCATCATATCTTCTAGCAATCATCATTTTCTTCCCATTTCTTGGGAGAACTACATTCAGTCTAAAGTTTCATTAGATCATCATATCCATAAAATTATGTATGTAGCATTCACTTTCATAGTGCATATGGAGACATCTTGGCCACCCCCTTATTTTTCTTCTATTCCCCCATCTTGTTTGTTTGTTCAGTTGTCAACTATTTTCTAGGGGGAATGTTCTTCATGTCGTTTATACTAACATAGGGACTAACACTTGTTTCCTTCTTTGTTTGTCTTTCTTGTTTATTTATTTGTCTATTTTATTTGTTTGTTTATGTGCTTGTTTGTCTACTTTCAACACTGTGTCCTTGATTCAGTCTAGGTGTGTTCATTGGGTGATTCCTTGCACATTATTCTTAAATGTATCTATATTCAAACATCTACATTGTCATCATGGTTTGTATCATTAGTGAAATTATTTTCTATTGAATATTGGATATCAGGAGTCAGTCCTTATGCATATTTTGACCAAGCTACCATGGTGTTCTATCATGAGGCCTATCATCAAATGCTACAACAAAAATTAGCTTTGAGAGGTCTACAACATCAATGTAACATCACCATATCCTCGACACCAACATCAATAATAATCCAAATCATATCCCAAATAGATTAATTAAGCAATGAAATAATTTTAACCTTTTTTAGTTTAGATGAACATCTCCATACTAGTAGGTTATCCTAATTCATCTTTATCCTCTTTATCAACTTATCAATCATCAACCATATCCTCACCACCAACATCAATAATAATCCCAATCATATCCCAAATAGATTAATTAAGTAATGAAATAATTTTAACCTTTTTTAGTTTAGATGAACATCTCCATACTAGTAGGTTATCCTAATTCATCTTTATCCTCTGTATCAACTTATCAATCATCAACCATTAATCATGTTTTTCATTATCAGGGTATAGTGCATCAGCACTGTACACTATCCCATATGTATTCTCAATGATTATATCACCTGGTGGGGAAAATCATTATGTTATCATCAATTTTTATTTCTTATTTGTCTATCCTAATTGGGGCAGCTCCATCTTATCAATGATTATATCACCTATTGGGGAAAATCATTGTGTTATCATACCATGTTACCATTATCAAGGTACAATGCTTATAACCACCTTTAGTCAAACCATTGTAAACCATCTCACTTGCATTTATTGGTTATTTTATCCAATTTTGGGTAAATCATTATGTTTTCATCCCATCATCTTCATTTATTTGGTCCCCTCATTTCACTTCTTTCTTTTGAGGGACTATTTGTTGACCCACTTGCCAACCACTCTATCAAGGGGGAAGATACAATTATATCATTACCATTGTATTCATAAGCATAAATAAACATTTTATTATTTTAAAATTCACTACTATGCTTACAACTTGCAACATCTCCCAATTAGGGAAAAATTGTAGACATGTAAATTTGGCCACCAATGGCTTCATATGCAATTTTAGACTAATTTTTTTCAATCATTGAATTCCTAGCCTAAACATTTATATTAGTCTTGAATTTAGTTTTATAACCTTGCATTATATCAATTTGGCCTATTAAATAAATTAAACAAGGTAAATGTACACATTGAATTATTCAAAATCAAACAAATGCACAAATGCCTAAAAAAATTAATTAACTTGCACACCTTAATCAAAATCAATTGTCATGTTAAATCAATTTCAAATACTAATTGAGTTCACCCATAAGCTAATAAATCAATTAAATCAAATACTAAAAAAGAAATTCAAGAGCATCTTAAAACATTCTAGAACACACTCATTACCTTTGTCAGTTATCAGTTGATAAAAATATCTAAAATAATATTGTAAGAATATTCCAAACTCAACTAAAGTTAATAAACTCAACTATGGTTAGATTTAACCCATTTCAAGGGATTTGAAAGCCTATAAAATCAAGCCTAGAGCTCTTCATTTAGAGATCTCAATCAAAGTAGAGTTATAATGTAGGAATATATTCATGAAGATAAAATCCTAGTGTTTTAATGTTGAAATTAAACCAAGCCATATCAATCAAGCCAAGCGTTCAACAATGGTGCATATAGGAGATGATGTTAGACATATTTCATTGATGAAGATGACTTATGCATAATTTGAGTAATCCAAATGAATAAATCATTTAGAGCTCTCAAAGAAGGTAAAGATTGTTGTTATTTGCATTTTAGTTTTGTTTTCAATTATTATTTGTTCATTAAGATCCTCCTAAGATCTAGGCTTATAAATGTTAGTATGTTACTATGTTGATTTAATGGTTTTATGTACTAAAACTTGATCTAACCTCCTCTATTTTTCAAATTCCTTGATCATAGTATAGAGGAGGAATTAGGAAGCTTTTGGGTATCAAATGCATATGATATAAGGGTTTTGTGTATATTTAAAGCAACAAGTCTTATATTTCTTCTAAGATAGAAATGCTAACCATTAATGGGCTTCCTTTGGGATTGATAAGAATATGTACAAATCCCCTACATTGATGGCTTTTGGTGTCTCACTTCAAATTTGAAATTGGGTTAGTGGATGGATTTTATACCTTTATGTCTAAATGTATAATTGAATTTGAAACCCACGATCCTCTACTTCTAGATAGATATAAAAATGGTGATGGGATGTTTTCAAAACTATCCCATTAGGTCCAACTTCCCATTTTATTAATGTCCAACATGTGGTAGGCACATAGTCACATCTCTTAGAGGTCCCTCATCCAATTCTTGATTTTTGACATGTGTCATCAGTTTATTGGTCCTTTTATTTAATTATCAACACTTAGGCATGATCCATACTCCATGTAATTCCTATATATTGGGTGACATGTCACCTAAGGACATGTGGTGCACCCTAATTAGCCCTAGTTAACCATTCATACTTCATTTTGAGATTCCTGGGTCACAAGTGGAAACTAGTTCATCTTCTTTCTAAATTATTTAAGACTCTAAATGATGCAATGAATTCCTATTTAGCTAGGCTCCCCAAAAATTTTACATCTCTAATAGCTTTCAAAGACTAGTCTTTTTGACTTTGAATGATGCATCAGCCTTTCATAGGGTTAAGATTTCTTAAACTCTAACATCTCTGATAGGTCTAGGGGACTAGAATTTATAACTCTAAATTATGTAGTGACCTCCCTTTGGGTTAGGTTATCTGAGGCTTTGACATATTTGATATATCTGGGGGATTGACATTTATAACTCTAAATGATGTGGTGACCTCCCATTGGGTTAAGCTCTCTCAGGGTTTGACATCTCTGATAGGTTTGGGGGACTAGCCTTTTTTTACTCTAAATGACATGGAGGTCTCCCATTGGGTCAGGCTCTCCCTAACTCTGACATATTTTATAGGTCTAAGGGATTGGCATTTCTTACTTTGAATGATGTGGTGACCTCTCATTTGTCCAATCTCTCCTAGGATATGACATATCTAACAACTTTGATGGACTAGACATTCTAACTCTAAATATTGTGGTAACCTCCCATTAGGTTTGGATCTCCTAGGATTTGATATATCTAATAGATATAGGGGACTAGCCTTTCTAACTCTGAATGATATGGTGAGATCTCATTAGGTTAGGATTTATGCGATTCAAAAAATGATGAAGTAATAAAGACAAAAAGAAAATGATTCATTAAATCTTACTTATTATACATGAAGAACCTGATTTACCATAGAGGAGGATGAGTTTGTTGCTCTAGGAAAGGAACTAGACTCTAAGAACATTTCCTTCTGAAACTCAACTTGCAATGTTAGTGCCATGATATGCTAAAAGAGAACAAACATTAAGTTTTTTTAGAAAAGTTAAAAGAAGGGTCTATTAATGCTTGGAGAAAATCAAGGTGATGTATATTCTAAAGTTTTGAACATGCTTCATCAAAAATAATATAAGGAATAACTTTGAAGATTTGGTTTGTGAAATATTTAGAGGGGTCCCCCTATTTTGAATAAAAGGGGGCATGTTGGCCAAAAAAAATATGACTTCCATGGGGAAAGTGATGAGAAGTACTTAAAACTCGATCAATTTCTTTTTCTCTCCTTACTCATCATGAAGATTATATGGGGGTATTTTATCATCCAAAAAAAAGATGAAGCACTAAATTTTTGCAGTATAAAGTGACATACTAAACTTCCACCCGTATTCAAACACTAGCATGTGTGAGAAGTGATTTTCATTCTATTTCATTCTTAGATGACCTTTGAGAAATTAAGATTGGACTATTTATTAGACTTCCTCTAAGGTGTTGTTAGATTGATGGGTTAGGGGGTATGCCTAGGGCATGACTTTGATACTATAGGGAATCCATATCCCTATTAGAGATGCCTCTAATACTATTCATGTCCTTAATCCATTGCTAGTTAGATCAAAAAGCATATAGTGGAGATTTCATGTATATCGCTTTCAAAGTAGACTCAAAATTTAGATTCTGATTGCTTTCTTTATTCTTTTCCAAGTTTATTGATAAGAGATCATTACTTATTCAGTATTATATATTAAGGGTTTAGGACTAATTCAAGGATGAATTGAGAGGGGGAAGTTATCATTATCTAGCCAATCTTTAATCAACTTGAATAATCTAATATCTTCTAGAGCTATTATTTTAAGTGTAGCTTGGTATCCATATTAGTTGTAGGCTATTCTAAAATCCACCTATTTATTTTAGAATCATTGGCCTATTAGATTTGGGATGTTAAGAGTCTCATTTCATAGTCCTATAATTAATTAGATCCAAGGCTTCAATTTGGGCTTTCCTATGTCTCTCTAATTCTCTCGATCTTCATCCACCCCCTGAAGCAGTTACTAAAAAAATGTTGAGTGTTAGAGGAATAATGAAAAATGGGATATAGGGGAAAATTCAACACAAATAAAACACACAATATAGACAAACACACAATATAGGAAAACACACAACTAAAGCAAATCTATTAAATATATACATTACCACCTCCTGTGGGATACTTATAAACCACTTTGGAGTGGACAACCAAGAAATAGTTCTTTAGGAACTATCCATTTAATAGGAATAGTATGCCATTTCCCTTAATATACTTGAGGTAAAAAACATTTTGGCCTAGTATTTCAACAATTCGTTATGGGTCAATCCATAGGGGATCAAATTCTATAGGACCAGGTCTAAGATTTTAAAGGTATTAACCTTTGCCCTCTTGTCAAACCACCTCTTGGTTATGTCTTAATGCTTTATAAATCTCAACAAAACATCATCTTATGCTTCCTATAACTAAATTAGGTCCAAGAGAATAAGATTTAATTTATCATTTGGTCCCATAAATTGTCACGTGAATTTATATGTATGCACTTTGAGAGTGATCAACATGATTGGATCCAATCCATAGACAAGAAGGAAAAGATATATTTTGAGGGCTTGTTTATAATTGGTGTGGTCTATCCATAAGGAAAATTTTAGTAATGAGTGCCATTCCCAGGGATTCTCTTTATCTAATTTCTTGATGGTTTCAATCAATTTTTTTTAGATTCTACCAATTCATTCCTTCTTGGTTACAGATTGGATGAGAACTTTAGTGTGATTTTATTATCATAGGCCCACTATGTGAATTTTATGGATTTAAAGGAAGGACCATTATCACATAATAAAGAAATGGGCACTCCAAAATGGGTGACTATAGATATCTCCAAGGATTTTATGACTTTGAAAATGGTGCTTATTTGGTCATAACTACCTTATACCATTTAGTGTAGTAGTTCATGCCTATGAGGACAAATTTATGACTGGTTGATGAAATGGGTAATCACCCCCAAAAAACCTAATCCCCATTATGTGAATGACATAGATTCTATAATAGGTTATATTGGTATTGTGGCATGCATTTTACTTTTAATAAAGGTTTGGCATTGGTGACATAAATGAGCATGAGTGTGAACATCTCTAAACAACATGGTCTAATAATAACATGCCTATAAATTTTTTTGAGCCATAGCATTTACTACATCCTTATATCCTTGGCCTCTTTTGTTGATACACACCAAAGGTAGATTCCCTCATGGTTTCTTATAAATTTAACACCTTTATTTAGCATATAATGAGTGGCTTTCAACCAAATGTCTCGTATCTGCATATGGTTAAGTCCACTGGGTACATTTCCATAAAGTAGAAAGTACCTAGTTGGGTCATACCATTTTGAGTGTTACATCTTTTTTTGGTCCACCTCATGTATTGTGATTCTTGGGTTTATTTTTATATTTAGTTGGGTGAGGCCTTATCCCCTAACCAACTTGTCAGGCTTGATTTCTTGATCATACTCTTACAATTTCATCATCTATTAGCCTCTTCTCTCTCCAAGTTTAATCTATCCCAGCTTTTATTTTATAGTTGGGTATGAGAGAATGACACACACTTTATTATGGAGGACGCAATTCTTAAATTTATTTACTAGATTGATTAAGGAATATGTATGCTTATCTAGGGTAGAATACCATAGTTCAACATCCTTAAGATTAGTTATCACAAAAGCCACTAAGTTTTATTTTCCTTCTAACCTTCATGTGAGGTAGGAAAAAATAGTGTGCTCTAAAGCAAAAGGGTAAACATAAAATTCCTATGTATAGTTTAGGGTGATAAATACTGGGGATTGAATAATAAAATATTTGAAATTTTGGAAAGATTTCCTAGATTCTACTTTCTACTCCACTTTAGCATCCTATTTCAACATTGCATTCAAGGGATTCACTATCTTAGCAAATCAAAAAATAAAATTGCATTAAAAGTTGGTTTTCCTAAAGAAATATTTTATTTCTTTTTTACTATTAGGAAAAGGTAACATTAGCAACCCATATATAACACAATTAAAATCAGACAGCTCAGATCTGACTCATATCTAGACTAATATTGGAATGATCTAAGGTTGTGGGATATCCATATCTGGACTAGACCTCTAGTTATGAGCCTAGATACTATGAATATGTGAATATATGATCAATTACTAAAACTATTTGATGTTGGGATTAAAAGCGTAAGAAATCAATTGAAAAGTAAGCCTATGCTATGATGGTGATGCACCTGAATAGTAATTTATCCTCTTTAAACTTTGAATCTTAGGCACCCATATGAATTAAAATAGAACAATTTGTAAACATAAATTTCTTAAATTAATCCAAATCATCAGTATTTCAAATGAAGGTTTGAAAGGTTTAAAAGTTAAAGGTGTGTGAATAAAGGTCTCTAAAGACACTTCGTAATAACAATATTCAACATAATTTATATCCTTAACTCTTCAGGTGACCTATAAAGGATGAAATTTTAGTATTAGGTAAGGAAAGGACCTAAAAAATGACATATATATATATATATATCAAACTTATATGCAAATCAAGAATCAAAAGTACTCACTACAACCATGAATGAATTTGAAAGAACTCTCTTTATTGACTTAAGGTGTAAGTTACAATTTCTGTATAGTCTCTCTATACCAGCCTAAAGGATACTAAAAAATGTTCCAAAGGCCTAAATATATAGAAAATATGAAAATATCTAGCCAATATGGCATAGAGGTGAGAAGGAGAATTAAACTAGAATTAACTCCAAGTTAATTTTCACTTATAATTACAAATAATAGTCTTTATAAACATCTCCTTATGTTTATTGTCTTGCATGATGATTGCATGATATCTGGTTGTGGAAACAAAGTGGTGGGACCCATTTGACTTATCCAAGATCTTTATCCAACATGCTATTCCATTATTTAAATAGGAAACTCTTGTGAAAGTGAGTTAGTTCATGAGTTGGAACTCAAGATGAGTTGTGCATGAGGATGAAGCAATTGAATCCTAATTAACTCATCCAAAGGAGTATTTGAACATGTAAATGACATAAAGGACAAAATTTTCATGATGTGGACTAGTTTAAGAGATAAAATAACTCCACTTTATCTCTTATCATCAATCTTCTATGCCATTATTTTCTCTTGAATGATTAAATAAGCCTTCTAGGCCAAAATAGACATGGTAGCCTATCTTTTGTGTTTAGTATTCATTATAACCTAAAAAAACATTGAAAACATGAAAAAATATGAATTCAAAACATGAAAAAATTCATATATCATGAAATAGTCCTCTTTGGCTTGAATATCTACAAATTCATCAAATAGGTTGACTAGGCTAGTGTTTCCTTGATTTCATATAGAGTGGTTGTTTTGGATGAGCTCCCAAGGACACTTTCAAGTATATGTATGAAAAATTGATGATTTAAAAATGATTAACAAATTCCAAAATTTTATCTCCATGAATTTTATTTCATGTAAATTACCTTGTACCTCATCTTTTGTGATTTTTTCTCTGAAAAACTTGTTTTCTAATAAATCCACATAACATCCATAAAATATATGTCCATGGGAATGAATATATAAGAGTATAATTCATGATACAAGTTATATTAAAAAGGTTTCAATTATTTTGAATGCATAATTCTTCAAATCTCTATAAATAGGTCTGTTAATGGGGTTTTGTAAGGGTTTAAGAGTGCTCTAGGATCTTAACGATTGTTCATAAATATTTTGCCCTAAAAAATTGAATCAATTCCAAAAAATGATATTTTATTATTCCATTTAACTCCCCTAAATTCCTTATAATACCATGAAAAAGGTGTGTACTAGGGTGAGCATGTGAAAACTCATCATAGGGTGGAAAATAGGCTTTTTAGGTAGTGTCTGATACTCCTTGGCCAAGATGATCAGTTGTATTGCTTATTTATGGATAAAAAGTTTTATATATGTCCCTTAGGCCCTTACTATGATGTTCATGATGTTTTTAAGTGCCATCATGACCTTGATTTAGCTCCTTTTACCCACTTTTGATGGCCTTATCTTGAGATGTCAAGAATAATCATAGGTTTCTACATAGTTTATTCAATAAATTGACTTCATGATGAGTTTAGAGGCTCATATGTAATATATTAAATAATAATGACCTATGTATGATCATTTAGAGTCATGATATAGGTTTGATCAAGCCATTCCTCTTTACCTTGCATAGAAACAACTCTTTATTTTAACTGACAAACCTATCTACTCATGTAAATGGCCCAAATGACCTATAATTATGTCTTTATAAGTTTTCATAATGTATTTATGAGTATATATTTCTTCTCAAATACTTTTAATGTGGAATTACCCTTTCTTTCCTTTTTTTTCTAGCTCAAAATTTACTCTTTTAACCTAGTTTATATATCTAAGGTATTGCACATGCCAACCAATGGGTCATGGAGGTTCTCAAGGGAGTTTATAATAACAAAAAAATCATTTCATGTCTTAAAAATTACATATGGACTCATAATTTGTCTTCTTTTCTCTATCAGGTGGTTATGAGGGTTTATCAAGGGTTTTGAAGGTCTAGATGTTCATAAGGATTGTTCATAATGTTTATACCTCTAATGAGAAACCACTTTACATTAATTTTTTTTTATATTTACCCCCTCATAATTATTTAAAAGCATGGTCTCCCATGAAAAATATTGTTCAAGTTCTCCATGTAGTGAAAATGAGCTTTAGAAGGCTGCCAAGATGTGTATGGAAGGAAAGACCCTAAAAAATTCATATAAAACAAGATTTAATAAGATTTATTCACTTATCCATCTTATTAAATGTTTAATTTTCCTTCCACCATGTATTTGAGTTCATACATTTAAGAACTAGCTCATGAAAGAGTAAAAAATGAGGACTGTGTGCCTTGAGGGTTTCAAGCCTATTTGCTAGTTTTAGCCCTTAAGGGCATGGTTTTCCTATATAATGGAGTTTTAACACCATATAAATGTATTTTAAATATTTAAAATCATACTCCCATTCTTATATAATAATTTAGTTAACTTTAAACAATTTGTTTCACCTTGAAGCACCTCAAGATCCTTGCCTGCTTGTATTTTGACTGTGTTTAGACATGCTCATGACTATGTGAAAAACATAAGTATAAAAAATTATAAAATGACCTAAAAATTATGTTTTATATTTTTATCAAGTCATAAGGATCAATCATACCAATTTTTACACCTTTTGGATGTATATTTTGTCCTATAGGCTCTTTTTACTAAAATCCAGTTTGAGCTACCTACTTGGTCTAGTATCACAAGGCCTATGACTATTTTTTCCCTCTTATCAACCTTTGTTTGAGATATAAATATGTTAATATGCCTTTTATTTATAATTAATATCTTCCTTTCAATGGTTTCAATCTCCATTTATCAATTTACAGACCTAACCCACCTATCTCAAGACCTTATCTCCTCAAAAAGCCTGCTTGCTTGCTATCAACCATGTTATAGGTGTATATTTTTTATGTGAATAAGTGTTTAACAATAATTTAATAATTATATGGTTTATTTAATATTTCTTAAATCACTTTAAACCTTTTCTCATTCTCTTTAATATCCTATGACTCTCAAACTATCTTTATGCCTTTAACACTGTCATTTCTGTACAATCCTATACCTTCAAATTCAAGAGCATGTTAGTTATTTAAATGATTTTGATGAAGGTTTAAAATTTCAATTAGAAATTTAATTTCTTAATTCACTTCATATGTATTTATTTGTAATGAAATTATCTTGTATGTGTAGACACCAAAATTATGTCACACATGTGCATAACTCCCTATGTTGAAACCCCCCTTGAGCCCCTTTTAAATAATAATAATTAGATTCTTAACCCATGCTTTCACCCCTCATACATTTAATTAATTTAAAATATTTAATTAAGTTAATTAAAAACCCCTTATCCCACCTTACTTGACCACCTCATTTTAAGACTAATTCTCACCTGATGAGTCACCTCAAGACTTAGTCACCTTATCTTAACTACCCATGACTTATTCTCACCTCAAAAATAAATGCCTAACCAACTACATCCTTATTAACCTCATATTTATACCAATTTTTAATGGATACCACACTTGGCATGATAAAAAATTAAAAAATAGGCTAAAAATAGGAATTTTACCTATTCTCATGCCACTAATGTCAGTCAACCCACAACCAACATCAATAGGATCACCAACATTGGTTATATAAAACAAAATCCAAACTAATGTTCTGGTTAGTATAAATCAAGAAATATCATTCTTATTTGCATATAGGATATTGGCATTCAAATTTTGACATCTTGGCTTACTGTTATCTTTCGTAAGTCTATCTAGATGAGGAACCAAGCTCTTGAGAACCAATAACACCTACTTATTTTCTCTATTCAAGGCATTAGTTTAGCAAGCCTGATAGGAGCCATCCATTCGACACTTATCCTTCAGTCACCTATGTAGCTAAGTACATCACTTATTCTATAAGTCTTTAATTAGTTACTTTGTAATCAATTTATATAAACTATTTATTACTTTACACATTCCTATCAAAGCCCTTGTGAAGGAGTTATAAAGCTTCTCCGCTTGTTTCCCCTTGTTCCAACACACCAAACCTCTGACCAAATGCATCCAAATAATACTCTCTCACTCAAAACTCTCCCTTAACCTTCCAAACCTAACCAAAACCATTTCCTAGACCTAGAAAAGTCTTTTGTAACATCCTAGGAAATTATTGCCCCTACTGACTTTGGCTTCTCAACCGATATCAGTCACCTTCCTATTACATGAATATTTTGTCATCAGCTAACTAAAGGTAAAATGGGTATATCAGCCATAGCGTAATGAGATAAATCTCTCCTCTTAGCAAGCGGAGGTTCCCTATAAACTATTATAAACTAATATAAACTAAAAATTACCTTATGGGTGAGATCATATCATCTATTTCTCTTTTTTCAGAAATGATGTTCATAAAACAAAAGGAAAACTTCTTGGGTAGTAACTAAATCCACAAGAAACCCATGAAAGCAAAAAGTCTTTCATTGCTTCTCTTACTGATTTATAACTTATATCATAGTAGAATGAGGTGCAGCCCAAAGTCTCCACAAAAAACTACAATAAAGTATATGATCACAAAGGATAAAAGTAGTTTAAAGCCTTTCCAATATCCTTTGTACTAAAACACAAAACACAAACTAAAGACAATTATAGTAGCACAAAGTCTCCATAATCAACTTTAGAACATCTTCCAAATTATTTTCACTTACTCTAATTATTTGATCAAATGGATAAGATTATATTTAGGAAAAGGACATAAGAACAATTTATTACATAACACAAGTTATTTCAACACAAATTTTGAAAGGTCACTTACTTTCTCATTCACTTGATAAAATTTGATTAACAATCTAAGCTCAAAGTCTCAAAAATGTCTTTCAATTTGGGAAAAGTTTTACCTCTAATAACTGAGAGATCCTCCTCTTTCAAAAATGAGAGATTACAATATATATCATCCAAAAGAAAGACTTTGTCACTTCTTTTTCACAAAATGGCCCATGCTACATTGAATGCATTGGAAAGAGGAAGTCCTATGAAGGGGCCATGCTGGAGTAGATTACCAGCCTTAACTTTGACATTTAAATCATATCAAATGTATCTTAAAAATCATGGGTTTCTTGGTCCTCTGAAAGGTAAGGCCTTTCCTCTTTATGATACTTACACAACCGTCTACTCATCTTTACTCAAATAAAGAAAAATGAACTATGCCATTGAATGCTTATGCTCTTTAATAACCACTTAGTGGACTGTTCCACCCACTAGAATAAATCTTCTATCGATGCTTCTAGATTCTATATTTTTTTCCCTCTTTCCCTGGTATATTTTGTCTCTTCCTGGTGATCTAAGCTCTCAGGGCTATCTTCTTACCTTTTGCCAGATTCTCTAAATCCTTTCTCAGTGGGTCACTGAGTTTGTCCTCAGGTCTACATCATTTGAAAACCAACAGTTATTCCATTATCCTAAATTTGACATCTGTGGGGACATCACCAGTCGCTTAAACCTTTTGAACCTTGAACCATTTTTTAGAGTTCACCAGTTCAATGGTTCAACGGTTCAATGGTTCAATATTTTATGTTTTACAAAGAGTCATGTTCACTCAATCTTCTTATGAATTCAATGTATTATTGAACCAACTATTTAAACCTTCTACTTGAACCTTCTGCTTGATCCTTTTTAGAAAAATTCAATGGTTCAAAGTTCAATGTGACTATGGTCAATCTATATAGTTTATTTCATATCATTAAATCCTGCCATTGAGCCATATATGATTAAACCCCAATGTTAAACCATCCTTATCAATTTTTTAGGAAATTCCTTCAAGTGTTTTGAAATTTTTATCTTGTGAAAACCCACCTTTTAAACCTTGTTCATTTTCTCGACTATAAACCCTTTGAAAATGAGCAATTTCCTTTGCTGAAAAGGCTTGTGTAATTGAATAACTTGACTGCTCAAGACATTTTTGAGAAACAAGGAGACCATTTTTGGCCTGCAAGATCAAAATGGTCAATAGGTTGTCCACAAAAATGAGTGACTAGTTTTAGGAACAACAGCTAGCTTCAGTTGGGGAACTTTCATCGATTATATTTTGAAATTATTGAAGGGAGTAAAATCTAGACTCTAAGTGCCTTCATCCATGCCATTGGGCCATCAAGTCAAGCCACCCAAAAAGAGAAAGACGCCAAAAACTAAACAAAAAACACAAAACAAAAAAAGACTAAACAAATGTACAAATGAACTTATCTGATACTTCAAGGATTAAAGTGCTTTAGATGTTGTCTACTATGAGGCAGTGAGAATGACATTCCATCTTGATATTTCAACAAGAAACTATTTTCACCATTGAATTAATGAATAGAAAATGGACCTCTCAACTAATCAAATTTTCCACGCATTCATTTTGGTTCTCTCCTCTTTTCCCACAACAAGACTTAATCTCCAATGTAAAAATCATGAATCCTTACTCTCTTGTCAAAGAGTTTATTTACCTAAATTTGATGTGCAGTAATATGGTCCACTACCATAGTTCATTGCTCTTCTAGTTCAGTTAAGCACATGATCCTCTTATCAATAAAATTTTCAAAAGTTTGATTTTTGACTACCTTTGCCACCTTTAGTGCTAGTAGTTCCAGGGTGATTGGTATTTTCACATTCAAACCATACATAAGTTGCAATGGTGACATACCTATTGCCCTCTTAGGTGTAATCCTATATGCCCATAAAGTATCAAACAATGCTTTATGCCAAGTTCTTTGATTCTCATCTACTAGTTTCTAGATAATATTAACCAAATTCTTGTTTCTTGATTACACTTGACCATTTTCTTGTGAATAATAGCTTGAGGAGTGGGAGAAAATAATCCTATAATGGTAGCAAAACTTGGTAACCTCCTAAGAAGAGAAACAAGTAGCATTTTCTGTTACAATCTTGGTTAAAACTCGAAATCAGGAAATAATATTTTCCTTAAGGAAATTACATACCACTTCTAAAGTAGCATGTTTGACTGGAATGGCTTCCACCCACTTGGTAAAATAATATGTCATGATGAGAACATAGTCATGTATAGAACTTGAGGATGGGTTCACAATGACAATAAAGTTGATACCCCATTACTAAAAAGGTTCTTCAATCACCACCAGCTTGATAGGTAATGCGGTGAACTTGGGTTTCCCAATGAATTGTTGACATAATCCACACCTACATACCCAAGTGTATGCATCCTGAAATAGTGTAGGCCAATAGTATCTAGCTTGTAGAATCTTGTGAGCCATCATAGGTACAGAAAAATGTCCTCCACAAGACAAATTATGGAAAGACTCCAAAAGTTTACCTTGTTGCACCTTATCCATGCAATGAAGAAATACCCCACAAAGGCTTCTTTTATACAAACCATTATCCCACAAGACATAGTTAGCAGCTTTCAACTTAGCATTTCTTTTTTCTTTATAAGATAGGTGAGTAAAACACTCACCATAGGTAAGGAAATGAGTGATATTAGAATACCACTCATCAATAGTAGTGATAAAGAGAACTGTAGGCATGTCTTCAACCTTTGTTTCTTGATTTCCTATTTCTTTTGGTATGTTATTAGCAATTAATTGATAAAGACCTCTTCCCCACACAAGCTTAGTAGGTTTGATATCAAGATAAAAATCTTGAATTTTAGTAATCAAATTGCCCCTTTTAGTTCCAAACTCTTGTTGAGTTAAAATGGACTTTATTGTTGTATCAAGAACTAGAACAACAGTATGTGAATTTAGGATATAGAATCAAAAATGTTTTACCACCTTAACCATGGCATAAGCATGCTTCTCCATGTTTGAATATTTGAATTTATGAGCGTTGAGAGGATAATTCATAAATGATATGGGAGATTCCACACCTTATTTGTTCTATTGAATTAAAATGGCTAAAAGTATATGTTCAGAAGCATAGCTGTATACTATGAAATCTTTGGTGTAATCCAAAAAAACTAGGATTGTAGCATGAGTGATAGCCTTTTTGATATCTTCAAATGCTGAATTGCCTTCTGCATTCCAATAGAATGTAACTTTACCCTTCATCATGTTAATAATGTGGTGAGTCTTCTCTGTGAATTCAGGAATGATCCTTCATAGAAAATTCACTTTTCCAAATAAAGAATGAATTGTAGTCTTACTATCAAGAAGAGTAAGATTTTGGATATATTTGACTCTTTTTAAGTTTATTTTTATGCCTTCTCAGGATATAGTGTGATCGAGAAGTTTACCTTTTGTAACCCCAAAAATTGACTTCTTAAGATTGAGAGAAATACCATTTTGCCAACATCATTCTAGCACTTGTTGTAAATGATGCACATAATTAGGATGATGTTTGGAAAAAATGGTCAAGTCATCAAGATATAACATAATAAACTTCCCTATTTCATCTCTGAAGGCAAGATCCATTTCTCTCTAGAAAGTGGCACTAGTATTGATCATACCAAAAAGCATTCTATGATATGTAAATGTGCCTTAAGGTGTAGTGAAAGCAATTTTTTATTGATCTGCTTCATTGAATTCTACTTGATTATACCCAAAAAAACCATCTAACATTGATAACATTTTTGAGCCAATCACTATTTACAATACTTGATCCATGATGGGTAGGGGGTAGTTATCCTTTAGACAAGATTAATTTAAGTTTATGAAATCAACACATATATGAATTTATCCATTTTTTTCCTCATAGGAACTATGTTCACGATCCAGGTAGAATGATGGATTGGAAAACTTATTCTTGAATTTAACATCTTCTAGATCTCAAAAAGGATAGTACCTAATATTTTGGGGTTGTATTTCCTCTATTTCTACTTGTGAGGTAATGACCCAACTTTAAGAGGAATTTCATGCTAAATTTCTTTAGGCTTGAGAGATTTCAAAAAATCATAAGAATATGCTAAAACATCAATGTAATGATGAAGAAGAGTAATGAATTTGAGCTTTTCATTAGAAGTGCAACAATTCCCAATGTTGACCATTTTGGGATTTTCTTTTTTACTCAAATTTATTTGATCAAACTCCTTGGAGCAACTTGAATCCATTTGTCACTGCTTGATATACCTATCATGCTTATCAAATAACTTCTCAAGAGAAACCAAACCTTTTGGAATTTTATTCCCTTTGAGTTGAAGGAACTCTTCACCAGTTTTTGAATCTATTTCAAGAATTGATTCTCATGGTGGAGATTCACTACCTTCAAAATAAAGCTCCTCAAATTTATCCATCTTTTCCAAAAAAGAAATGATTTGATTATCACCATTAAACACCTACCAATGGTTGGAATTATTAGGTACACTTGGTCAAAAGACCAGCTCAATAATGTACTTGTGCCCTTAAAATATTTATGAGGAACCATGAGGGTTGCAGAGAAAGCCAATAAATCTGCACACTCATTAAACTCTCTTGACACCGCAAAAATATTGAAAGCATAAAAAATTTCAATGAAATCCCATACAATATTGTGATAATGTCACAATATTTCATTTTTGGTTTGATACAAATTCCTTACCTGATAAACCACCAATTCAACATCTCCTTAGGTGCGAATAAACTTAACACCTCTAGCATGAGCAGCTTTCAATATGAGCAACAAATATTCATATTTGATGGTGTTGTTGGTATTGTTGAATTGAAACTTATATGAATAAAGGAAAATTTATCCTTGAGAGAATATC
Organism: Torreya grandis; assembly: GCA_037957365.1. Taxonomy (NCBI): domain Eukaryota; kingdom Viridiplantae; phylum Streptophyta; class Pinopsida; order Cupressales; family Taxaceae; genus Torreya; species Torreya grandis. The sequence goes on from JARHVA010005630.1 coordinate 461,808, forward strand.
AAAACAATTCTAGCTCTAGAACCAGTAGAAGAGTAGCTACCATCAAATTTTAAAATCCAAACATCATTAGAATTTGATCTTCTTAAAGATTTCTCTTTGTTATGGAGGGAAGATTATTTTTTACCTTAACTTTGCTCTAACAATTCTTTTAATTTTTTATCTATTTTTTAAAAATTATCCCCCAATGAAATCTCATCTAATAAAATAGAAACATCTTTAGTGGATAGAAAATAATTACCCATTCCTAAGGATTTAAACAAAATTTGAGCTTCAGGGTCTGATGTTTGAGTAACAAAATGTTTTGGCTCTTTCTCAAGAAGCAACTTTTGCATGATGCCCGTAATAAGTATCCTCACTTTAGATAGATCCATGTTAAACTCTCCACCTACATCCTTACTAAAATTACATCCAATCAAAATTCCATAAGAAGCTGGAATATCAGCCACCAAGACTGTCATCTTAATCTTCTTATCTAGAAAAGCCACAAATGCAAATTGGGCATCTTTGATTTGACCCAAAAGTGGCACTTGATTATTTTCCATGGAGAAACATATCTCAAAATTCTTAGTCAAGGTAAGACCGATGGAATCTACTACTTTCACAGGCATAACATTATCAGAGGCTCCAGAGTCTATTATACAATTGCTTAACTTATGACCATTTATCAAAAGAGAAACATAGAAAGGTTCTATTTTTTTGAGGGAAAAAAGAGGAGTAGTGACAAGATTATTTTGGGTGGATTTTTTCTTTGGGGGATCATGAGTCACTTTTGAAAAATCTTGTCCTATAGGGATGGTTTTGTTTTTGATGCATTTAGCCAACCTATCCAACTGCTCAGGGTTAGCTTGTAAGTACTCAATCTTAGACATTTGGATCTTAGTTTTCCTAACATGATCAATTATATAAAATAAATAAAATGAACTAGAAATAGAGGAAGGAAGCCCATCATTCTAGTTTTTATTTGATGTGGTACTGGTATGAGAAATTAAAGTAGAAGGTACATAATTGTTTGAGGTACTTACTTTCTTATTGATCACTGGGTCCTTTGATTGGAAATGCAGTGAAGTCCCTTGTTTAGCAATTGAGATTAATGGACGAGGTTCTTCTCATACTTTTCCCTTATTAGCTTATTGAGTTGACTAGTTTTGGGACCTATTAAAAATAACATATGATTCATCAAACACTTTTCCCTTTTTTCTAGCTTCATCTTCGTAATTCAGAAAACCAATGTTGGAGTCACCAGCTAATTCTTCTTCTCCTTCTGCAAAGAGATTAGCATCATCTTCTTGGTCCAACCTAGTTGAAAAGAGAAATCATGTTTGGCTTCATGATAACCAACTACTGAGTTGACTAGTGTTGTTTCAATGGTAAGCTTCCCCTATGTGGGAGGAAGATGATTGGGGTACCCTTGATTTTTGGTAGCATTGCCTTGATATTAATGGTTGGGAAATGTCCTGCTTGGTATATCCCAATAAGAAGGAGGAGTAGACATCCCTTGGGACATTTGCCTTTTTAGAGCTAGCATTTCATTTGCTAACTTTTGCACCATAGGATCAGTGGTGCTTGTGGAAGAATTTTTAGCAGATGAAAAAAAATTATTTATATTAAGATATCTTCTTATCTTACCTGTAAGGATAAGATCATCTTTGACCTCAATATCCAAAATATAAGCTACAGGAAGATCTATATGGCTAGCCTTCCTTAATAGAAAACTAACTTTAAGAAGTTGAGAATTGATAAAGAAGCACTTAAGATTTTCTGGTGTTGGCTGAGAAATTATAGGAATCATGTTCCTCAACTTATTTAATTTAGCAATGAAGTCTTTCATAGACTCATGAGGCTCCTTCTTCATTTGCATAAGCTGAGCCAACAAGGCATGTGCATCTTCTGTGGGTTTGAACCTAAACTTAAACTTGGCCTTGAGAGTGTTTTAGTTAATTATAGTCTGAGCTTGAAGATGATAAAACCAATCTACAATAGTGCCTTGCAATGTTTCTATAAATAGTCTTACCACTATATCTTCATATTAAACACCTATCACACCACAGGCTATGCAAAAAGCTGCAATATGCTCATCAGAATGAACTTTCCCATCACCATAGAACTTAAGAAAATTATTTCTTGAACTATGAGGTAGTTCATGTAAAGGTGTAGTTATATTTAGGGGCCAAAAGTGTTACCCCAAGCGCCATGGGCTTCCATGATATGATAATTGAAAGGAGGGATAACAAACCTTTGTGGACTATGTATAGACAAAGCTCTGCTAGTAGAGGAAGGAAAAGCTTCACCTGATATTGGAGACCTGACATTGGTAGGAGAAAAACTCCTAGTTCAATGAAGCAAGATGGTGGAGGAAAAAGATCAAAATTATTTTGTTACACCAATTCAAATACAAGATCAACAATACCTTGAGCTCTTTGGCTTCACATATATCATGGATCTGCCAGAATGTAGAATGGAAAAGAACTATAAATGCTTCAATTTGAAGTGTGAAGCTTCAAATTACATGTTCTTCCCCAATGGAGTCACCAAAAACTATTGGGTGAATATTTTGTCATCAACTAATTGAAGGCAAAATGGGTATATCAACCACAGAGTAATGAGATAAATCTCTCCTCTCAACAAGGGGAGGTTCCCTATAAACTATTATAAACTAATCTAAACTAAAAATTAACTTAGGGTTGAGATCACATCATTCATTTCTCTTTTTTTATAAATGATTTTCATAAAATAAAAATAAAACTTCCTAGGTAGTAACTAAATCCATAAGAAACCCATGAAAGCAGAAAGTCTTTCACTGCTTCTCTTACTAATTTATAACTTGTATCATAGTAGAATGAGGTGCAACCCAAAGTCTCCACCAAAAAATACAATAAGTTATATCATCACAAAGGATAAAACTAGTTCAAAGTCTTTCCAAAATCCTTTGTACTAAAACACAAAACACAAACTAAAGACAATTATAGTAGCACAAAGTCTCCATAATCAACTTCAGAACATCTTCCAGATTATTTTCACTTGCTCTGCTTATTTGATCAAATAGATAAGATTAAATTTAAGAAAAGTACATAATTTTTTTTTTCTACATAAACTAAATTCAACATAAAGTTTGAAAGGTCACTTGATTTCTCATTCACTTGATAAAATTTGATTAATAATCTGAGCTCAAAGTCTCAAAAATGTATTTCAATTTGGGCATAGTTTTGCCTCCATTAAATGAGAGATCCTCCTCTTTCAAAAATGAGAGATTATAATATATGGCATCTAAAATAATGAATTTGTCACTTATTTTTCACAAAATGGCCCATGCTGTGTTGAATGCATTAGAAAGAGAAAGTCCTGTGAAGGGGCCATGTTGGAGAAAATTACCAGCCTTGACTTTGGAATTTAAATCATATCAAATGTCTCTTCAAAAACATGGTTTGCTTGGTCCTATAAAAGGCAAGGCTGCTCCTCTTTATGATATTTACATGAATGTCCAGTCATCTTTACTCAAACAAAGAAAAATGGGCCATGCCATTGAATTCTTATGCTCTTTAATAACCACTTGGTGGACTGTTCCACTCACTAGAATAACTCTTTTATTAATGCTTCTAGATTGTTTGTTTTGTTCCCTCTTTCCCTACTATATTTCATCTCTTCTTACTAATCCAATCTCTCAAGGATATCTTCTCACCTTTTGCTAGGTTCTCTGGCTCCTTTCTTAGTGGGTCATTGAGTTTGTCCTCAGGTCTGTATCATTTTAAAACCAATGGTTATTCCAATGTCCTAAATTTGATATCTGTAGGGATGTCACCAGTCACTTGAACCTTTTGAACCTCAAACCATATTTTAGAGTTCATCAATTTAATGGTTCAATGGTTTAACGATTCAATGGTTCAATGGTTCAATGGTTCAATGGTTCAATATTTTATGTTTTGCAAAGAGTCATGTTCACTCAGTATTCTTATGAATTCAATGTATGATTGAACCAACTATTTGAACCTTCTGCTTGAATCTTCTACTTGAACCTTTTTAGTGGAGTTTAATGGTTCAAATTTCAATGTGACTATGGTCAATCTATATAGTTCATTTCATATCATTAAACCCCGTCGTTGAACAATATATCATTGAACCCCGATGTTGAACCATTCTTATCAATTTTTAAGGAAATGCTTTCAAGTGTTTTGAAATTTTTTCTTATGAAAACCCACCTTTTGAACCTTGTTCATTTTCTTGACTATAAACCCTTTGAAAATGAGTGATTTCCTTTGCCAAAAAGGCCAGTGTAATTGAATAACTTGACTGCTCAAAACATTTTTGAGAAAGAAGGAGACCATTTTTGGTTTGCAAGACCAAAATGGTCAACAGGTTGTCCAAAAAACTGAGTGACTGGTTTTAGGAACAACACTTATTCACCGACCTAAGTAGTCTAACCAATATTGGTCACACTTTCCAATTGACCTCAATAACCTAAACAACATTAGAAATTATGGATTTATAGTAACCCTTCTAAGACCTACCCAAACAACTTCCAAAATATAAACTAAATATACCACCTATACTCTGTTACTTTCTACTACACTCAAGTTATGAATAACAATAACATTATCTCTATTTTACTCTCTCTTTTCCTTTATCTTGGTTATTTATTACTCTTTTGTCTCTCAAAAGTGGACTATCATCTCTAAGAAATTTTGACGCTTCCTAGAACAAGCACATAGGTTGGCAACCTGCTCATATATCTCCTAACAGGCATCTTGTGGTAGTGCTTTCTTACTTGCAAGTAGTCTTCCCCAACCAAAGTGGAGTACTCAAACTATATGAATATAGCATAGAAACCACTTTGGGTTCATTATAATCACTTATCCCTATCCTTCTTCTCTATTTTTCTTTAGACTTGAACTAGACAAATTTTAGTAAAATAGTATGCATATTTCTCATATGAGTGTGCTAGAGGAATTGCCATGTATATGAGATGTAGGTGAGTGTCTTGTTGACCTTGAATCTATGTATAACTTGGATCCCCAAGATATCTTGATATTAATATCATAATTTTCCTGGACCATTGTATTTGCATTTGATATTTCCTATATAGACCACTAACCCTCAATTTTCATGAACTATCTAGAAGGATGCTTATGTTTAACATGGCTGTAGGTATGCTTTATAAGGTGAAATTGATTGTATCTCAATGTGATATGAAGGTCATCACATACTATTGAATCCATTTAATCATGTTATTCTCATTAATTATCTCTTGAATCCAAAACTTCATCATAATACCATTCTACTATTCTTTATTGACCACTTGATATCAACTCTATACTAGCTAAATGAAAAGTTATAGATGATGGTTGTAGGTAAGTTGATAGTTGACTCGACTGGTGTTTATCCTAGATAAATACCTTTATCTTATTAATGCATTTATTTCATCATTTTAATTTTATTCATTATCTTGTCTTCTTGAACCTAAATGTGAAACCTCCTTTATAGAGCATGATATCATCAACATGGCTAGAAAGAAAACATGCATATTTAAGTGGCTATAGGTATACATTTTCAAGGTGTATTATTGAGATAAGTTTGGTAACTCTTTAAATTAATTCCCTTAATACAAAAATTTACCTACATCTCTTTAAAAATTATGTCTACTTCATACCATATCATCATGTCATTCTTATGAAGAATAACCTCTCTTGCTCCTATGTACTTGACTGTACCTTTGTCTGTAGGTCCTTATATGGATTGAGTCATGATTTAGGACTTAGAGAGTTATAAAAATATGATAAAATGTGTAAACATGTCTTCAAATATCAAATTATTTCAAAACAAACTCAAATGACCTCCTTGAAATGGTATGTGTCCTTGAAGTATATGTAAAATAATATTCATCTTCTTGAATGTGTGTCCATGAAAGATTACACATGTCTATTTTGAGCTCATTTCCTAATAGTTCTTGAATTATAGCTATATTATACTTTATGATATGTATTTAAGCTAATAATCATCATAGTATTTATGTGGTGTGCAGTGTTTTAACCTCTTTATCACCTCGATAGGTATCTTTGTCAAAACCCTTATCAACTATAGGTTATGACCTTAAGAGTAGGCCTATAGGTGCATTTTTATGCTTATTTAACCTTATTTAAACCTCATATATATAATTATTGAGATATTATTTAACATTTATATGCTTATATTATGCATTATGGTGGTCTATTTAGTCTCCTTTCATCTTTAAAAAGTATTAAGACTACCAAACCCCTTACTATAAAAAGATTTCTATTGGAAACCAAACCTATAGGTGGGTGTCTTGAGTGACACTTGGCTACCTGATGATGGTTTGTGATCATGAATGAAGCCATGATATGAAAATAACCATCCACTTAAACATGATACCTTTAATTATATGTTCATACTGTGATGTCATCCCCCAAAAAATTATGTTCTTTCCCAACTGAATATGACTATGCTATGACTATGTTGTATAGATAGAGATTGGAATTGACCTTGAGAAGGTCACCACTCATGGATGTGATCATTATCATTTGATCAATTTAATCCTAATGAAATAGATTGAGCATAAACATTTATAGCACATATTCTCTATATGCCATTGGCTTATGTGCTTCATGAAAAACCTCATGATTGTAGGTGTGATGACTATAGGTCTCTCATCCTTGGTTGTAGCTCACTTTATTGGTGTGTATAACTTATATCTAAATAACCATGAAAACCTCTTGTTATTTATTCCTTATGATAGTGAATTGATGAGATGGAAATTAAGGGAGGGGAGAATTATAGATGAGAGATGGAAAACCATGAATGAAGGGTGAACAGAGCATGCACATAGTGATAACCGGTTGTGTATGATAGTGAGGATGGAGAAGGTACAATATTTATATAAATGGCATGAAAGGGAAACTTTAGAAAAAAATTGAAGTATCCTATGCAAGCATGATCCTATCCTCTACCTTATGTATCAATTTGGAACCCATTGGAGAAGGATAATAGGTTAAATTTGAAGTCTAGGACTATGCTAAGTACCTTAATATTTATTAAACATGGATTTTTAGATATTTGATAAAACTTTATGGGATTTGATATGAATATTTTTGATGAATATCTTGATAAAAATTGAATGAAGAATATATAAATATGATGGAAATCCCTGCTAAGAAGAAAACAAGAAATCTTGGAATGCTTTCTTTCTCATAGACCATACAATTCTTCATCCTTTGCTTGTAGACTATATATTTAAACTCTCTTGTCTTCTTGATCTCTATTTTTTCCTCACACATTTGAAAGGGACCTAATGGCTGCCATGAAAAATTGATTCATATCCTTAGGAACCCCTACAAACTTGAATTTTTATGAAATGATGCTCTGATGAGGAGAAATTATAGAAAATTAACTACCTTCCTAGATACAAGACTAATAATGTATGCCTTGACTTCAAATGGATGATTTACAAGGGATAAATAACTAATTTGAGAATATATTTCTCCAAAAGGGACCTCTCTAAGTATACTTTATCTAGAAAAAATTATGGACATGAATTTTCTCTCTCCTAATCATACCAATTGCAAACCTGAAGGGTTCTCCTTGTGTGCAAACTAGCAAGGTAAAGGAAAGAGATCAATTTTGATCATATTTTTCACCCTATTTCTATAAATTTATTATGGAATCCCTATTATTCCCTCTTCTTCCTATTCCTAATCTCCACCATATGAATGGTTGTATAATTCCATACCTTAGCTTGAAAAAATGCATGAAATGGCTCTTTTTTACCTCTTATTCCAAATTAAACAATCCACCACCAAAAATATAACATGATATAATATCAAGAGTCATAAAACATGTTAATACAATTTTCAAGTCATTTTACATCTTTAAATGGTCAAAAATGGCATGTGGGAGCTCCAAAAATACCTTTTTCACACTTAAAATTGCCTTTGTGACCTTTTTTCAAATATGGAACTTTATGAATAACATAAATTCATATATAAAAATGTTTTAAAATGGAATTTTAATAATTTAGTGGAATTTTAATACCATATTTTACATTTAAAGACCAAAATTTGTCCTTTTGTGGCAAAATAACATAGTTTTTCAAAGGAAAATTGACACTGAATGCCATATAATCATATCATAACCCTCTATAGGGATTAAAATGAAATTTCAATGAATTTTGATCATTTTTTCAAGTTCATATCTCATTTAATACCTTCATTGTACCGAATTATGTTTGAAAACTTCATGACAAGTCATGAACTGTCTCCTTTTTGCCATATTGTTTAGAGCACTTTTAGATCACATAACTACTTCAAACACTATCAAAACCTTGGAATAAAACTTGATACTTATGAATATGAAACTAAAAAAATCAATTTTCACTTTAAAAATAATACATTATGATAAATATGAAAAGGTTTTGGTTACAAGGGTTGGTATTTGGCCTTGACAGGCCAAATTACCAATATTTTTGGTGACTCATAGGGGTTGACCAGCTTGCTTGTCAAGAAAATTTAGAATATCTATGCTATATCAGACCTTGTAATATAATTTAAAACTGAAAAAAAATTATAGAATTTGACACAAAATAAACAATAGACATATACTAAAAAAAACAACTAACTACTAAAACAAAACAACAAGTACCAAAGCATGTGTAACTTGTGCACTTAGAGGAATGAAAATATGATTATGTGTAAATGAGTGACTCTCCTAATATTGGTACTTGATAAACATCCCATTTAAAATAATAGGGAGTTCCTCTCCATTCAATATGGATAATTATAAAGCATTACTTTCCTTACAATCAGTAATAACATATGGGCCACTCCAAAGGCTATCAAATTTGGAGTGTTTACCCAATTTAACATGTTCTTCATCTGATTTGAGTACTATGTCACCTTGATGAAATTTATTATATGAAGCTATTGTTTCAAATTATTTCTTTACTTACTACTAGTTAGACCACATGGTATGCATGACATAGTCTCTTGTTTCCTCCAATTTTCATAGTTCATTCATCCTTACCTCCATTGCATCATTTTACATAATCTCTAGATGATGTGAAAGATCCAATGCTAGACGTTAAAATGAAATAATTTTCCTTGATTATCTTCCATACACTAAAATATAAGGTGAATGACCAATGGCCTTCTTATGAATTATTATATCAGCCCATAAGGCAGTCTTTACCTTTGTATGCCATGATCTCTGATTATCTTCCATTATTGAATTGATGATCCTAATTAGGTTCTTGTTGGTAGACTCTGATAGTCCATTAAAATATGGATAATAATTTGAAGAATACTTTAGATAAACACCATGATCAAGATCGCATTCACATAATGTTTCACTATTGAATGCCAAAGCATTATTTGATATGATAGTTGAAGGGACTCCAAAATGAGTGACTAGGCTATCATAAAACTCCACAACTGAGTTCTCATTTTCCTCTTTTAGTGGAACTACCTATATCCACTTGGAAAATTAATATGTGCCTTTTAAACCTCACTTATGAGCAACACTTGATGGAGGATGAATCATGCCAATGAATTCTGAATCCCATTACATGAAGGGATACTCAACCTGAATAGGATTCAAAGGCATAACAATTAGTCTCAGTTTTCCTATAAATATTACACATTTGGCACATTTTAAAACCCATGTATATGCATTATTGAAAAAATTAGGCAAAAAATAACCATCTCTAATAATTTTTTCTACTTTAGTCTTGGCTACAAAGTGGCCTCCTAAAGGACTATCATGAAATTTCTCTAAAAGCTTGTCAATTTGACTAGTTTCAAGACACCGTAAAAACATACCTCCAATGTCATTTTTGAATATAAATCCATCAATAAGGATGTATGGTATTGAATGTATCCTAAAGTGTCTCCTCTTTGATGCATTTAAACCCATAAGACATGTTGACCATTTTTACCACATGTTAAAATATATCAACCCCCTATAATCAAAATCTTAAATAGGGGTTGATTATAATGTCATAGTGTGTGTTGTAGTTCATCTGATGTTATTTCATATGCCACTCAAGTTTTTGTCATTGTCTAGTTTAGTTCTTTTATCATTTGATAACTTAGGGGTGATTTTAGAGTCATATATGGATGTGGTCAGTTCTTAAGTGTTCATTTCAGTTAGAACATTGAAAAGGTTTTGCTTATACCTTAAGGAATCATTTGAACTTCAACGATCAAGAAGAAGTTACTAGAACAAGTCTATAATAATTGGTAGGCATAAAGGCTTGTTTGGTACTTGGGAAATTTTCTAACTGCCTAAGTACAAAATTATTTTGGGGTAATTATTTTGAGTTTTTGGGCTAAATGTTGGGGATTTTTTAGGGAAATTGTCTAAGAAAAAATTCTAGAGGTTTGTTTCTTTTGGAGATTTTGTCTGCAAACAAAAATATAAGTGCAAATTTTTTCATACATTTTATCCAAAACAAAAAGTTCAAAGACCCAATTCTCTTAGACATTTCATCTATCAGTCATTATCTTTCTTGGACCTATGATTGTCCTTTCATGATCTATATGGACATTTGTCTTAAGAGGTATTCATGATCTATTTCAAACTTAATTGCACCTATAATATAATTTTTTCTCATGCTTAGACATGTGTTCCAGTGATTCTTGAACTTCATTCTTTTCTCCTCTCTCTGAAGTTCTATAAGTAGCTACCATTTTGGCCTTTGTAATCTAATAACACCCCATGTATAGTGAAGCCTTGCTAGTTTTAGCATTATAATTTTCCTTAGAATAATAAATTCAATTTGGTTTGAATTTTTATATAAACTTGTCAAAGTGTGTAAAGAGATGTATAGTGAATAGTTAAGAGATATTCATCTATCTTTGCTTTCTCTCAGTCCTTATATGTTTGATGCAAGTGATTTTAGCCTAGCAGGTCATATGAAGTGTATTCAAGTGTAAACATCTATCTTAAGTGTATACTGAGTTTTAGTATATACAACTGTTCTATGGTCTTATTTGCCTTGGAAAGTCTTCATGAATCTCACCTTCATATCGAAACACTAATTCTAGTGCATTCTATGAATCTTAGACTAGTGTTCTATGGATGGTCTCTTTATGATAAAGTATGATAGTCTTGTGGAAAACATATTTGTTTATCACTATTTTAGAATAGGTCTATTTCATGAAATTTATAACACTTTTAACTCCATAAGTAATCATTATATAAGTGATAAGCTTTGAAAGATACATTTAGGGAGCTAGCCCTTTAAATTTAGAGGCTGACTTCTAATATAAGTACACCCACATGTTTGGAAGTGTTCCCATGTTTCCTAAATATAGAAGAGGCTTGAACACCCTCTTCTAGTGTGTAAGATTTAGTGATAATAGTTTTGGCACACCTAGTGGACATTGTCTTCAAGATAATTTGTCAAGATTAATGTTGGTCTTGAAAACATCAGCTGTAAATAGTTGTGCTACATAGAATTTGGTGACTCCATCAAGGTAAGTTTTATTTAAGGACATTGTCTTATTATAAACTTACTCTCATAATTCATGGTTCTCACTGGGTCATTATCTAAATGAGTTCTTAATCCCATTGACCCAATCTTTCAACTTGAACTTCCACTTGGAGTTCAATATCCTACTACTAATTTGCCCTTTTAAGATCAAGAGGATTTTGCTACTGAGAGAAGTCAAGAGAGTCAACAAGTTGAATAAATTGAACATATTGAAGAAGATAGCACTAGACCTCACACTTTTCTTGCATTCAATATAGAGAATCCAATTTTATTTTATGCATATGATGCCATTCCTCCTAGTGACACAAAAGGTGTGACCATATTCAATGGTGAGAGCCATGTTACACTGAGTGAGAACATTAGATATGTATCTAACTTTTGTATCTTCCATAATATCACTCAAGAAAACATTATTATTAGACTCCTTGACATGTCCCTTAGAGTAAATTCTCTTGATTGGTATCATACTCTAGAATGTGGATAAATCATGACATGTGAAAAATTTATGCTATTTCTAACCTCAAGATTCAAAAATGAGAGTGATCGTGCCTCTCTCATACACTAGCTAAGCATGATGAAAAGAGTATATAAAGAAAAAATACATTATTTTAATGAGAGGTTATAAAATACTTGGAATAGACTACTTTTTCTTATGAGGCCACCTACCAACTTTGTGTTCTTGACCTATTTGAGAGATATCAAGACTAAAATTTCTATCATGCTTTAATCCATGGGTGGTTCCACCCTCCATGAAGTATATGAGTTTGCTATCAAAGTTAAAAATAATATCATCCAGGCTAGAATATTAACACCTAAAGTGTCTATGCCTCTATTATCTCATACTTATACTAATAATATAGATCTATCCCAAGTTCCTAATGCCAATACCAAAAATAAGGTTGCTCTTAGGAAGATAGAAAATAATGTTGTTTGGAAAGCAATGTTACGAGCCTTAGAGGCTTAAAATAGGTAAATAAATATGCAACAAGGTGTCCATTAGAATTCATACCCTTATCAATAGGAATATGGCCAACAATATGGAAGAAGAAGAGGCCAATGTAAACCTAATCCCCACATGCCTACCAATGCATACAATCCTAACTCTACTACTAATGCAAGGGAGATGGTACATGTGCATAACAACTTGGGGCAATGAGATAATTGGTAGTAAGTAAAATTTATGGATTCCAATGAAGTAAGAGAGAAGGATCTTATTTAACAAGGATAGGTCACTCCAAAATTATAAACCAAATATGAAGTGATGATGTAGACAAGGGAAGGTGAGTAACCTCAATAAGAGATCTTCACCAAATCCCTAGTTGAGGATAATTTTGTACTTAACCAAGGAACCTTAGATGTAGACAAAACTAGATCTAAGAGAAAGTATTTATGTGGTGACATTAATGTGCCTTTAGTCTCATTCAATCCTCATATAAAACAATAAGGTATGTCTACAAGTGTAGTAGCCTCGTATAAGTCTACACATATTCTAAACTAGAATGTTGGAATGAGTGTTCAAGGTACTCCAAATCCTCAAGATACAAGTCCATAATTTCCTTAAAAAATAAAGAGAAATAAAGTAATGATTATTTAAACATTTCAGATTCATTGAAGAGTAATAAAACATCCATTTCCCTTTGGGATGTTCTGCATATGCCTGGTTAGAAAGAGCTCCTATAAAATAGTTCTCTTCTATCCCAACTAGTGTTCCTCCTTAAAATAAAAGTCAAAGTCATGATATACTTTAAATTATTCCTAATAACACCACTAAACCATCCACCAGTACTGATAAAAATCTATTATTCTATCTCACCCTCATAGTGGGCGACAAATTGGTCCATAACTGCATAGTTGATAGTGAAGCTTCAACTTTGGTCATGACCAAAGTGGTAGCTAACAAGATGGGTCTGAAATATGAGCCAAATATAAAAGGGGTAATTCAATTATATGGTACACTTTCCAATAAAATATGATTGATAAAATTCTTTAATTTTTTCTTGACGATTGTCCTAGTTTTCCTATATTGCAAGACATAGTCGTTGTTGATCTTCTAGCCCATTTTACAATCTACTTATCAAGGGACTTCATAGCCATGATAGGTGGCTATATTTCATCTAAATTTTATTTTTTATCCTTTATAATAAGGTATGGGGCCAAGGTGATAATTTGGATACAACCTTTTACAAGGTTTCATATAGAACCTCACATTAAGACAAGTTTTAATTTGAATTGTGTTGGTCATGAAGTGAAGGATTCTGTTGCAGATGATGGCACTTCCTCTAAGATTGAAGACATTGTATATTTTTTTCTTGATGAATATGGAACTAAAAATTATGATCATGATCCTTATACTTTCATGGAGGAAACTAATCCAGGAGTATATTGTATACATGAAGAAGGAATACCAACACCTCTACTTGCCAAAGAAGAGGGTGAAGAAGATGAGATGTGGAAAATGTTTTTTGATGGTTCAAGAAGTAAAGTTGGTAGAGGAGATAAAATTATGTTTATATCCTCATCTAAAAAAATTTATTATTATTTATACATATTTCATTTTAGTTATACTTTTAATGTGGATGAGTATGAAGGTTTAATTCACGGCCTTTAATGGGAAAAGAAAAAAGGAATCAACAAATTTTAAGTATATGAAGATAGTGAATTGGTTGTACATTAGGTTAGGAATGTGATTTAGTTCAATAAAAATTTTCTCAAGTCATATAATCATAGGGCATGGGATTTTCTTGAATAATTCAATACATTCAACATACAATCAATCCTAAGGGAGCAAAATAATCATGTTGATAAACTAGCTTACACAGGAGCTCAATTTGATACTCTGACTACCATAAAAGAAGAGGGAAATCAATCTCACATTAATATAATTCTAAAAAATTATTTATTTGATATTAAGTGTCTTGGAAAGTGTTTGATAGCGACAAACACATTTCATGTTTCTTGAAAAATGAAGATGAGTTCTCCTCAATTAATCAAAGGAGACTTCAAGAACAATTGGGTGACTAGATTATGTAGATAAATATAATTAATATACCTAAGGGTCTAGTTACCTTAGAAGTTATCTTCAATGAATATGATCAAAATAAAAATGAAAATGTGAGTATGTCTACAAAAGAAGATAATTATGAGTCTTGATCTTCAAAGATAAACTCTTCAAACTAGGTAAGGTATGTTCTACATTAGAAAAGCAAACATTCATTGATTTGTGTAGAGTGTTTTATGACATATTTGTTTTATATTATAAGGTCATGAAAGTATTTTATCCTATCCTAACATATCATACTATCAAGTTGGAAATTGGAGTTAAACTAGTCAGATAGAAACACAAACCCATTAATCCCAAGGTTGAGAAACTCATGAGGTTAGAACTCACCAAACTCTTTGAATCTAAAATAATATTTATATCAAGAATTCAACATGGGTAGATAACCTTGTTCTTGTTATAAATAATAATGGGGAGATAAGACATTGTGTGGACTTTAGATATCTTAATAGAGTGTCACTCAAAGATCACTATCCTCTACCATCAATAGATCATATTTTACATAATGGTTTAGGTTCTTAATGTTTATCTCTTTTAGATGGATACTCAAGTTATAATCAAATCTGATTAAATGAATATGATTAGTTTAATAAAATATTTACCACGAAATGGGGGACTTTTTTTTATAGGAATATGTCATTTGGTTTGTCAAATGTTGGTGCTACTTTTCAAAGAGTAATGGACTTGGCCTTCAAAGGTTTAATTAATGAGATGTTTTTGGTTTATATAGATGATATAAAAATGTTTTCTAAAGATTTTTATAAAGATATACAATAGTTGAGACAAGTGTTTGAAATATTCAAGCAATATGGAGTATCTCTTAATCCAAAGAAATACATCTTTACTATTTGAGAAAGTAAGCTCTTGGGACACATTATTTCCAAATATGGTTTATCTATTGATCTTAAAATGATATATGATATTCTTGGCCTATAATTACCATTACATAAGAAAGGTATCCAAATTTTCTTAGGCAATATACATTTTTTAGGGAGATTCATACATGTGTTTGCATCTTTGGTGAAACCTATCATAACCACACTCAAAAAGAAAACAAGTCTTTTCTTAGACTAGGGAAGGTAAGAATAGTGTTGAAGCCATTAAGAAATAAATTACATAAGTTCCTACTCTTGTGAATTATGAATTTGATATAGACTTCATGTTGTATTGATTTGATAACCTTGATACTATCTAAACCATATTAATGCAACATAATAATGATGGTGTGGAGAAGCGAATTACATCCTTTAGTCAAGGTTTAAAAGATTATGAAGTCAAGTACACCTTTATATATAAATAATTCCTTTTTTTTATAAGAGGACTAAATAATTTTAGACATATGGTTTCAAATAATAAGATTCATGTCATGGTCTCTCATCCTAGTAATAAAGAGTTTCTCTTGAGAAAAGATCTTAGTAAAAAGAGGGCAAGGTGGATCACTAAAGTGATGTAATATGATGTTGATATTAAGGTGACAAATATGATAAGGGGTAAAGGCCTTTATGAGTATTTTTATTTAGATATTCATGAGCCAAAATAAGAGGCTCTAGTCAATCAGGATTTTTTCCAATTAGTTGATTCCCTACCTTCACAAAGTTGGATACATGATGTGCTCATATTTCTTCAAAATGATGAGTATCCTAATGGTATGAGTAGGTTACAAGGGAGATATTTTATTCATAATATTTTTGAGATACATTAATGGAGCTAGCCCTTTAAGTTTAGAGGCTCACTTTCATTATAGGTACACCCACATGCCTAAAAGTGTTCCCATGTTGGCCAAATCTAGAAGAGGATTGAACAACCTATTATAGGGTGTAAGATTTGGTGAAAACATGAAACTCTTCTATTTATATGAATCGAGCAATGTCTTATGTCAAATTGGAAGGAGAGGTAGTTGCAGTTGCATGTTGAGTGTCTTCAACTGTCAAAATCACCTCTTTTTCTTCTTTCACATCTACTACAAAATGTTCAAAAATTACTCTACCTATAAATAGTTATTTAACCTTAAATTTAATGTCATATTATATGCACTTGGTGACCCATCCAACCCTCTTTTCACTTGTCTTTGTTAAGGATAAAATCCTTCACATTAGGATGAGCTACCATTAGAAAAATCCTATTATTGGAGACCAAATGTCTAATTTTTTTAAAACATATTATAATATCAAGAAAATTATTTTTAATATATAATACCTCTCTTCATATCCCTATAATGATTGAATGAAAAAAAATAATGGGTTGCTCCAAAGCTTCACTATTTTTTTGCATAAACATGATAGAAATTGTATTATATGTAGAGAATACATACATAAAGAAATCCTAGTGAAATCAGGATTGAGAAAAGTAGGATCTTGGATAATTTATTATTTTATGGCCTCAAAACTTCTCTTACCATCCTTGATATATGTGAAATATTGATGTTTCTTAAGCATATGAGTGAGTGGCCTTGCCAATTTTACAAATCTATGAACGAACCTTCTGATGAAATTGATCTTTCCTAAAAAACTTTGCAATCCTTTCTTATGTTTAGGTAATTATAGAGTAATTATTGAGTCTATTCCTTTAAGATAAATGTAAATTATAGTTTTGGATACAACATGTCCAAGAAGTCTTCCCTCATGCACTACAAAGATGTACTTTTTTAGATTCAAGGAAACTTGAAATTATCTACATTTATCAAAAACCAATCTCAAGTGTGTTAGATGACCATTAGGATATTTTGAAAATATTGTGATATAATCAAGGTAAAAAATAACAATTTCACACAAAATTCCATGAAAATCAACATCCATTACCCTTTAGAAGTAGCTATAGCATTGGAGAGTCCAATAAACATCTTCTTATATGCATAAGTACCCCAATTGGTGGTGAAATCTATTTTATATTGGTATTTATCCTTAAAAAATATTTGATTTTAACTTGAGTACCAATCTAGTAGAGGGAACCTTTGTGAACCTAAAACTTTCTACAAAATTTGATCCATGGAGGGAATATGATAGTGATCTCTCAATGAAACTCTGTTTAGATCTCTAAAATATACACATAGCTTTATCTCTCCATTCTTCTTTCTCATAGGTACAATATTTTTGGCCCACATATAATTATTGATAGGAAATATTATATTGGATTCAATCAATTTTGTAAGCTCCTTTCTCATGAGAATTTCAACCTTGGGGTTGATTGGCCTTTTCTTCTATCTTACTAGTTTTACATCTTATTCAAGTTCAATTGTATGTTGTGATAACTTTGGATCAAAACCTTTAAAATAATGATATTTCCAAGAAAATAAATTCATGAAATCCTCACATAGTGATATGAAAGTTTCTATATCAGTATTAATGTTCACTTTTCCCAACATGAGTTGCTTACCTTCAACTATGGTAATTTGTTCATAATGTTATTTTATGGAAGATATGCTTAACTTGTTTTTTATTATCTAATAATATTAATTAAAAATTATTTCTAAAGTCACCAAACATTTAGATAATTTATTTGATATTAATAACACAATCTGATCTTCATATTGGCTTTCCAATTTATCATGATTTTTTGGGCAAAATTTTGCCTCATTCTATAAGAAACAAGCTATCTATTTGTCACTGCCAAAAAATTGCCAATAGACATCATCATTTATAATTTAAGTCCTACATAAAAAATTTATTTGAGACTAATCTTTAGTGTCATTGATATGATCCACAATGTCATATTGGGATCCTACAATAGCTAGTATATTTGTATGTTGATTGGCTCCTCTAGGAATGGAGAAAATATCAAATGCCTGAAAGTATTCCATAAGGTTCCAAACTCTATGTTTTTAGGACTTTATAATAGAGGTATTTTCTACACTCATACCTCTAGCTTCTTTCCTCACCAATTCACTATCACCTTTCACCTATAAAAGCTTAATACCCCTCTTTCTAGCCCACTATAGGCCATGAATAAGAGCTTCATAATATAAAGTATTTGATGTAAAACTAAACTAAAATCTAAAAAATGATTAATTCCTTTGATTTTGAGGAGAACCCAAAATTAAACTATCCCCACTTCCATTATTTGATATGGACCCATCAACATATAATTTACACACTCTTTCATGATCCTCCATTAAACTAGTGAGACTAGGCATTAAGTCAACTTCTTCATGCATACAATAGACACCAAAACTTGATTATTAAATAAATTTTTAGGGGTCATAGACATGTTTATCAACAACAAACTCATCAATGAGTATATCTGGTATACCTTTAAGTGATTTAGAAGTTTCTTGATAACTGATATTTTCATCTTCTGATGAGATAGTACAATTTACATTTGACATGTTTAGAATATAAGGTTCTAGGTGAAATATAGAAATAGACTTAGATATTATTATGACTTTGGTTCCATAATAGTTTTAAAAACCATGTAGGAAAAATTATAAATAAATATATCTTCCTTAGTAATAAAATATCTAGATAAGCATAGTGCAAAATAAGGAGGTAAATCAACAACTAATACATCTTGTGTAATGGTGAAATTTGGACAAGTAGCAAGTATGACCTTAATATATCTAGAAACACCTATAGACATATCTAATTTCAAGACACATTTTTCATGAGGCTCATACTGAAGTCCTAGTTTGTCATTTATTCACTTGGGCATGATAGAGGTACTAGCCCCATTGTCAATCATACAATTATAAGCTAGGCAATCTCCTATGACAACTAATAGATAAAAGGGAGGAGGCATGATCACCTTTGGATTTTTACACTCAATAAATTGATTTGGATTTTTTAGAACAACACATAATCTTTTTTTCATGGTTATTTATATGAGCATTGATCTTTGAAAGTTATTCTTGTAGGAGGTCTTTTTGACCTAGTACTAGTAGTGTATCCCACATATAAATTGACATATAATCCTTCTTCATTTGATCTAAAATAATAAGTGGAGAAGTGGATGTCCTAGGATGAAATTTAGGAGCATAAGTGCTTCCTAAATGTTGTGTCAAATGAGGAATGAAATGACCCTTCAAATTATACCCCTTTATATCTTGTACTTACTAGTTTGATGTCTTTTGATGCAATTCTTGAGTGGTGGTCTTTTGGGGTGGCTAAGAAGGAAGAGGAGATGCCTTTTCAAGACTTGAACATTCAAAAATTTCCTTTTTCTTGGATTTAATAATGGTCGTAATAGAATTTTCCACATTGGACATATTTTGGCCTTGATTTACATCCATGTGTTTAAATGAATTCTCACCTTCCTAAAAGTCAACAAATGTAGGTTCAGTAGGTGTTTTACTACTAACTTATGCTTACTAATTTGAAACCTAAGCTTGAGTGAACGAAGGAATGTCTCCATGTGGTAGAGAAGCTTCCTTATGCCGAGGAGGTGGATGATCATTATGTGGAGGATGAGATAAACTTTGTTGCATATAATATTGTTAATAAATCTCACTAGTTGGATCCATTACTATGATCTTTGTTTGATCCCACTAATTATTCCATTGACATTTTTGAACATAGTTGTTATGATTTGGTGCTATGGATATGGAATTTAATAGAGCAATGGGAGTATATTGACTTGATTGAGAATCTACACTTATATTTACTGATTAGACTAATAGGGAGGTCTATTATATTGGTAATTTTGATTGGGATTTTGGAAAGGCCTAAAAGGTAGAGCTTGTTGCCTTTCCATTGACACCAAATTATTATTTTGAGATTTAAGTAGACTCTCTATCTTACACAATCTGTCAATTTGATTACCCTATTTTTGATAAAGACTTGTTGAATCTAGAATTGGAGTAATAGTAGGAGTAGGAGGATGAATATTTCGAAATAAAGTCAAAGGTGGTCTTAGAGATAATTTGCCTTCCTGTATAAGAATTTTTCATCCCTTATGGCTAATTAATAATCCTTTGGCAAAGTATTTCCTCCCATGGATTGAATCATAACAACCACATCTGAATTAAGATCTTTTAGATAGTACAAAAATGAATAGTTTGGAGTGGAATTGATAACTAAAATAATTATATTCCATGTTTTCTAAAACTTGTAATTGAAATCCACCATAATTCATGGGGAAACCTCTAGATTGTAGTTAACTTCTCCACCAATGAAATATGATCACTTTTGTCTTCAAAGTGTTTGTATAGTTCTCCAAATTTATCCCAACTATTAATGGATGTTAGTGTCAATCCTTTGTACCATTGAAATTCCTTGAATTTGAATGAGTTTTCAAATAACCTCTTAGCTACATTTTATTATGTCACATTATGCACTAAACAAAGCTTAGCTATATCTACAATTTTTTCTATAGGAGTAACTAGATTTTCTCTTATAAAATAATGAATATACTTTAGGCCAATAACTATAATATCATCCCATTGATTGATATTTAGGGGGATACCACCATTGAAAGGTGAAAATGCTTACCTTCTGGGAATAACCATCTAGGGTATGGTATTTACAAAAATGTTTGGATAAACAATATTTATCTAAACAGGAGTTTTTTGAACAACAATAAGAGAAACTAGTGGTGTAAGATTTGGATTGGATTGAGAATATTTATTTGTCTTTGTAGATTGGAAAGACAACTCAAAAAAATATATCTCTTTCCATTTAGAGGAGGATATTATGACCATTCTTGGTGGTATGAAATGTATGTAAATTTGAATATGACACTTTGAATCTTGATACTATACTCAAATATGCAAATATATGTTTCAATTCCTATGAATAAGTAGTTCTACAAGGCATGCCAAAATTTTTATCAACCCAAATAAAACCTAGTTGAAATCATACTACTCATATATGAATCATATTTGAACTAACATTGGAATGATCTAAGGCTATGGGATACTTGTATCTAAACCAAGACTCTAGTTGTGAGGCTAGTTGCTCTGAATATGTGAGTTTATGATTGATTACTAAACCTATTTGATGTTGGGATGAAAAGAGTAAGGAAGAAACTAAAAGGGAAACTTATGCTATGATGGTGATGAACCTAAATAGTAATTGATTAGTCCTAAACATTAGTATTTCAAATGAAGGATTGAAATAAGGTTTGTAGATTCAAGGTGTGTGAATGATGGTCTATAAAGACAATGTATACTAACAATCTTCAACACAATTTTTCTTTTTAACTATTTAAGTGACCTATAAAGGATCAAATCATAGTAGTACATGAGGAAATGACCTACAAAAAGAGATATATATCACACTTATATGAAAATAAATAATCAAAAGTACACACTACAACTATGAATAAATTTTAAACAACTCTCTTTATTGACTCCTGGTGTAAGTTACAATTTTTGTATAGTCTCTCTATAACATCCTAAGGGATGGTAAAAATTAGCCTAAAGGCCTAAATATATATAAAATAAAAGAATCTCTATCCAATGTGGCACAGGGGTCAAAAGGGGAAGTCAACTAGAATTAAGTCCAAGTCAATTCTAATTTACAATTACAAATAATAGTCTTTATAGAAATCTCCTTATGTTTAGTGTCTTGGATGAACTTTGCATGATCTTTGGCATTGGGAAAAAAGTGGTGGGAACCTTTTGTCTTATACAAGATATTTATCCAACATGATACACCTTTATTTATTTAGATAAATAATGTGGAAGTGAGTTGGCTCATGAGTTATAACTCAAGATGAGTTGTGTATGGGGATGAAGCAATTGAAGCTCAGTTAACTCATCCAAAGGAGTAGTTAAACATGTAAATGACATAAAGGTCTAGATTTTCATGATGTGGACCAGCTAATGAGACAAGATAACTCCACCTTATTTCTTATCATCAATATTCTATGGCATTATCTTCTCTTCAATGATTATATAAGGTCACTAGGCTAAAATAGACTTAATAGCCTAAATTTTATGCTTGGTAGACATTATAACCTAAAAAATACCTTGAAAACCTAAAAAATGATGAATTTAAGACATGAAAAATTGACTCATATCATGAAAATGGTCCTCCTTGGCTTAAAACATCTATAAATTAGTCAAATAGGTTGACTAGGATAGCTTTATAGACAATAAAATTGAGACACACACATGCACAACTCCCTATGTCAAAACCCCACTTGAGCCCATTTTTCAATCATAAATATTAGCCTCTCTATACCATAATTTTACCCCTCACACATATAATTAATTTAAAACACTTAATTAAGTTAAATAAAAACTCCTTATGCCACCTTACCTGGCCACCTCATCCTAAGACTAATTCTCACCTGATGAGTCACCTTAGGATATAGTCCCTTTATCCTAACTACCCAAGAGATATTTTAAACTCAAAATTAAATTCCTAACCAACTACTTCCTTATTAACCTCCTATTTTTACCATTTTCTAATAGGTGCCACACTTAGCATGAGGAATAATATAAAATTGGCCAAAAATAGTAGTTTTACCTTTTCTAA
Organism: Torreya grandis; assembly: GCA_037957365.1. Taxonomy (NCBI): domain Eukaryota; kingdom Viridiplantae; phylum Streptophyta; class Pinopsida; order Cupressales; family Taxaceae; genus Torreya; species Torreya grandis. Next base: position 484,771 of record JARHVA010005630.1, read on the forward strand.
GGCCATCAACGTTGGTCAAACCATGATCAACATTAGTGAGATCATCAACATCAATTATATAAGCCAAAAGGTAACTTGATATTCAAGTAAAAAAAAATCAAGAAAACTCCTTATTTACATCCAAGCTCTCAACATTCAAATTTTGACATCCTAAATTATTGCTATCTTGCATAAGTCAATATAGATTAAGAATCAAGCTCTTGAGGACCAACAACACCCACTTGTTTTCTAAATTCAAGGCATCAGTTTAGACTACTTGATAGGATCTATCCATCTGGTACTTATCATTTAGTCACCATTACAACTAAGTATATCACTTATTATGTAGGTCTTTTAAGTAGTTACTTTGCTATCACTTTACATCTACTATTCATTACTTTACACATTCCTGATCAAATCCTCATGAGGGAGTTATAAATCTTCCCTGCTTATTTCCCCTTGACCTAACACACCAAAACTCTAAATAGATCCCTTTAAACAATACTCTCTCTCTCTTTCTCACACACACAACTCTCTCTAACCTCCTAGATTTGACCAAAACCATTTCTAGACCTAGAAAAGCCTTTTGTAAGATCTTATGCAATTATTTCCCCTATCAACCTTGGCAGCCTAACTGACATCGATCACCTTCACCCATTGACATTAGTAACATAACTGATATTGGTCACTTCCTTATTGATGTCGATGACTGTGTATTTCCTAACCTTCCCAAAACGTACCCAAACAACTTTTAAAATACGAATAGAATATACCACTTTCACTCTATTACTTTCTACTACACTCAAGTTGTGAATAATGGTAACATTATCTCTCTTTCACTCTCTATTTACCTCTCTTTTAGTTATTTATTACTCTTATGTCTCTCAAAAGTGGACTATCATCTCTAAGGAAGCTTGACACTTTTTAGAACATGTACATAGCTTGGCATCCCACTCATTTATTTACTAACAAACATTTTGTGTTAGTGCTTTCTTGCTTGTAGGTAGTCCTCCCTAGCCAAAGAGGAGTGCTCACAATGTCTGGATATGGTGCATAAACCAATCTGGGTTCATTCTACTAACTTATCCTTATAATTCTTTTATGTTTTTCTTTAGATTTAAAATAGACAAATTTTAGCAAAACTTTTTTGGCATGCTCGATGGGACCTTGGAGTTTTCCTTGGGTTAATTTCTTGTTTTAGGAATTCATATAGGTTCATTATAGTGAAAAATTCATTTCTTGCACTTTCTCCTTCTCTTCTCTCTTAAAATGAAAAATTTAACATTTTATTTTCTATTTAAAAGTAATAAACTAAAATTTTCTTATTTTCTCTTTGCCTTTAAAATCAATTTATCATTTTTCTTACAAGATTGAAAAAAAATCTCTTCTTTATCTCTTTCTTGCATGCACATTAGGATAGAAAATTTCATTCTCTACTCTTATTTCATCTTTGTTTTCATTTGAATTTAAACATTTCAAATTTGGGTTTAAGACTTACTACACTTCATTGTTTATTTGTTTCATATTAGCTTGCCTAATTAACTACAAGCATTATGAATGACTTATAGTGCACCTATGTTACGCAACCAAATCACATTAAAAGAAATAAACATATAAACTCATCTGAGATAAGGCCCATCAGGGTTTCATCACCTAGTGGATTACCTTACCCTACATGGATATCCTACTTGGATTTCATCACCAAGGGGAGAACCCACTCCGTTCTCTAGTGGAGTATAAACTCTAGGCAGAAGGTATATTTTGGCTAAGCAGCCTAGTTTGGCTTCAAGTTCATGAAGTGTGGGGATTAAGCTCCTATAACAAGCCACATATTTACTCTAACATATATTTCCTCTTGAGCACTAAAACTAACTTGAAAATAGCTCTAGATTGCTTTTTAGTACCTTCAACAATTAGATTTTCTTCTCACTATCTGATTAAGGCATAAGCCAACACGAGACTAAAATTAATCTCTAGGAGTCAATCATTGGTGGCTGTATGTTCTTTTTCTAATTTTCTATTTCCTTCTATATTTTAGAGTCGGTAAGAACATTTTTCTATTGATTCAAAAAATTAACACTATTTCTAATACTCAGTTTGTATAACCTATTATATCAAGTTTTTTGAGTGTTCCTCCTTCTTACATATACCTCTTTCATCCACTATTTTATGTAGTTTAAACTTATAGATTTATAAAACTTTAGATTCTCCATCTCCCAGGATATCATAGTGATTGACATTGGTTAACTATACCAATGTTGACAAACTTTAGCTATTGGCATTGGTTAATCCCATTGACATCAAAATTTTTTTATTATCAACATCAGTTAAGTGACCAATGTCAGTGATCATGTAATTTTGATTTTCTCAAAATAGCAACATGAAACAACCCACTTACCTACACCCAAACCTACTTTTTCCTTATTTTGTCACTAATATAGAGTAGTAAGACTATTTATACTTCCTCTTGCATGGTATTGACATGAGTTCAAGATAAAATTCTTGCTGATTACGTAAGCCAAAAACCACTTCCACCTTCCCCTCTTATTGCTAAGTCTATCATGGAGCATACTTCAAATAAAGAACATACTCTCAACCCTAGCTAAATTCCCATTGTGCCTAAAGGAAATCAATATTTTGCTAAATTTATTGATCACAATGTGGTAGCCTTTCAACATTACCTTGCCATGAGCTGAACCCATAATTCTTTAAGTGACCTAATCTATAGTATGTCAACCTCTCTAATGGAGACAACTTCAGTTTCAACCACATCCACTATTTTCCCTATGGTTACTCAAACCAACACCTTGGTAAGTAACCCAACCATAAATAATGTCCAAAGTTTAGCATCTCCAACTATCGAATCTCATCTAAACCCTATCATGACTTCCTTGATTTCATAACCAATTCTAGTTCAGTCAAGTGTTACCCCATTCCAAAATTTGGTGATAATTATTCCATCTACTCTCACACATATAATTACCTAAGTTATGATTCACCATTCATCTAGTTTAACCATGCCAATAACCCAACCTATAATAACAACATCCAACCAAAGCATAGTCTCTAACCCAATGGGACAAGCCCCTTTTCTTTCTACCCCCTCCAACTTATGACTCATTATCCTTATGTTATAACAACACAACTACAAACAACTATGTCATACTCTCCCTCATCTTCTTATCAAGTTCTCTATAACTTAGGAGGTTACTCCCAAACTAATCCCCCTCTAGACCTCATCAAGATGCTGATGGATAAGATGTCTAATCTAGAGAAATCCATTTTTGGTTCAAATAATGTGTTATCTTATGATCAGATATGTAATGAACTCATCCATCCTTCTATGCATATTCTCCCTTATCCAAGCCAAGGAAACTCCCTAAATTTACTCATTCCTAGAGAAAAGGGGACCCACAATAGCATTTACGAGCATTTAGACATGTTTGTTATTTAATAGGGCATGACGATGCATTACTACTTCACACTTTCCTTGTCTCTTTCAATTGTTGCCTTAGATTGGTATAGCTATATAACTCAACACTCCCTTTTCTCATTTACCTAACTTGCACAAATATTCCTAGACCATTTCTCTATTAACATCTTTAAAAATATTTCTATTATAGACCTTTATTCTATCAGATAATTTAATGATAAGTCCATCACATATTTTGTCATTCATTGGAGAGGTTTTATAAATTAACTCTCCTTCTCCTTACCCCAACCTGAGCATATTTAGTTCTTTTCAAGGGCATGTGCTAAGCACATATTTTCCACACTCTGGGTAAAAACTTTTTGCACATTTGATGAGGCCTTTATAATGGCATAAAAACTCAAGATTCACATTTATATGAAGGCAGAGTCAAGTTACACAATAGGAACCCCAATTCCAAATAAAATGACTCCTCTTCTAAAAATTCTCCTTCTAACCAAAAAGCTAAATGATCTATCAACATCTGACTAAGCAATTCCACAATCATAAACCAATGTAATTCCTCAACTTCCCAAAATCTAACTAAGCAATTCCAATAATGATATGAACAAAGATAATGCACTCCCATTAGGGAGTCATATACAACCATTTTGGAAAAACTATTACAACAAGGTCTCATAACCCTTCTTCAAATCAGACCTTTGATACATTTTGACCCCTCTTGTCTTATTCTAAATTGGTAAAAGTAAGATGAGTTTTGTAGCTACCATTGAGTTAAAGACCACAATTCTAATAACTATAAGACATTCAAGAACATTGTTCAAGACATTCTTGATATGGGTGATTTCATATTAGATAATCCTAATGCACCCCCTAATCAAAGTATGGATGTGTTCAAACACCTTTTTCCTAACCATCTACCCAATCAAAATATTGTTCAGACCATGACAAACTTAGGTGATCATAATATCCATATGGTTAATATGGTCTTTTCTTTACCTCTAGTTTAACCTCCCCCTTAACATGAGGCACTCATTCTATCAAATCCTCCCCCATAGTCAATGGCATTTGTTTTTCCTATTCTTATTCCCTAGGTAGAAGATCCTATTTCACTTGTTCCACTTCCATTTGAAGAAGAGCCTCATTTAACACTTATTTTGGTAGTCAGTATTGTTAGTTCCCTTTGCAACAATATTACCTATCCTCTAACTACTTGAATACCATTCCTTGGCCATTCCTCAACCACATGTTGAAGAAAACATCATTCCAGTGTTATACCCTCTTGAGGAACATTCCTTGCCTACCTCTGCTCCATTGATAGAGATTAATACCCCATCCACTCCACCTTTTCACTTTGAAAAGTCAGTATTATCTACTCCCACATTAGATGAGAGACCTATTATGCCTACTAAAATTATACCACTCTTACCCCTTATTTTACTTATGGATGATCATACTTTACCTATTCCTCACCCACATATTTAGGGAGCAGTAATACCTATGCTTTACCCCCTTGAGGAACTCTCTTCACCTACCTCTCCTCCACCCATAGAAGACCATGCCTCTTCTCCTTTTTCTATTAGACAAGACCCCATTATGACTCTTTCTCATCTTTGACCCAAAGTAGAAAAGACCAACAATTTTCCTCCTTCTCAAACACCTCATTATTCTAAAGATGCAACTGTAAGGCATATGTCAATTTCATCTAAACCCTTCTCACGATTGGTGAAAATTCTTGAATTTCTTGACTCCATGAAGATATATCACATGGAATTTTAGGACTAGCTTAAAACTCCTTATCCAACATCATGAATGTCAACCTTTATTATCAACCCACTTCATCTAAACCCTTCTCATGATTGGTGAAAAGTTTAGAATTTCTTGACGCCATGAAGCTAGATCACATGGCATTTTGGGATTGGCTTAAAACTCTTTATCCAACACCATGAATGCCAAACTTTACCACCAAACCTCTCACTACCCTTTACCCTAAGATATTTGGTAAAGTCAAATCTTCTTCAATAATATCACTAAAAGCTCATCCATTTATGTCAGAACCCTCATCCTCATAGGCATCTACCACATTAAAGTAAATTAAGCCCTTAGGCATATTCCCCATCTCTAATTTAATTCATCCACAAGTGAAATTAGATTTAAATCTTCAACCACAAGTTGGAGTTTCATGGCCTAAACTACAAAAAAATGTTAAGCTTCCTAGAGCTCACTGATCCTTCCCTTTTCAACCCTTAACTTTACCATAAATTTTTGGACCACACTCCTCTACTTTAGTTGGGGTATTGCTAACCAAAGCAAAACAAAAGGTTAAGTTACTTCCACTACTACCTTTGCCACCTAGTAGGCCTTTCACATCTAAAACCATGATACCTAACACCATGAAAGTGTTAGAAAAACATGTAACTCCACCACCACCAAATAAGACACCATGTAAAATCACCTCTATGACTCCTAAACAAAAGAAGGTGTCCACTCCTATTATCGCAATAAGTGTGAGCCCACTTACAGGCTCTCAGAGCTTTTTCCTACATCAGTTGTTACAATCTTCCATAATAACTCTTCCTCCCATTAAACTATATAGTCCTCTTAGAATGAAGCCATCTTGGTTTAATGATACACAAGTTTGTTTATATCATTATTCACCTAGACACAACATTGAGAGTTTTAAATCCCTCACAATAGTCATTCGACAACACTTTGATGTTGATAATCTCTTTATTGATACTCCCATTAACCTTCCTATTAGTCCACCTTCAAAATCCACAATGTCTCCTACTTTTTCAAATAAATTCAAACCCAAAGATGTGGTTGTACCCCCTTTACCACCTCCTTCACCTACATTTCAGATCAATACAATTAATGTGGCCACATGATCACAAAACTAGAAAGATAAAGGTAAGGAAAGGTCATTAATCCTTGGACCCATCCCTTTTCCAAAGACACTCCTTTAAATCCCAATATTTCCATCCTGGTTGTCCCTAAACTAACATATTTAGACATTATTCAAAGCTTGATGGTGAAATAGCTTCACCAAATGCCTGTGAAAATGTGCTTATATGAGTTAATCTAAAAATCACCCCATCAGCATCAAGCTTTGATTAGTGCCTTGAAAGTAATTGAGGTACACTTGATAATCTCAAGCCTCTTATAGCTTTGGTTAGCTTCCTTAATTCCATTTCCCTGATTTCCTTTAGTAATTCAAAAATTCTACTTTAACACCTTAAAGATCAAGATTCTACCCTTTTTATTACCCCATATATTGATCAAATTCATGTCAAGAGAGTAATGCTTGATGAGGGAGCTAGTATTAATATTATTTCCACCCATGCCTACAAAAATATAGCTCTTCTTGATAACTGCATATCTCAAACCAATGAGACACTCTACTCTTTTAATGCTACCATAGCTACTACGGTGGGCTCTATTATCTTACATATCCATATAGGTCCCTACACAATTATTGATCTCTTCTATGTTGTAGAAGGAGAGTTATAATATAATATACTACTTGGATGACCTTGGATATGTACTATGGCATGTGTAACCTCAACTTTACATTGCTATGTCATGTTTGAACATGATGGGCAAGTGCATATTATACCCATTGACCCACCTTCCTTTAAAACATGCAACATGAATTATAGTCCCAATGATGTTCTCATTCCCTTGAATACCTCATCTTCTCTGCATGATACTTCTAAATCTTCCACAAGATCCACTCTCCCAATTACATAGATACTAGCAACACAAATTCCTAGTAAGGATCCCATGGATGAAACTTTTCAACATTTGTCACTTGGTGAATACCATTTGTTGATGCTCAACATGTTCTATACTCCAAAAAAGTATGGAAAGCTTCACATGAACCTAAATTATGATCCCCACATTGGTATGGTCATCCCTTATGGCTCCTCTAACCTTTAAACTAATTTCACATATGGCAGAATTGATCAAGCTCCCACTATCGGCAATTCATCTTCTTCACCACAACCATTTACCTGTGACTTCTCATTCTTGATCATCCCTAGATTTAACCACACCTATCTCTATAGGTGTGATTTTAAAGGATTTGGTTTATGTCATTACAAGTAGGGTGTCTATACACCTATTGAATATCTTACTAGCACAACAATTGATAATGCCAAAAAGAGGCATGGAGTGGGTTATAATGAACCAACTAAACTCACCAAAATTTCCCATGTATGAATTATTGAAGAAATAATCTCTCCTCCACCTCATTTTCCTCCATCACCTATATAATCAAAGGTATCTATACCTCCTTATTGTTTTTCCATAAATACCATCCATTTGGGGCCTCTCACCTATCACTAGGGTAATGAAACAAGGTCCCTTCCTCTCATTCATCCTAAAATAATTGATGAAGATTCTCCCCTATTAACACAATCTAATTTCAAGATGATGTTGTAATTATCACATACATGGGTGTGGATGATTCTTAGATCCAATGATCACCCCCATCCAAAACACAAGATATGTTAAATGAATCAACCATTGACATCAATCTACCCTCTCATGATAACCCTCACATCCTTAAGATTGGCCAATATTTAGATTCCTTTGAACAAGTTGATTATGCCACATTTATTAATAACCATATCAAAGCCTTCACTTGGTCTTATAATGACATGCCTGGTATTGAGCCCTCTATTGTCACCCATAACATTCTCACTAGTCAATATGCTAAAGCTATTAAGTAGAATCTCTACAAGATGCATCCTCATATTGCTCTCCTTATCAAAGAAGAGCTCTAATGCCTCCTTTATATTAACTTTATCCAACCCATCGACTACCTGCAATAGATTTACAATATTTTTCCTATCACAAAAGTGACTAGGGGAATCCACATTTGTACCGACTATCATGATTTAAACCTCACTTATCCAAAATATGACTTCCCATTGCCAAGTATTGACCAACTTGTTTGCTCTAACAGCTGGCCATGAGATGCTATCACTTATGGATGGGTTCTCTAGATATAATCAAATCCTAGTTGCTCTTGAGGATCAACACAAGATAATCTTCATCACCCCATGGGGAACTTTCTATTATCAGGTCATGCCTTTTGGTCTGAAGAATATGTCTTTAGTGTTCTTTTTGGTAAGCTCTTAGGTTTATCATTTCTCTCCATGGTATTGAGGTTGGCCCTACTAAGGTTAGAAAAATCCTAGAGATTCCTCCACTTACTAATAACTAACAACTCCATAGCTTGTAAGACAAAGTTTAGTCAATCCACCGCTTCATCTCTCAGTTGTCAGATCATTGCCAACCCTTTCACCATCTCCTAAAAAAGGATGTCTCCTTCCATTGGAATACAAATTTCTAGGAAGATTTTGATGAAATCAAACAATACCTCCTTTCCCCACTAGCTCTTATTTCACCAAAGGAAAATTATACTTTCTACCTTTACATCTCTATAATAGACCATTTCCTAGGTGCTATGATTGCACATCAAGATGATAGCCATCGAGAATAGGTAGTTTACTACATAAGTCACATGATAATTGATTATGAGACTCTATATACCTATACCAAAAAATTTTGACTCATGTTGGTCTTTTCAACCTCCAAACTTCACTATTATCTCCTAAATCAAAAAAACTATGTGGTCACTCATACTAACCCCATCAAATACATGCATTTCAATCCACATCACAACTAATGTGTATCTCAGTGGCTCATGCTCCTTACTGAATTTGACTTAGAGTTTATTCAACAAAAGTCTATTAAAGGGAAAATAATTGTTGACTAGTTAGCTACTCCCCCTTTGCCTAACAACTAACCTTCAAACCTTGAATTCCATAATTAATCCATCATAATGCTCTCCATCAATGAAATCTCCTATCAAATGATGATGTTATTCGATGGGCCTAAATGTCAATATAGTGGGGTTGTGGGAATCATTCTTATTCCTCTAGATGGTGAGCCTATACCTTTGTCATTTAAACTAGATTTTGAATGTACTAATAATATGACTAAATATGAGGCTTTGATCTTAAGACTTAAAATATCTCTCTTCTTAGGTATCAAATCCATAACAATTATTAGTGATTCTCAGCTAATGGTTAACCAAGTTAATGGTTCCTACATATGCAAAAATGAAATTTTGTAGTGGTACAAACATTATGTAGATAAATTATTGGGATCATTTGACTCTTATCTCTTACAAACTATTCCTTGATCTACAAACAAGTTTTTTGACATCATGGTTTCACTTGCTTCACATATACCCTCTTCATCCTCTTCCTCAAAAATCTATGTCACTGTACATCACTTAACATTACCCTCATATGTATCAACTAACATCCTCTTTATAACAAATGCAACATCCAACCCACATGACTTATGGTAAAATAAACTCATGGATTATATTTCTTTTTATATTACCCCTTTTGATCTCTCTATTAATGGGAGATGTGCCTTCATAAAATGTGCCACTCATTAGACTATGCTAGGGGGACTTCTCTACAAGTAAGGTTCTGATGGTATTCTTCTTAAATGCCTCAATAGTACTAAGATTCCCTTCATTATTAAGGAGGTCCATGATAGGATTTGTGGTGGATATTTCAATGGCCATGTAGTTGCCAAGCGTATCCTCTGACTTGGCTATTATTGCCCCACACTCCATCAAGACTATCTTGATTATGTTTGATGTTGCATCTAATGTCAACAACAAGGTAACCTCATTCATGTTCCAAGTCATACATTACAAGTCACCAAAGACCTTTGACCCTTCTCCCAATGGGGATTGGATCTAATTGGGGAGATTAACCCTCATTCCTCCCTCCATCATCATTCTATCATTATTGCTATTGAGTGCTTCACCAAGTGGGTCAAGACCATTTATCTCATTTCCACTAAGGATGACAAAATTATTGACTTTATCAACCATCACATCATCTATAATTTTGGTGTTCCTTATAAAATTATAATAGATAATAGTAAATCATTTAAAAACAAGACTATCCAAAGTCTTTGTGATATATTTAAAATCAAATTAAGCTTTGCATCACTGTACATCCATATGCAAATGGACAGGTAGAAGCTTCTAACAAAACATTGACCAAAATTCTTATAAATTTAGTTAATGATATGGACAAGGATTTTCCCACACATATTCCTTTTGCTTTATGGGCTTATCACACTATCATTCAAACCCCTATGGGTGCTACACCTTTTTACTTGGTATATGGGTAGAGGCTATTTTTCCTCTTGAGGTTTAGATTCCTTCTCTTTGCATTTCTTTAAAAGACATACTAATGATTAATTTTACTAAGAACATCTAGCTCAACTCAAATTGATTGATGAGTGTCATCTCATATCCCTCAACCACCTCTAAATCTATCAAGAGTTTATCAAAGATGCTTATAAAAAAACCTTAAAGAGCAAGATTTTAATATTGGAGATCTCATCTTAGAAGAAAATCAACATGGAGAAAAGAAAATGGGGCAAGTTCACTCCTAATTGGCTTGGACCCTACATCATATATCACAAGTATGGCTCATGAATTAATCACTTATCTTCTATCAAAGGAAGGCTATAACCAAATCCTTTAAATGCCTTACACCTATGACCATTCTTTTGTTAGATAATCATCACTTCACCATGTGTTTAACTTGAGATTGTCCCTTGAGCACCCCTATTACATTGATCTCCCTTTATATTCACCCTTACTCCTACATACTTAGTTAAATTACAAAGTGCTATGGTTTTGCGCTCAAAGTGGAAAATTCTTAAGCCTCTATAGTCTTGTTTATGACTAAAAGCAAAAAAACAAAAAAATAACAAACAAATAAATAAATGGGATATGTGACAAGTTATGAACTCTCAAGTCATGATTCTCAATGTAGATTGCTCCCTTAAAGGACAAATATGTAACGTCTCTTTACTAATATTAATAGAATGATCCATTGAAGAACAACTATTTAAAAATAAAAAATAAATGCTTAGACCACTTCCTTGAAGGATGGCTAGGCCGAGTTTTGTTCTCAAAGGGAAAATACAAATGAAAATCTTCTCACATTGATCAACTTTATATGACCTCTACACATACAAAATCGCATTGTAGGCTTCCTACATTGATCAACTTACACAAAAAAATGCCTTAAGTCATGGAATTGCCTATAGTAGCTCTCAGGTAGCCCACATTAGGGGCATATCATTCCCACTTCAAAGGTTATACTACCCAAAAATTTTCCCTCATTTTACCCCTTTTTACCTCATATTCTTTCAAGGGACTTTGAACTCACTTAACATAAAGTGAGCATGATGCTTCTCTAACACACAAAATGGTTTGATGCAACAAGACATGAATGACTCTCATATTCCTAAGCCTATTTATGTTATGATTATGGTCTTTGCCAATACATGAGCATTCTACCTCTTTATTTTCCCATCCATATCACACGTTGATCTCTCTGTTGAGATGAAAATTTTATACAAGCACTATCAAGCTTACTCCATTTATTTAAGCATATACCATCACAAATATGGAAAAATTCTGAAATAAACTAACATACCCAACCTATTCATTTTAAGCATACACCATCATAAATATGGACAAATGCTAAGATGAAACTAACATACCAACTATGCATATACCATCACATATATGGGAAATGCTAGTCTAACTAAACTAACATGATCAACATTAACATCAAATTTAACATAACATTAACATAATCATATACATAAATATGATCATTAGAATCACAATAAATAAACATCTCATATATATATATGCTAAGAATACATGTCCATCAATACATCATCATAATATCATCTCTCTCTCAAAATATACATCTTGCCTCTTTGGCTCATAGGTTGGTGTACATATAACATATATAACCAAAAAGGGAAAACTTTGGCACTCAGAGTTCTTGAGGCTCTCCGTGTGGTCATGAAGAAGCAGTGTCATGAATGAGGCTCATATTCTTGAGCCTATTTATGTTATGATTATGGTATTTTCCAATACATGAGCATTCTACCTCTTTATTTTCCCATCTAAATCACATGTCAATGTCTCTATTGAGATGAAAATGTTATACAAGAACTATCAAGCCTACTCCTTTTATTTTAAGCATACACCATCACAAATATGAAAAAATGCTAAAATAAACTAACATACCCAACCTATTCATTTTAATCATACACCATAACAAATATGGACAAATGCTAAGATGAAACTAACAAACCAACTATGCATATACCATCACATATATGGGAAATGCTAGTCTAACTAAACTAACATGATCAACATTAACATCAAATTTAACATAACATTAACATAATCATATACATAAATATGATCATTAGAATCACAATAAATGCATCTCAAAATCACAATAAATAAACATCTCATATATATATATGCTAAGAATACATGTCCATCAATACATCATCATAATATCATCTCTCTCTCAAAATATACATCTTGCCTCTTTGGCTCATAGGTCGGTGTACATATAACATATATAACCAAAAAGGGAAAACTTTGGCACTCGGAGTTCTTGAGGCTCTCCGTGTGGTCATGAAGAAGCAGTGTCATGAATGAGGCTCATATTCTTGAGCCTATTTATGTTATGATTATGGTCTTTTCCAATACATGAGCATTCTACCTCTTTATTTTCCCATCTAAATCACATGTCAATGTCTCTATTGAGATGAAAATGTTATACAAGAACTATCAAGCCTACTCCTTTTATTTTAAGCATACACCATCACAAATATGAAAAAATGCTAAAATAAACTAACATACCCAACCTATTCATTTTAATCATACACCATAACAAATATGGACAAATGCTAAGATGAAACTAACAAACCAACTATGCATATACCATCACATATATGGGAAATGCTAGTCTAACTCAACTAACATGATTAACATTAACATCAAAATTAACATAACATTAACATAATCAGATACATAAATATCATCATCATAATCACAATAAATGCATTTCAAAATTGCAATAAATAAACATCTCATATATATACTTAGAATACATGTTCATCGATACATCATCATAATATCATCTCTCTCTCTCTCAAAATATACATCTCACATCTTCAGCTCGTAGGCTGGTGTACATATAACATATGTAACCAAAAAGGGAAAACTCTAACACTTAGATTTCTTGAGGCTCTCCATGTGGTCATGTAGAAGAAGTGTCATCACCACTCTCCACCTGTCTACATCTATGTGAGCTAGAAGCAGTGGCATGTGATACAGATCTCTCCTACTGTCTAAACTTAGAATACCTCTAACTCTATGGAAACTCCCTGATGGCCTTCTCATAATAGGCAATATCATCTAGGGTAGTAGTATATCTTGCCTAAGATATGATCTATGGTGGTCCCATCACATTGGTTAAAGGCCTAGCCTATACTTGTTCCTATGGTGGATGAGGAGGAGTAACCTACCCTACTACTCTAAAACTATCCCTCTCTATTGTTAGTGCAATAACCTGACCCTATAACACCAAGAACTAGACGTTTAGTGCCCTAACATGGCCCTATAGTTCCCCCACCTAGCCTTTTAATGTCTCCACATATCCCTATAAGGCTAATACATATTCTTATGTTACATCTCTAGCCTATACTACTACATCCCATGCATATATGGCTACATCTGTCTCTCTTACCAATCCCTATAAATCTAGTGGTGGCCTCTTAACCTCCACCATAGGATCTAACCCTACCCGCCAAGCCATATACCACTGTACACCCTAGATCAACCATGACCAACCTTGATGGTATCTCCTCAAAATATGGCCCATTTGTCTCTTAAGGCAAGGGTATGGGTTCATCTATATCATCCCTCATATATTGAGGGAAGGTAAGTAGTACATCTTGTAGTAGGATGAAATGCCTCCTAACTTGTGCCATAGATACCATCTCTAGCTCACTGGCTCGTCTCCCTCTAACCCATAATGAGCTATGTAAGCCAATAAGCTATTGTGCCTATCCTTTAAATATGGGGCATGTCAGGTTAGGTCTCCATAAAATATCCATAGGGATCAAACTCTGAATCATGCACCTATAATAAGTAATGTCACACACTACACTATCTACTCAGGTCTATGCCATCCCATCTCTCTACCAGCTAAAAACCACCCTAAAGTTGGTTAGAATTGTGGTAGGTAGTCCTAATAGTCATGTCACCATGATATGCTCATATGCCTAATAGTAAAGTAAATGCTCAAGACATAAACTATATGACTCTCATAGTCTCAAATCCCACAACTCTTTATATAATTATGCCAAAAACATTAGTCCCCACATAAAAACAATCCACTACTTAACCATATATGCTAGCACACCCATCAATGCAATAAAAAATCTACCACCATCTACATCTAGTAATGCATATACTATGATCCCTATCATCATCAGGATGCTCAATTGATGTTACTCATCAACCATATATAGTGGCTCATAGGCAAAAATCATTGAATGATAGGTCACCTCACTAACATGCTCACCATATAATGCCACCATGTGCATATCATGATCCTCTCTCAATCATGTGAAGAACTCCTCACCCTAGAGTAGAAACCATAATATCTTATATACATCCTCTTACATCACTGTCAACTCTCTGGTTGGTAAATAGAAGGTATTGGTGGTGTCATCCCACCTCTCAATTAATGTTATCATTAGGCTCACATATCTAGTGACTCTTTAATATCATCACACTCCTAACCCCATATCTACCATATGCTCCCACTCATTTGGGGTGACATACCTCCTCATTCATGTTAGTAACCTCAATAGGTGATCCCATACTGTCAATTCTAGCCTCGCCTATATCCATACATGCACAACTCAAGTCACACTTTCTAATATAATCTATAACCACTTTTTTCCCTTCTCTATAGAAGAACTACATTGGTCTGAGGCCCTCCACCAAGATATGTAGGTAGCACTCAATTAACACAAGGTCTTCTAAGGTTAGTTCAGCCATATACCCATCTAACTATCTACCCTACTCTCCCTCTCTACCTTAGGCTTCACTGCCTCTCTCTCTTCATTCTAGGCCCAACTGCTTATCACAATTATATGCCTCATGGCTTATATCCATACCCCTTAATCTTATGCCCTATCTTTTAAGCCCTAGGTATTCTGACCTATCCCAACCTCTCTTTTTAAACACAATTTTAACCATACTTTAGATATTTTTCCCTAGGCTCTAGGAGTACTACATTTGACTATGGCCTTCAATCAAGCTATGTAGGTAGCATTGAGTCAAATAGGGTCTTTTGAGGCTATCTCAACCATTAGGTTAGTGGACTACTTCAATTAGTGATCCAAGCTGACCCTTTCTCTTATTTTCTAGTTCTTCATAGTCACTGATGTTAGTTCATATGTTGACATCAATGCTTGGTGTTGGTCAACATTGGTGGACCCTGCTGACATCGATGATTGGTTTTACCATAGGGCCAAATGAACCATCCCCAAAAATATAAATTTTCAACTAAAATCTACACCAAATCTCTCCCAACTTACCCTAAACCTACCCCACCCTATTTCCTACCCCTCTACTAACATTTTCTTCCCCCCCAAATCTAAAATTTACCTACAATAGAAAATTAACCAATTCATATTAAAAACCAAATCATAGAGACTCTTACCTCATCTCTTTGTCTCCTTTCGGCTGACATAATTGACTCTTATGGTAGCATGCCTCCCATTGGGTCCCCTCCTAGCTCAACCATATCAATTATAGTTAGAGCTCTAGTTTTCTCACATAAAATGTTGAAAATGAGTTTGGTGGGATACCAAACCTACTTTTGTTATGTTTGGTCACCCACCAACATAGGCAGACTTGACTTAATCCACCAACATTGGTACTTAAGCCCACTGATATCAAAAATTTTGTCAACAACAACATTATTTATTACCAACATTAATAATGTCATCAAATTTCACACCATTGAATTAATGTTTCCACCAAAAACCAACACCATTCTTTAGACTTTACCCATACTCTAGGACAATTTGGAGATCGTGTATATCTCCCTGACCACAACTAATAACCTAGAAATCACATATATCTCCCCTACCATGATAACCACCCTTGGAGATCACTTAAATCTCCACCCATGATGTATTTTCTTAAAGGTCATGACTATCTCCTCACTCATTAACCCTTTTACACCAACCTTTCATTACTTGTCTTGACTACTTATGTTATTCCACTATAGTTGGATGTTATACACATGCATGTATATTATGTGTTTTCAATAGTGACCAAGCTCATCCTATCACCTACAACCCTTTTGTGTTTCCCAGGGGCACTTCATACCTTAGATACCTAGGACACATAAACCATTGGAGCTATAACTTTGATTATTTTGACCTTCTCAGCTATCACTTACAAGTTGTGCTTGGGTGATTTATATCTAGGTCTTCCTAAACCTTACCTGTTCTTAAATTTATCAACTATAGCTCATAATAGTATATGCACACATAGTGATACCACATTCTTCTCTACTCACACAATTTGATTTTTATCAAATTGGTACCTAATTTTAGTTTCTCTGTCATCGATTATTTTTTGAGGGGGGATACCTCATTCACTACCTCATGCACCTAACTCTTGTTTTTGTCTTGCAACTTGTTAGTGTAAATTACAAGACAAAAAGGGGAAAATTTAGACAATAAAATTGAGTCACACACATGCATAGCTCCTTGTGTCAAAACCCCCCTTAAGCTTATTTTTAAATAATAAAAATTAACCTCCCTAACCCATGCTTTTACCCCTCACATATTTAATTCATTTAAAATACTTAATTAATTTAACTGAAAACCCCTTATGTCACCTTACTTGGCCACCTCATCCTAAGAGTAAGTCTTACCTAATGAGTCACCTTAAGACTTAGTCCCCTTATCCTAACTACCCAAGACTTATTCTCACCTCAAAATTAAATTCCTAACCAATTACATCCTTAACATCCTATTTCTACAATTTTGTAATGGGTGCCACACTTGGCATGAGGAGCAATAGAAAACTAGCCAAAAATAGTAGTTTTACTTATTCTGAGGCTATTAACATTGATTAACCCATGACTGATGTTGGTGGGATCACCGACATCAGTTATATAAGCCAAACTCCAACCTAATGTTTAGGTCAACAAAAAACAAGAAAACTACTTATTTGTATCCAAGCTCTCAGTATTCAAATTTCAACATCCTGCCTTACTATTATCTTGCATAAGTAAATGCATATCAAGACTCAAGCTCTTGAGGACCAAAAACACTTGATTATTTTCTCTATTCAAGGCATCAATTCAAACTACCTGATAAGAGCCATCCATCTAGCACTTAGCATTTATTCACCACTATAGCTAAGTATATCACTTATTGTATAGTTCTTTTAAGTAGTTACTTTGTTGTCACTTTACATCTACTATTCATTACTTTACACATTCTTAACTGAACCCCCATAAGGGAGTTATAAAGCTTCCCTAATTTTTCCCCCTTGACCTGACACACTAAACCTCTGACTAGATCCCTCTAAACCATACTCTTTCTCTCACAACTCTCTCCAACCTCCCAAACCTAACCAAAACCATTTCCCAAACATAGAAAAGCCTTCTGCAAGATCCTAGGAAATTATTTCCCCTACCAACCTCAAAAGCCTAATCACCATCAGTCACCTTCACCCAACAACCTCAGCAACATAACCAATATCGGTCACTTCATTACCAATGTCGGTGACTATGGATTTCCTGACCTTCCCAAAACCTACCTAAACACCTTCTAAAATACAAATAAAATATACCACCTACACTCTATTACTTTATATTATAATAAAGTTGTGAATAATGGTAGCATTATCTCTCTTTCACTCTCTTTTTACCTCTCTTTTAGTTATTTATTAGTCTTTTATCTCTCAAAAGTGGACTGTCATCTCTATAGAAGTTTGACACTTCCTAGAACAAGCATGTAGCTTGGCAGCCCACTCATTTATTTACTAACAAAATTTTTGTGATAGTGTTTTCTTACTTGTAGGTAGTCCTCTTCAGCCAAAGAGGAGTGCTCACAACATCTATATATGATGTGCAAACCAATCTAGGTTCATTCTAATCACTTATCCCTATCATTCTTCTCTATCTCTCTTTAGACTTAAAATAGACAAATTTTAGCAAAAGAAGCTTTTCCTTGATTTCCTACAGAGTGGATATTTCGGATGAGCTAAAAAGGACACTTTTAGGAACATTTATGAACAAATGATGATTTTAGGATTAATAAAAAGTTCCAAACTTTGATCTCTAAGAATTGTATTTCACTTCCTTATACCTAAACTTATATATTTTTCTCTCAAAAACCTAATTTCATCCAACTCGATACAAAATCCTTACAATTAATGGCCATGGTAACTAATATATGAGAGTATAATTCATTATAAAAGTGATATTAAAGAGGTTTTAATGAGTTAGGATGCATAATTCTTCAAATCTCTACAAATGGGTCTACTAGTGGGGTTTTACAAGGGTTTAAGAGTGATCTGGGTCCTTAACAATTGTTCATAAAGCTTGGGCCCTAAAAATCTTAACCAATGCCAAAAAAATTAGTGTATTAAACCATTTAACTCTCTGAAAGTCCTTAGCTTCCCTTTCAAAAGGTGTGCACTAGGGTGAGCATGTGAAAAACTATCTCAAGGTGGAAAATAGGTTTTTTAGGTAGTATCTAGTACTACTTGGCCAAGATGATCAATTCTAATACTTTGTATGGATCAAAATTGGAATTAATTCACCTTATGACCTTATGATCATGTTAATGATGTTTTTAAGTTCCCTCATGACCTTGATTTAGTTTCTTTTACCCCCTTTTGATGGCTTTATCTTGAGATGTCAAGAACAAGCATAGGTGTTTATATAATTTGTTTAATATATTGACTTCATGATGAGTTTATAGGATAATATATACTTTTTTCAACATTAATGACCTATATATGATGATTTGGAATCATGATATAGGCTCGATAAAGCCATTCCTCATTACCCTGCATAGAAATAACTCTTTCTTTTAAACTACAGACTTATTTGCTCATGTAAATGGCCAAAATTACCTTTTATTATGGTTTTATAAGTGTTATTGAGATATTTTAGGATCTTATATTAGTTCTCAAATCATTTGAATGTGAAATTACCCTTTCTTTCCTTGATTTATAGCTCAAAATTGACTCTTTTAGCCTAGTCATAATGCACATGCCAACCAATGGGTAATTGATGTGCTCATGGAAGTTGATAAGATTACCAAATTAATTTAATGGCTCAAAAATTCCATTTTTATGCATAATATTTCTTATTTTCTCCATCAGGTGGTTATGAGGGTTTAGCAAAGTATATTTAGAGGTCCAGATCTTCTTAAGGATTTTTCATAATGTAAATATGTCTAATGAGAGACCACTTTCCATGAAAATTTTGATTATTTACCCCCTAATCATCAATTAAAATCATGGGCTCCCATATAAATACTCTTCAAGTTCTCTACATAGTTAAAATGATCTTTAGGAGGCTACCAAGATGTGTATATAAGGAAGGACCCTAAGAAAGTCATAGAAAACAATATTTATGTAGATTTATTCACTTCACTAGCTTCTTCAAGGTCTAATTGACCTTACAAAATGTCTCCAAGTCTACCAATTGAATAACTAGTTCATGAAAGAGTCAAAAATGAGGATTGTGTGCCTTGAAGGTTTTAGGCTTGTCTACTAGATTTATGTACTTTCCATGAAAGTATCTTGTATGCATCATGCTCATATGGCTATTCTAGAGGAATTTCCATGTATATGAGCTATAGGTGAGTGTCTAATTGATCTTGACTATAGGTATTACCTAGAGCCCCATGATCTCTTGGTCCTATTATCATCATTATATTTATACATTTTTTTTGCATTAGATATTTCCTATATAGACCACTAACCCTTAGTTTTCATGAACTATATTAAAGGATGCCTATGTTTAACATGGCTATAGGTATGCTTTATAAGGTTAAATTGACTATAGCTCAATATGTTGTGAAGGTCATCACATCCTCTTTAATCCATTTCATCATGCTATTCTCATTAATTATCTCTTGAATCCAAAAAATCATCATAATACCATGATACCACTCTCCATTTACCACTTGATATCAACTTTATACTAGTTGAAGGAAAGCCTATAGTTGATGGATGTAGGTAAGTTGATAGTTGACCTAGCTAGTATTTATCCTAGAGCACTACCTTCATCTTATTAATGAGATTATTTCATCATGTTCTCTTGATACATTCTCTTGTCTTCCTAAACCCAAAAATGAAACTTACTTTATCGAGCATGATATCATCATCATGGCTTGAAAGAAAGACTATATCCTTAAGTGGTTATAAGTATACATTTTCAAGGTGTATGATTGAGCTAAGTTTGGTAACTCTCTCATTGAATTCCCTTCATACCAAAATTTACTTGAATCTCTTTACAAGATTATGTATACTTCATACCATATCATCATGCCATCCTTATGAGTATACCCTCTCTTACTCCTATATACTTAACTGCACCTTTGTCTATAGGTCCTTGTCTGGATTGAGTCATGATTTAGGCCTTAGAGAGTTAGAAAAAGATGACAAAAGGTGTAAACATGTCTTTAAATTTCAAATTATTTCAAAACAAACTGAAATGACCTCCTTGAAATGTTGTACTCCCTTGAAGTATACTTAAATTACTATTCATCATCTTGAATGTGTGACTATGAAAGTTACTATAGGTCTCTTTTGAGCTCATATCATGATGGTTCTTGAATTAGACCTATATTATCCTTTAATCTCTATATTGAGGTTAAAAATCCTAATAGTATTTATATGGTTTGAAATTTTTTACCATCTTTATCACCTTGATATGTCTTTTTTTTTTCAAAACACTTATCAATTGTAGGTTATGAGGTGAACTTTTATGCTTCTTTAACCCTATTTGAACCTCATATATATACTTCCTAACATATGTTTTAAGTATAACATGTCCATGATTATCTTATGCATTATGGTGTTTATTTAGTCTCCTTTCTTCTTGAAAATGTCTTAAGACTACTAAACCCCTAATTGTAGCAATATTTTTACTCAAAACCAAGCATATATGTGAGTGTCTTGAGTGACACTTTACTGCCTAATGATAGTTTATGATCATGTATAAAGTCATCATATGAACAAGAACCATCCATTTTAACATGATACCCTAAATCATATGTTCATACCATGATGTCATCCTCTATAAAGTTATGTTCTTTCCCAACTAAATATGACTCTGATCTGATTGTGTTGTATGAACATAGATTGGAGTTCACCTTGAAAAAGTCACCATTCATGGATATGATAATTATCATTTGATCACTTTAATCATGATGAAATATATTGAGCATAGAATTTGAAAATACATATTCTTTATATGCTATTGGCTAATGTGCTTCATTAAAAATCTCATGACTGTAGGTGTCATGATTATAGGCCTCTTTTCCTTGGCTATAAC
Organism: Torreya grandis; assembly: GCA_037957365.1. Classification (NCBI taxonomy): domain Eukaryota; kingdom Viridiplantae; phylum Streptophyta; class Pinopsida; order Cupressales; family Taxaceae; genus Torreya; species Torreya grandis. The sequence goes on from JARHVA010005630.1 coordinate 506,725, forward strand.
TTGCTTTCTTGGTGTGTATAACCTCTATCTCAATGACCATGACAAATTATTGTTCTTTCCTCCTTATGATAGTGAATTGATGGGATTGAGATGAATGGAAGGGATAATGATGGATGAGAGATGGCAAACCATGAATTAAGGGTGAAAAAAGAATGAACATAATGAGAAATAGTTGTGTATGTTAATGAGGATGGAAGAGACACAAGATGGAGAGAAAGATCATGAAAGGGAAACCTCAAAACTACCTTGAATCATCCTATGTAAGCATGATCTTATCCTCTACTAGATGTATCAATTTATAAGCCATTGGAGGAGGATAACAGGCTAAATTTTAAACCTAGGACTATGTTAATTACCTTAACAAATGTTAAAGAACCTTAATATTTGCTAAACATGGATTTTTAGATTATTGTGAACACATGATGGGGTTTTATATGAATATTTTTGAATAATATATTGAGAAAACATGAATGAAGAACATATGAATATGATGGAGATCCTTGCTAAGAAGAAAATAAGAAATCTTGAAACCCTTTATCTCTCATAGACTATAAAATTATTCATCCTTTTCTTGTAGGCTATATATTTAAACTCTCTTATCTTCTTGAGATATATTTGTTCTTAAAACATGTGAAAAGGACCTGATGGTTGACATGAAAAGGGGATTCATGTCCCTGAGAACTCGTTCAAACTTAAATTTTTCTGATATGATGCCTTGGTGAGGAGAAATTACAAAATAATTACTAACTTATTAGATGCAAGATTGTTGATGTATGCCTTAACTTTAAATGGATGATTCATGAGGGATAAATAACCAATTTTAGAACCACTTGATCCAAAAGGAATTGCTCTGAGTCTACTTTCTTTGGCATAAATTATAGACAAGAATTTTCACTCCTTTGACTATACTAGTTATAAACTTGAAGGGATTTCCTTGTTTACAAACTAGTAAGGTGAAGGAAATATATTCATTTTGAGCCTATTTTTCATCTTATTACCATTAATTTCTTATAGAGTCCCTATTATTCTCTATTATTCTTGTTCCTAAGCTCCACCATATGGATGGTCATATGATTCCATACCTTAACTTGAAAATATGCATGAAATGTCTCTTTTTGCCTTCTATTCCAAATTAAACTCTCCATCACCAAAAATATAACATGATATAAGTATATTGAGTAATAAAACATGTTAATATAAGTTTTAAGTAATTTTACACCTTTAAATGGCCAAAAATGGTAGGTGGGAGTTCAAAAAATACCATTTTCACAATTACAATTGCCTTAAGTGACCTTTTTTCAAATATGGAGCTTTATGAGTAAGGGACCCAAAAAAATCTAGGTAGGGCCACGGGGGGCCAAGGTGGTAGATCTTATAAGTCTTCCAAAGTTAATAAGGAAGGCTTCTCCTCTAGAGTTCGAAGGTCAAGGTGGATTGCTAGTAAACCTACCTTGAAGGCCAGACTTATTGAGTATTTGGAAAGTTCTTCAAAGGAAGCAACCCAGGAGGAAGAGTCTAAGGAGCTAGAAATCTAAGAAATTTTTGAAGACACTAGAGGGAAGTAGGAGACTAGGGATTTTGATGTTACTGAGGAGCATGGTGCTGACACTATGGAAACTGCTAACAATAAAGGAATATTATATGTCGAGGAAGCTAGTGGGGAAATAGAGAATGAGATTGATTGGAAATCCAAAATTGGGGCCCTAAAGGATTGTATTCAGAAGCTGAAGCAGATTTTCACCAAGGGACTTTAGAATACAATTCTCCCAAACATGTCTATGCTGAAAGAAGTGGGTAATACTAGGCCTGCTGACAATGTAGAGAATACTGAGAAACTTAATGATCTTTTCAAATCAATGGTTATATAAGGAGATACCCCTCTAACTCTAGTATTTCTATTTCTTGTTTATTTTGTTTTTGTGTCTGTTAGTTCTCGGCTAGTGACATCATCTCTTTAAAGGCATATTTTGTTTGATTGCCTTCTTGTCTTTTTTGCTCTGTGAAGGGTTCGATCCCTGGTTTACCACCTTACCTTATCAAAAACATAAAGTCATATATATAAATGTTTTAAAAGGTAATTTGACTAATTTAATGTCCTTTTAATACCATATTTTACATTTAAAGACCAAAATTTGTCCTTTTCTAGAAAAATAACATAGTTTTTCAAAGGAAAACTAACATTGAATGTCATATAGGAATATCATAGCCCTATATAAGACTTAAAATGATATTTTAATGCATTTTGGTCATATTATTTGGTTCATATCTCATTTCATACCTTCATTGTACCAAATTATGCTAAAAAACTTCATGACAAGTCATAAACTATCTCCTTTTTGCCATATCCTTCATTACACTTTCAGATCATAGAATAAATTGAAACTCTATCAAAACCTTGGAATGACACTTGACACTTATGAATTAAACTAAAAAATTCAGTTTTCACTTAGAAAATTAGACATCATGACAACTATGAAATTTTTTTTACTACAAGGTTTGGAATTTTTCCTTTATAAGCTAAATTACCAATAGGTAATTTAGAAATTATATCTACCCTTTCAGGGTCAATAAAAATACCTTCCTTCATGAAAATATGACTGAGAATCTCACCTTAGGTGACATTAAACATGATCTTATTTGGTCTTGAATATATGTCATACATTTTTCATCTTTCAAATACTCCCTCTAGGTGGTGCACATGATCTGACCTATACTTAGATAACACAGTTAGGTCATCCATATATATAATTATGCACTTACCTATGATTCCCTTAAAGGTAAAGTTGATTTCCATTTTAAAGGTTCTAGTGATTTTTATTAGCCCAAAAGGAATCCATTTGTAGGTAAATGTGCCCCATTTAGTGGTGAAAGTGGTTTTAGTTATATTTCTTGGATTAACTAGGCCCTGGTTATAGCTTGAGAAGCCATCTAAGATGGACATCATCTGGGACCTGCTTACCATTTGGATCACCTCATTTAGTGAGGGGAATGGGTATTTGTCTTTATTTGAGGCCCACTTCAAATTTTGGAAGTCCACATAAGGAAATATTTCACCATTCTTCTTTTTCACCAAAACCAGGTTAGCCACCCAGGAGGAGTGGTAGGCTAGGAAAATTATCCTTGTAGAGATTAATTTTTGAACCTCTTTGTGAATAAAGGGTTCCAATATTAAGTTAACTATCTTTTTCCTTTGTTTGAAGGGTTTTTGGTCAGGAATTAGGGGGATGGTGTGAGTAATTACTCTTGGAACAAAGACCTTAAGGTCTCCATAAGCCCAAGAAATTACATCCTTATACCTTATAAATAATTTCTATAATTATTCCAAATCACGGTATATAAAATTTAAACCCATGTTAATTGTTTGGAGGTTCTTGATAAAGATTATATTAATGAGTTAACACTTATGATCTTCAAATTTAAGCCTTTTATCCTGGAAGTTTGGGTCTAATGCATCAAAGTCTCTTTTGAGTGAAATCATCTCCCATGAATTTCTAGGATCCCATCCTTATCCATCTCTATCTTGAGGTTGTCTCTATATTTTTCATCTATGATCCAGGCTTCAAATATCCCCTCATTACTAAGTAACTAGATAATTTTCTGGTCATATTCAAAGAACTAGAAATTAGTCACATTATTTGGGATGAAAGGATAAAGAGTGAGTTCCATAGAGAAATATTATAGCTTAGTGCCATCTAGAGGGGTCAAGTTCACCACAAATGAAGATAGAAATTTTTATACCTAGTTTTCCTTCCAAGTAATAGGGATGAAATTGAATGCATTGTAACAATTCAATTAGGTCCCAAGATTTGTGTTTATACCTTCTGGGGTATGATAGTTTACATTGAAACTTAGTTTTGATTCGGTTTATACTAGTTCAGATTTGTTGAGTATTATTATTTTATTTTCCTCATGTCTTAATACAAATTGAAATCCTAGGATTAGAGCTTCATATTATACTAAGTTATATGCACAAGGGAACTATAGCCTATTAGATGTTAAACATTTCCTCCCTAAATTATCTACAAGGAAAACACTAGCACCACTACCTTATTTGGAGTGAGATATATCTACATAAAAAGACTACAGGCTAAGTGTACTTGGGTTTTGATTGGTCTAGTTTTTTGGATGTTTGATGCTTAGTGTGTAGATTCCTAGGTCTAAGGAAGCTAGGTTTATTTATTCATTAATGGTGTTATATTTGGTGACCATGTGTTTCATACATGGTTCCCTATCCACTCATATTTATTTAGATAATCCACTCTAAGGCAACCACATATGTGAGAAATTTATGGCCATATATCCATTTAAGTCTTTAGACCAATCTTTGCTAAGGAACATACCATAGGCTTTTAGGATGTCAACCATTTGAATGTCTATAAAGTGTTGAATCCTATGTTCAGATTCCAAATAGATTTATATGTTTAAAAACTCACCTATCACTTTAAAATTTTATTTATCCAAATGGACTACTACTTTATCTAATTTTATGGGGGTTAGGTCATGTTTATCACATATTCCTATTGACATCACATTCATTCAGGCTATAAAATAGACTAAATAGTTATGAAGATCATTTATAAATAAATGGATGGTCAAAAGGAATGGGGGAAACTCCATCTTATTATTATGGATAATCACATTGGTGTGTACTTCTCTTAGTTTTGGTTGGGCCTCTATGGTTAGCTTTTAGGTCAGAGATTTTAATAAAAGGTCATGTTGCTTTATGATTTGGGCAAGATCATGACATGTAATGTTATCCTTGATTTTATTCATGTCCACCAACATGTTTTAACCCCATTTAATTTGATAGTGGGGTTTCCATATGTGTATTAGGCTCTTGAGGTCTTGGAGGTGGAGGATCATTCATAACATTTTGGTCCAATGGAGTTGCACCATTATTCAGGAGACTCAAGGCAGTAAGGGGTTATTATTGCTACCTACTTCTAAGGGTGTAATTACTTCTTTGGAATTTCTATAATTCCTACACCTCACTAATACCTTCCTCTAGCTCATTTTATTCTTAGACAAAGAAATCTAAGGTTTCTAATACCATGGTAGTACTAGAGGCTTTACCTAAGTTAGAGGATTCTAGATGGTTGGGAACTACCTCACATTATTCCATTTCCATCTAGAAGATTTCTAAATCATTATTGAACTCCATGTAATCCATCTCTCCATGTGCTATTATGTTGTGAACTTAACACCAATTGGGTAAAGCTATCTCAAAGATATTTATCTTGAGGAGATTATTAGGTGAAGGTTATGGGGGGTTATGAGGGTGATTTTAGCTCTTATTTGGTCTTTGATACATGAAATTCTTATTGGAAATTTTTACATTAAAGTTTCTCAACTATATTTTTATCACTAAGAATGATCCAGACAATAATTCAGATAACAATTTGGGTGATGGGTCCACCCCATTTGATGGCGAAACTTTCAGGAGCCATAACTTTGCAGCATAGCTCCAATTGACTCGCCGTTTGAACCGTTGGAAAGATAATAATGAAGGGAATGTCGTGAGATGGCATGAGCTTCGCTCAATGAATTTTGACCCCCTAAAACCCAACAGAAGTGTCCCAAATTTCAATTTTATTAGTCCAGTCTAAAAATAGTAAGTTTCTAAAAATAGTAATTCCTCGAATTTTGTATTGTTGTAAATCATGGAAGTCGAACCAATTCATCTCCCTCGAGATTGGTGACCTTCCACATCCTCCCCACACCTTCAAAACATGTATAAATGAAGATGTAACCCAAGATGGAAATCATACATCTCTTCTCAGAGATAAGCATATGTTTGGGTCTGCAATTTTGATAAATAAAACATCTCTTTTCAGAGATATCATTATTTGAATTGTGTTATTCTTATTTCTTTGAATTATTTCAGCCAAAGCTTTTGAGGTTTGGATCAGTGGTATCAGAGCGGATTGTCTTGAGAGTGTATGATCCTAAGAACAAGGTCAGGCTATAAAAAGCTTGGGTGGGAAACAATAAAGCTTCCAAATTTTCCACTTATTCGCTCCAAATGACTTCAAATGGCAGACAACACCGAGACATTTGATCCTTTCAAGGAAATGGTGAATGAAGCCCTCTAATGGCAACAAGCACAAATGCTACAACAATTTGCCCAAATTCTTCAAACACTTTTGATGGGAAATTTTGGATCTACGGCTCCACTTCCTGGCTCCTCAACTAGGGAACATCCTTTCAGTGCCCCAACACACTTCAAGGTCTAGGTAAATTTTGATATTCCTACATTTGAAGGCAAAATTAATGCCGATGCAGTAGAAAATTGGTTGGATCAATTGTCTTCCTACTTCTCTGTAAATAATTTCACCGATGGAGAAAAGATTACTTTTGCTCTTTTAAAATCAACATTGCCTGTGAAAAACTAGTGGGAAGTGTAGAAAAAGAGGTTCAGCATAGATGACATTGGCCTTGAGGTGGAACCTACCTGGGATAATTTTTTGGAAGCGGTGAAAGAAGAATACTATCCCATTGGAGCATATGATGATCTCTACATACAATGGCAACAACTTCACCAAGGTAAGGAACAATCTGTTCAAGATTATACTAATATTTTCCATTCTCTATCTATGAGATTAGGCACCCAAGAAAGTGAGAGACACAAGGTTCTCAAATATCATGGTGGACTACAATGGTGCATACAGGGAGAAATGGAACTCTTCAATTTGGAAACCATTGGTGAGGCATACAAGTTCACAGTGAAGATTGAGTAGAAGCATGGAAGAATGAATATAAAGAACCAATCTTCAAAATGGAAAAGCGACAAAGAAGGCCAAAATTGGAAGCAAAAGAAAGGAAAGACTGGGAAGTGGTGTGATTATCAAAAATCTAGAACTCACTCCAAAGAAGAATGTTGAGCTATCAAATCACTGCTTTCTGAGTCACAATCCTCTGCTCTACCTCATACAGACCCTGCAGTCGAAGAGGTTGAAGAAGAAATTATAGATGCTAATCCTGAAGCCATTGTTGCTTCATCACAGACACATGACAAGATGCTAGATGACAAGGAAAGGTTGTTTCACTCTAAGTTATGGGTGAAAGGTAAGCCTCTACATTTCATTCTTGATAGTGGAAGTCAAAAGGATTTACTCTTTACTAATGTTGTGAAAAGCCTAAATCTGTCCATGAAGCCTCACCCAAAACCATACAGTATTGGATGGTTGAGTCCAGGGAGAAATCTCCGTGTTACCCACCAATGTCTTCTCTCATATGCAATACAACCTTTCCAAGACGAGGTCTTATGTGATGTGGTCAATCTAGATGTTCGTGATGTACTCTTTGGTTAGCCATTCATGTATGATCGACATGGTATATATAAATCAAGAACTAGAAGGATCACTCTCACTCTTGGAACACGACGCTATAGGGTAATAGAAGTACCTCCTTCTACATCTGTCTCTCTGATTAGTGCCAAGAAATTTATTCTCATGGTGGTCTAGCCATAGGAATCTAAGAGGGTTGATGTTACAGCCCTGACTACACAAACAACACAACAACAGAATCAAATAGATATCAAGCTAAAAAAGTTCACAACATTCCATCCACAGACTGATGGTCAGACAAAAATTGTGAACAATCAGGTATGTAACAGGAATCAAATCAAAGTAAAACTACCACAGTTGATGAAAAGTCTTGTTGCAATAGGGACCATTGCTTCTCAAGGAGGGAGGAATGATCTAGACAATAATTCGGATAACAATTTGGGTGATGGGTCCACCCCATTTGATGGCAGAACTTCCGGGAGCCATAACTTTTGCACTGTAGCTCCAATTGAATCGCCATTTGAACCGTTGGAAAGCTAATGAGGGGAATGTCGTGAGATGGCATGAGCTTCGCTCGATGAAGTTTGACCCCATGAAAACCAATAGAAGCGTCCCAAATTTCAATTTTATTAGTCCAGTCTAAAAATAGTAAGTTTCTAAAAATAGTAATTCCTCGAATTTTGTATTGTTTTAAATCATGGAAGTCAAACCAATTCATCTCCCTCAAGATTGGTGACCTTCCACATCCTCCCCACACCTTCAAAACATGTATAAATGAAGATATAACCCGAGATAGAAATCAAACATCTCTTCTCAGAGATAAGCATATGTTTGGGTTTGCAATTTTGATAAATAAAACATCTCTTTTTAGAGATAACATTATTTGAATTGTGTTATTCTTATTTCTTTGAATTATTTCAGCCAAAGCTTTTGAGTTTTGGATCAGTGGTATCAGAGCAATTTGTCTTAAGAGTGTATGATCCGAAGGACAAGGTCAGGCTACAAGAAGCTTGGGTGGGAAACAACAGAGCTTCCAAATTTTCCACCTGTTCGCTCCAAACGACTTCAAATGGCGGACAACACTGAGACATCTGATCTTTTTAAGGAAATGGTGAATGAAGCCCTCTAACAGCAATAAGCACAAATGTTACAATAGTTTGCCCAAATTCTTCAAACACTTCCGATGGGAAATTCTAGCTCTATGGCTCTACTTCCTAGCTCTTCAACCAGGGAACATCCTTTCAGTGCACCAACACCCTTCAAGGTCTAGGTAAATTTTGATATTCCTACATTTGAAGGCAAACTTAATGCCGATTCAGTAGAAAATTGGTTGGATCAATTGTCTTCTTACTTCTCTGTAAATAATTTCGCCGATGGAGAAAAGATTACTTTTGCTCTTTTAAAATCAACATTGCCTATGAAAAATTGGTGGGAAGTGTACAAAAAGAGGTTCAACATAGATGACATTGGCCTTGAGGTGGAACCTACCTGGGATAATTTTGTGGAAGCGGTGAAAGAAGAATACTATCCCATTGGAGCATATGATGATCTCTACATATAATGGCAACAACTTTGCCAAGGTAAGGAACAATCTGTTCAAGATTATACTAATATTTTTCATTCTCTATCTACGAGATTAGGCATCCAAGAAAGTTAGAGACATAAGGTTCTCAAATATTGTGGTGGACTACAATGGTATATACGGGGAGAAATGGAACTCTTCAATTTGGAAACCATCGGTGAGGCATACAAGTTTGCAGTGAAGATTGAGCAGAAGCATGGAAGAATGAATATAAAGAATTAGTGTTCAAAATGGAAAAGTGACAAAGAAGGCCAAAATTGGAAGCAAAAGGAAGGAAAGACTGGGAAGTGGTGTGATTATCACAAATATGGAACTCACTCCAAAGAAGAATGTCGAGCTATCAAATCACTACTTTCTGAGTCACAATCCTCTGCTCTACCTCATACAGACCCTACAATCAAAGAGGTTGAAGAAGAAATTATAGATGCTAATCCTGAAGCCATTGTTGCTTCATCATAGACACATGACAAGATGCTAAATGACAAGGAAAGGTTGTTTCACTCTAAGTTATGGGTGAAAGGTAAGCATCTACATTTCATTCTTAATAGTGGAAGTCAAAATAATTTACTCTCTACTAATGTTGTGAAAAGCCTAAATCTGTCCATGAAGCCTCACCCAAAACCATATAGTATTGGATGGTTGAGTCCAGGGAGAAATCTTCGTGTTACCCACCAATGTCTTTTCTCATATGCAATACAACCTTTCCAAGATGAGGTCTTATGTGATGTGGTCAATCTAGATGTTTGTGATGTACTCTTTGGTCAGCCATTCATGTATGATCGACATGGTATATATGAATCAAGAACTAGAAGGATCACTGTCACTCTTAAAACACGGCACTACAGGGTACCAGAAGTACCACCTTCTACATCTGTCTCTCTAATTAGTGCCAAGAAATTTGTTCTCATGGTGGTCCAGCCACAGGAATCTAAGAGGGCTGATGTTACAGCCCTGACTACACAAACAACACAACAACAAAATCAAATAGATATCAAGATGACAAAGTTCACAACATTCCATCCACAGACTGATGGTCAAACGGAAATTGTGAACAATTAGGTATGCAACAGGAATCAAATCAAAGTAAAACTACCACACTTGATGAAAAGTCTTGTTGCAATGGGGACCATTGCTTCTCAAGGAGGGAGGAATGATCCGGACAATAATTCGGATAATAATTTGGGTGATGGGTCCACCCCATTTGATGGCAAAACTTTTGGGAGCCATAACTTTTGCACCGTAGCTCCAATTGAATTGTCGTTTAAACCGTTGGAAAGCTAATAATGAGGGTAATGTCGTGAGATGGCATGAGCTCCACTAGATGAATTTTGGCCCCCTAAAAGACAATAGAAGTGTCCCAAATTTCAATTTTATTAGTCCAGTTTAAAAATAGTAAGTTTCTAAAAATAGTAATTCCTCGAATTCTGCATTGTTGTAAATCATGGAAGTCAAACCAATTCATTTGCCTCAAGATTGGTGACCTTCCACATCCTCCACACACCTTCAAAACATGTATAAATGAAGATGTAACCCGAGATGGAAATTAGACATCTCTTCTCAGAGATAAGCATATGTTTGGGTATGCAATTTTGATAAATAAAACATCTCTTTTTAGAGATAGCATTATTTGAATTGTGTTATTCTTGTTTCTTTGAATTATTTTAGCCAAAGCTTTTGAGTTTTGGATCAGTGGTATCAGAGTGGTTTGTCTTGAGAGTGTATGATCCCAAGGATGAGGTCAGGCTACAAGAAGCTTGGGTGGGAAATAATAGAGCTTCCAAATTTTCCACTTGTCGCTCCAAATGAATTCAAATGGTGGACAACACCGAGACATCTGATCCTTTCAAGGAAATGGTGAATGAATCCCTCTAATGGCAACAAGCATAGATGCTACAACAGTTTACCGAAATTCTTCAAACACTTTCGATGGGAAATTCTGGCTCTACGGCTCCACTTTCTGGCTCCTCAACCAGGGAACAACCTTTCAGTGCCCCAACACCCTTCAAGGTCTAGGTAAATTTTGATATTCCTACATTTGAGGGCAAAATTAATGCCGATGCAGTAGAAAATTGGTTGGATCAATTGTCTTCCTACTTCTCTGTCAATAACTTCACCAATGGAGAAAAGATTACTTTTGCTCTTTTAAAATCAACATTGCCTGTGAAAAATTTGTGGGAAGTGTACAAAAAGAGGTTCAGCATAGATGACATTGGCCTTGCGGTGGAACCTACTTGGGATAATTTTGTGGAAGTGGTGAAAGAAGAATACTATCCCATTGGAGCATATGATGATCTCTACATATAATGGCAATAACTTCGCCAAGGTAAGGAACAATCTGTTCAAGATTATACTAATATTTTCCATTCTCTATCTATGAGATTAGGCTTCCAAGAAAGTGAGAGACACAAGGTTCTCAAATATCATGGTGGATTACAATGGTACATACGGGGAGAAATAGAACTCTTCAATTTGGAAACCATCGGTGAGGCATACAAGTTTGCAGTGAAGATTGAGCAGAAGCATGGAAGAATGAATATAAAGAATCAGTCTTCAAAATGGAAAAGTGACAAAGAAGGCCAAAATTGGAAGCAAAAGGAAGGAAAGACTGGGAAGTGGTGTGATTATCACAAATCTAGAACTCACTCCAAAGAAGAATGTTGATCTATTAAATCACTGCTTTCTGAGTCATAATCCTCTGCTCTACCTCATACAGACCCTGTAGTTGAAGAGGTTGAAGAAGAAATTATAGATGTTAATCCTGAAGCCATTGTTGCTTCATCACATACACATGACAAGATGCTAGATGACAAGGAAAGGTTGTTTCACTCTAAGTTATGGGTGAAAGGTAAGCCTCTACATTTCATTCTTGATAGCGGAAGTCAAAAGAATTTACTCTCTGCTAATGTTGTGAAAAGACTAAATCTGTCCATGAAGCCTCACCCAAAACCATATAGTATTGGATGGTTGAGTCCAGGGAGAAATCTCTTTGTTACCCACCAATGTCTTCTCTCATATGAAATACAACCTTTCCAAGATGAGGTCTTATGTGATGTGGTCAATCTAGATGTTTGTGATGTACTCTTTAGTCAGCCATTCATTTATGATCAACATGGTATATATGAATCAAGAACTAGAAGGATCACTCTCACTCTTGGAACACGACGCTACAGGGTACCGAAGTACCACCTTCTACATCTGTCTCTCTGATTAGTTCCAAGAAATTTATTTTCATGGTGGTCCAGCCACAGGAATCTAAGAGGGCTGATGTTACAGCCCTGACTACACAAACAACACAACATCATAATCAAATAGATATCAAGCTGAAAAACTTCACAACATTCCATCCACATACTGATGGTCAGACAAAAATTGTGAACAATTAGGTATGCAATAGGAATCAAATCAAAGTAAAACTACCACAGTTGATGAAAAGTCTTGTTGCAATGGGGACCATTGCTTCTCAAGGAGGGAGGAATGATCCGGACAATAATTTGGATAACAATTTGGGTGATGGGTCCACCCCATTTGATGGCTAAACTTTTGGGAGACATAACTTTTGTACCGTAGCTCCAATTGACTTGCCGTTTGAACCGTTGGAAAGCTAATAATGAGGGGAATGTCATGAGATGGCATGATCTTCACTCAATGAAGTTTGACCCTATAAAACCCAACAGAAGTGTCCCAAATTTCAATTTTATTAGTCCAGTTTAAAAATAGTAAGTTTCTAAAAATAGTAATTCCTCAAATTCTGTATTGTTGTAAATCGTGGAAGTCAAACCAATTCATCTCCCTCAAGATTGGTGACCTTCCACATCCTCCCCACCCTTTAAAAACATGTATAAATGACGATGTAACTCGAGATGGAAATCAGACATCTCTTCTCAGAGATAAGCATATGTTTGGGTCTGTAATTTTGATAAATAAAACATCTCTTTTCAGAGATAGCATTATTTGAATTGTGTTATTCTTATTTATTTGAATTATTTCAGGCAAAGCTTTTGAGTTTTGGATCAACGAATTCATTATTAATATTTTGTACCATTTTTTGAATGGCATCTAGTTCATTTTTTGTGGACTCTTGAGGCATGGTTTAGGTGTTATTAGCCATGACTAATGTTACTTGATGTTGAATTTGGGGAATCAGATATGGACCCATGCATTTAGGAAACATAGTGGTTGGTTTGAATTGGGATGACCCAATAGAAGTTGATTCATTATAGGGATCATCTAGGGCATAAGTGAACTCTATTTCATGCTAGGTAAGAAGTTCAATGCAAGCATTTGTAGTAACATACTAGGAGTATGGGTTATGGTGTAACCCTAAGGATCTAGTTACCTATCCACTTTGATGGCCCCTACATATGATAAGGATAGGTATTTTATAGATATGCCTTTTCTTAGGAGCATGGTTGTCTAAGGGTTTAAGGCATTATTGTAAATTTCAAGTGTTACTTGAGGGTTGTGTTGGTAAAGCATAATTACCCCGTTATACATATTTTTTAACCTAGAATTGAAATTTATAATGGGTTTATTGGGATCCCTTGTGATACAAGAAAACTATTGGTACAAGATGTTGGGACCTATTACTTGGCCAAATTAGGTGAGCAAAGAATAAATAGAATGGTCCCAACTTGGTATAGAATTTTTAGAAAGGTTTATGAACCAATCATAGGTAAAGTCCATTAGAGTAAAAGGGAATAACCTACATGTCACATCCTCATCTTCCACATTTAAGAGACTTAGGGAGGTCTTATATGAGGTCATATACTCCTTTATCATTTAACCTACACCAAGGATGAAATGAGGAAGATACCTCTCAATGTTCCTAGGTAAATCATGGATGACTCCTGAGATGTTAATGGTTAAGCCAACTAACCAAGCCATTTTTGTTTATGAATTTTGGCCAAGTTTTAGGAAGGAGTTGATAGGAATAATTATAGATCTGTGATGATTGGATCTAGATTTTACATGGAAAATAGGGGAAATGATCAATCTACCTTGGCAGGACCTAGTCCTAATAATAGTTGAACTAGTCTCTAAAATGTTGTACAATGAAATGATAGTTAATATGTTATTACCAACAACCTAACTCAACATATGTTCATAAAATTAGTTTAAATTAAAAACAAGCATGAAACATGACCTCTTTTTAATGCCAACTATTATTCACTCCAATCTGGTCCTTACCATGAGATGACCATGAGATTAGGCATTAATTCAAAAGGATAAAGTGGAGATAACCATGAACATTAGTCCTCCATTTTAGGACTAATTTGAGATCAGCCTAGGGCATGACTATTTGTATTGGACTTCACAAATGGAGTCTGCATGAATACTCTCCAAGAGATGTACTATTACCAATGTAAGTTCAATACTCTATGCTTCAAAAAATTTAAATCCAGCTATGAATACTTTTAATGTTGGGATTTTTATTTCTAAACACAAAGGGAAAGAGGAATTTTATAACCACTAAATAAACACCAAAAGAGAGGGAAGGGTAAGTGATGTAAAGCTAATTACTTCTTTGCCAACCTCTGCCTTAATCTTCATTAAGGAAATTTATTTTTGTCATTACAACATGCAAAAACTACTCACAATTTATTTTATCATGATTGTATGGGATATCATTAACCCTATTTGTACTTCTATCAACTCTACTAACACTTTTTCTAGTCTCAATTTCCCCTTTACTCAACTTTATTCCTTTCTTCTCTTTTCTTGAAAATGACTCAATGATTTATTAAACATACAATGATTCTAAGAATAATCTTAATGGTAATTGTTATTTACACCTTAGAGGTTCTCATCCTTTCCTTCCTATACCTATCAACTCAATCACAACCTTTCACAATGTATTAGGATAGTTCTATACAAATCTGCCCTATCTTTTATAATCATTGTAGCCATTTTCTTCTTATTTTCTTCTTCATATAGAGCTGTATGGATTCAAATAACACAACCACCCTCACTTCTAGATACACTTTTTCCTATACCATCCACTCACAAATTTACATCCTCCAAATCCTTATCTAGACCACTTTTCCAACCTATTTTCATTCTCCATTTAGGCCACTATCTAACCCTTGGACCTATAGTCTTCCAACATAGTATGAAAATGTACAAAAAACATTTTAAACCCTCAAAATATTTTTACTTACACTAATACCAAGCTTTTCACCAAATTTTGACACTTTTTAAGGGTTACAACTAGAGATATTGGATAAACCCAATATTAGGGCTTATAGGAACCTGAGACCACCTGAGAATGCTAAACACTCCATTATGAACATTTTATTGATTTTAAAATATCTAATTTAGGTTTTTTAGGTTTTTATTTATTTTTACCATGTTCTCTAATAATTAAATAATGCTATCTATTCCATTGTCTGAGTTTTCCATATGAAAATCTATTTAACTGTGTTAAGGTATTGTTAGTTCATAGGTTTGTATCCCTATAAAGGACGAACAAAACATATATAAAGGAAATAAAAATGTTCAATATATCCTTCAATCCAATCTCATAACTTAATTATATGCCATCAAGCACTTGATCACTAATGTAAAGACACTTATTTAAATGCACACATTCATAGTCCAGTCAAGAATGACTATTACAAGAAAATAGGGTCTGCCTACTAAATACTCATGAAAAAAAGAGTTTATTTATTATTTATAAATATTTTAAACATAAAAAATATTAATTTAATCTTTAGGAACTTTGGTTATAGTTTACCCATCTCGTTAGTAACTATCTTGATAAGTACATTTGATAATAAAATCTCTTTCACAACATAAGAGTTTGTGTATACAGATGCATAAACACTAATGGTTTAATTAAAATAACTTGTATATATTACATATAATCACAATAAAAAATTCCTTAAATAATAGTTAAATCAATTTTCAATTGTCATTTTATCATTTATTATGCTAAATATAGTTGGTAACACAAGTCACCAATATAAGAACAAGGTTTGTACTTAGTGTCAATTTCAATAGGGTTCTCTTCTATGTTCTTGACTCTTCAAGGTTAATTTTGAAAAACACATACATTAACCTTAAATAACACTTTAAAAATTTATAAAACTCATTATCCGCAATATTACAATATCAAAAGGATCAAATGCTAATCAAATTGTTTACTAAAGACTATATATGATTGTTCCCTATCATGAAGCCTAGTTGTCTCTACAAATGAGACTATTTGTAACTTCTCACAATGTTCCTTAAATGAATTTAGTGAATAAATAAAATCAAAACTGAAATAAATCACATTAACATAGAACTTACCATAGGATATTTTAAATACACCTCAAAATCTCATTTCTCAGACATGTAATATCAAAAGCAAAAAAAATTCATCAACCCAGTCCTCTATTCATCAACTTTCTCTATGTATAAGTCCATTCTTCATCAAATTAGAATTGAATGAAAGGTAATACTATAAAAAATTAGTCTCACACACTAAAAAAACTCCTATTTATAATAAAAGACTCTCAAAATAAGATTCATAATTGAATCTTGATCAAAATTTATAAGAAACCTTCTAGATCTACATGGGGTGGTGGACTGCCACCTCACTCTTACATTACTTATTCATCTATTTTCATCTTAGGAACCATTAAGAGACTAATATAATTATTTAAAACATTTATTTATCATTTACACCTCTTTCCACTCAATTAGACCCACTAATACATTATAAAAATTTGAAATTCTCTTTTGGAGGGAAACTATGCTTAAACTCAAATTCAAATTTACTCCTTAAAACATCTTATAGACATTTTATGATTCCCCAACATCATACTCCCAAGGGGAGAACAATATTTCCACCCATGTTCTTATTCTTCCTTCAAACACTAATGGAGGTGTGTGTGCTCTTGACTACTACACTTGTACTTTATCTTGCCTCTTTTCACATTTCTCCATGATACACTAGTAAAATACAACTAATTAATGAAAACATGTTCTTTATTATTCCCTTGAGGCATTCTCCATATTCCCACTTTTATTTTTTTTTTCTCTTGTTTCCAAGCACCTTCATGTGCTTTGTTTACTTCACTCTCCTTTGCATCAATTGTCAAGGAATTTTGGTTCTCTCCTTGCATGACTTCTCCTTCGTCTTACACCTATATCTTAAACTCAAAAACTACAAAATCATCTTGGGAAGTACCTTCATATGATTTAATTTTCCTTAACTTCATTAATTCCTTTATCTTGGACAATAATGCTACATTCCACATGTTTATGCTTTCCTTGGTAACCTCCTTAACCATTTCCCTATACATTTGATGAGGATCAAATCCATACTCTTGATTAAAAGACTCATACAATTTAGAATATACCCCATACCTCTCCTTATGTTGTTATCCTATTGCTCCTTTGGCTTCTCTTGCATCCTCTTGAGTGAGGATCTCTTCCTTCCTCATGCTATCTTGCCTCTAACATGGATGACATGTTTGTTCTCATACCATCAACAAGACTATACATGGAATGTTTTCTTCATTTTGATGTCTTTTGATCCCCACCTGGTCATGTGCCTCTTCCTCTTATCTCTTGAGCCTATGAATGGCCTTAACTATCTCTTCCTTCTCTTCATCTCTCAAACTTGCATTCAAACGTAACAAAGCAACATTAGATTTTAAATCATAAGGCTTGATTGCCTCCTTATCCTTCCTCTTTTTTCATTTTCTCCTTTCCACTTTTTGATTGATTGGCCATTTGATTGGATTATTTTTTATGACCCACCCAAAATGTGGATTTCCAAACTCTTTCACCTGCTCTATCTTGGTCAACATCTACTCCATTTGATGCCTCATCTCTACCCATCTAAAATATCTTTTTAATTTCTTCATGCACCATATTTTCCATGTGGATTTCATTCTTAACACTATCTTTAACTTTTATTTATACCTCTCCTTTCATCCTCATCTTGAGTACCTCACTTGGGCACATTCTTCTCCTTGTTTTGGTATCACTTGGACCATTCCCTTTGGTTCACACTTGAAACCTTCTATTTCTGATCACACTTAGGACTTACAAATTATTGTCCTTTAACACTACAACTATCTTCTCCTTATCAATCTCTCTTCATGAAATTTTATCTTCCTCTCTCTTGATCTTGTTAATATCTCTTCTATTTCAGGTCTGCCACCATAATGCTTACTATTTTCTATCACATACTATCAATAATGGATTCAAATCAATAATCAATCATAAAATGTATCATACCTTTCTCAAAATACCTTTTTACTTTGTCCTCCAATAATAATCCTTACTTACTTACCTATAACTATATTCAACATGCAACATTAACCATATAATCATCAATGTCTATACTTGTATTCACCTTCCCTAGAGCATTGAGATGGATCTGATACCAAATGATGTAGATCTAATTACTTATTTTCCAAAATCTACCTTAGTATTCTTTAAAACAATATATTTTTGTCATTCCAACATGAAATAACTAGTTACAATTCCTTTTATCATGATTTTATGGGATCTCATCAACCATCTTTGTCCTTCTATCAACTCTGTTAACAATTTTTCTAGTCCCAATTTCCCCTTTACTCAACTCTATTCTCATTTCCTCTTTTCTTGAAAATGATTTAATGATTCATTTAACATAAAATGATTATGAGGTTACTCTTAATGTCAATGGTTCTTTCCACTTTAAAGGTGCTCCTCTTTTCATTCCTAGACGTATCAACTCAATCAAAATCTTTCACAATGCATTAATATAATTCTATACAACTTTGCCTAATCTTTTCTAATCCTTGTAGCCCTTTTATTCTTGTTTTCCTCCTACTATAGAGGTATAAGGATTAAAATCACACAACCACCCTCACTTATATATACCCTTTTTACTATATCATCTACTCACAAAGTTACATTGTCGAACTCCTTATCTAGACCACTTTTCCAACCTCTTTTCATTCTCTATTTAGGCTTATTAGGCCAATATCTAACCCTTGGACCTACAATATTTCACCAAACTATGGAAATGTAAAAAATATTTTGAAAACCTAAAAATATTTTTACTTACACTAATACCAAGCTTTTCACCAAATTTTGACACTTTTTAAGGGTTATAACTAGAGATATTCGCTAAACCTTAGATTAGGGATTCTAAGAACTTGAGACCACCTGATAATACTAAAAATTGCATTTTGAGAATTTTATTGAGTTTAAAAGATCCAATTTATGTTTTTTAGGTCTGTATTTACTTTTACCATGTTCTCCAATTATTAAATAATGCTATCCAATCCACTATCTAAGTTTTCCATATGAAAATCCATTTAAATGTGTCAAGGTATTGTTAGTTCACAAGTTTATATCCCTATAAATGATGAAAAATAATATATAAATGTAATAAAAAGGTTAAATAAATACTTCAATCAATTCTCATAACTTACTTCTATACCTTCAATCAATTGACCACTAATTTAAAGACATTTCTTTAAATACACTCATTCACAGTCCAGTCAAGAATGACTGTTATAGGAAAATAGGGTCTATCTACTAAATACTCATGAACAAAAGAGTTTCCTACTTGTTTATAAATATTTAAAAATTAAAAAAGATTAATTTAACCTTTGATCACTTTGGATACATTCTTACCATTTGTTAGGAACTATCTTGATAAACACATTTGAAAATAAAAATTCTTTCACAACATATGAGTCTATGTATATAAATGCATAAACACCAATGGTTCAATTAACATCCCTTGTATATATAACCTATAATCACAATAAAAAAACCTTAAATAATAGTTAAATAACTTTTCAAATATCATTTCATCATTTGTTATTGTAAATGTAGTTTGTAACACAAGTCACTTATACAGCAACATGGTCTATACTTAGTGTGAATTTCAATAAAGTTCTCTTATGTGTTCTTGACTCTTCAAGGTTCATTTTAAAACACACATACCTTAACCTTAAATCAAACTTGAAAAAATTATAAAACTCATTATACATAGGATTCCAATAAAAAAGGATTAAATGCTAAACAAATTCTTTACTTAAGACTATATATGCTTATTCCCTATCATCAGGCCTTGTTGTCTCTACAACTGAGACTGTTTGTAAATTATCACAATGTTCCTTGAATAAATTTAGTGAATAAGAAAATCACAACCCAAATAGATAACATTAAAATATAACTTGCCATAGGTGATTCCAAATATGCCTCAAAATCTCATTTCTTAGACATGTAATATCAAAAGCACAAAATTTTTATCAACACAGTTCTCTATTCATCAACTTTCTCTATGTACAAGTCCATTGTTCATAAAATTATAATGGAATGAGAGGTCATCATAATAAAAATTAATATCACACACTAAAACTTATCCTTTTTATAAAAATACTCTTGAAACAAGATTCATAACTGGATCTTGATCAAAATTTACAAGAAACCTTCTAGATCTACGTGGGGTGGTGGACTGCCACCTCACTCTTACATTAATTATGCATATATTTTCATCTTAAGAAAATTCAAGAGACTAATAAGGTCATTTAAAACATTTATTTATAATTTTACACCTCTTTCCACTCACTTACACCCATAATACATTATAAAAATTTGAAATTATCTTTTGGAGGGAAAACAAACTTAAACTCAAATTCAAAATTTCTCATTCTTAAGACATCTTATAGAACTTGTATGATAATTAAAATATTCCCATACATCAATAAGGTAGAAAAATATGCCTCTAAGTCTCAAATGATAATAATTCAATAATAATTAAACTAAAGGACTCTACTATAGTTATATGACAATAGGCTGAGTTTCACTAATGTTTTACCTCTAAGAACATGTAGTGGGCAAAGTTTGAGGGGAGTGAAAGTATGTATTCAATTTTAATTCCTATCATAGATTAATATTAGAGTTTTGGCTTATTATCGAGAACACATAAAATCCATATGAAAATTTATATTTAAGCACACAAACTATTAACACTTACCTAAAATAGAAATGAAAGAACTCACATAGAGAATATAATAGCTGAGCACATCATAATCATGACATACATAAATTTATAGTGTTAATCCAATTAACAAAGCACTATTGATCATTTAAAAATGAGTATGAAAGAAAATTTCAAACACAAAGTACTCTTTTATAAAAAAATAGATTATATTCGTTATAAGAGTAAAACAATACTATAATAATCAATTTTGGCCATTGTTACATTCTTTAGTGTTGAGGGAAATGTAGGTGAAATCATGAAAAAAATCCAACAAAAGTTTCAATAAATTTTTATTCAATACTAAAATATAATATGGCTATTCTATAAATATATAAGGATTGGGACTCACCTAAAAAAAGTACACAAACTATCAACAATTGCCAAAATAGAAATGAAAGAACTCACATAGAGAATATAATAGCTAAGCACATCCTAATCACAACATATATAAAGTGATAAAGTGTTAATATAATTAGCATAACACTATTGATCATTTAAACATGAAGATGAAGGAAAATTGAACACAAAAGACCAATTTTTCATAAGCATAAATTGTATTCATAAAAAGAGTAAAAAAATACTATAATAATCGATCTGAGATGCTATTACAATCTAAGGTGTAGAGTGAAAATAAGGGAAATCCTAGAAATAATATAAAAACACTTTAGAGAAAATTTTATTTGAACCTAAAACATAATGTGGTTCTTTTATAAATTGATGAGGATTGGAGCTCACCTCCAAAAAGCATGAGGATCCCATCTTGGGACATGATAGACACTCATTGTAGTTAGAAGTGCATTTTAAAAAAATGAACTAAAACAAATCCCTGTAAACTTCAAACAAATTTACAAGGACCACTTTTAAACATGAAAAGGTAACTAAGAGGGGATGGGTCCCAACTAATTTGATTGGTCACTCTTGAATTCTAGCATGGATGCCATGAGGTCAAACTCTTTATCTAGCTTAGCTAAGTTCATTGGAGGCTCCCTAAAGATCACCTCTACTTGAGATATTAGTCTCTAGGAGATATAAAAAGCTACTTCCATCAAGGCCTAGACTCTTGAGACTTGATTGATGCTATAAGTTGACTAACTTTATAGGGTCAACATTACTCGGGCTCCTTCTTGGTTCACCTTTGACACTTTCTCCCTTATAAATTGGTTGAATTAACCCAACTGAACTTTAAATTCTCCTTGGTTGAGTAGAGAGCCATCCAAGTAGAATAGTAAAAAGATGGTGACCTCCTGAAAGAAGGTCATTATCTTCTTATCACTCTCTTTCAAGTGTTATATTATAGTGCAGTCCAAGGCTATCCACTCCTCTATTATCACTCTTATGTTCCAAACATAAGTTTGGTACAACCTCAAATATGAGGTTGGCATAAATTTGAGCTCTAGGAACATCCTGTTTTTGAACACCACCCATAACTTCTAGGCCTACATCCTATATATAATTACATCTATTTTGGGATGAGTCCCCAATAATTTCTATAGGATTGAGAAAAGTAGTAGGAGGGCCTATTTGAACTATCTAATTAACTTTATCAAGAATGTGCTCTTGACTTGGGCCTCATGTGTTTGGACTTGGATCTGCATGTCCTCGATGAGTTTCTCAGATATGTCATGGGTAGCTCAGAGGATGGACAAAGGGTATTCAACCATCCTCTACTCTCTAGTACTAGTCTATTATCCCTATTTTTTTACACCCCTCCAAAACTTTGTAATAAATTATATTTTTCTCTCATAGAGATGACTCGGTCATAAAGCCTAAACCTTTATCGAGAACCTAGTCAGTTAGTAATATTTTAGATTCAATTTTTTGATAATAAAATGATAATGAATGGTTAATTGAATTCATATTTATGTCTTCAAGTGGTTTTGAAAAGCATGAAGGGATTTAATGAATAAAATATTACATATATATGTCATTGAGATCAATATCATTTTTAGTTGTGTTTCAAAATGATACAACATTTCAGTTTGGAAAGAGTTTACTATTTTGATCCAGTTTCATGCAGTTGTGATAAATACTTCTATTTTGAATGGAAATTAAAATCAAATGATGATGTTATAAGGCTTTGATAAATGTGATTTTTCAATAAGAAATAGATGAATAACTTCATTTTTTGGTGAAAATAATGTTAATATTTTTATAATATTACATTATTGATTTGGTTTAAATTATTGATTTATTTATTTTTATTAAATAAATATTAATTCAAATTTGAAGGTTATATCCTAAAGTATTCTAAGGCTTTCTAAAGTAATATTTTTCATAAGGCCATGGTTCTAACAATCTAAGACTATGTTTGATTTCTAAGGTTAGAAGATTTGATTGGAATCATATTGGAAACCGAAGTCTAAGTTTTTAATTACATGAGGTGATATATTCGAATGGTTGGGTGATATTTTTTGGCTTATGGTAATAGGTTGATGGATTTAATTGATATGCATTTCATATCATTTTGATGTTTTTGAAGGCATAATGGCATTCAAGGTGGCAAACTATTGCTAATTTGGCATAAGAATGAATAGTGGATGTAGATGGCAATTATTCTAAATGACATGGCATTCGAATTGATTTTTGATTGAATGAATGAAAACACATTGGATTACATGGTAGTGAATTCATCATTAATATTGACTGTTGATGTGGTATTTAATGAAATGCCTAAGTTGATAGGTGAGTTGGCTATTTTTATAGCTTGATTTAAGAATTCATTTATGAGGAAATGTCTTGGGAATATTACAAGGTGATTTTGCCAATTTTTGAGGTATTTTTGAAGTTATTGAATGGTACATGCATTAATGTACAATATTTGGTGAAGAATGTGGTAATTAATTTAGTCATGGTTTCATTTGGTTTTTAGATAAAGAAGTTGGTAAGCTGCTAAATATTAATTAAATTTGTTACAAGACAATTGTAAGCTAACACGGAGGCAAGGTGGTTATGAAAGTAGTGTTTTTTAATAAATAGTTTCATTTATTTTATTTTTGGAATTTTTGGAAAGGTCCAGAGTGGAATCGAAGCCATGCCAAAGTGATTCCAAAAGTTATAGAGGATTTCTTGAAGAGATAAGAGAATAGGATGAGAAGGAATACAAGTATGCCATGCTATTTTGGAAAGAATTGTTTATTTCTAAAAATCATGGTTGCATCAAAGCAATTCTGGATTGCATGAAAGAAGCAAAGATTTTTGGTTATGAAGTTAATAATTAAGCTTAGTTCGTTTTGTTGCATACATTTTGGTGATTCAGTTGATTTAAGAAGTTTCAAAAGAAAGATTTATTTGATGTTTAAGAGATTTTTTGGGTTTCTTTGAATGCAAATTTTTGTGAGAAAAAAAATTTATAGCTAATTTCTTTTCTTTATGAAAATCAGTTATTGATTTTGTTAATGGGTGCATGAAGATTTTGATGGGTTTGAAAGAAAATGGATTTTTGACAATGAAATATTAATTCGCAAAATAATAATGTATAGTCATGTTGAGGAGATTTTCATTTGTAAAAAAGATTGAGTTTCAAAATTTAACTTGCTGTTTAAAAAAAAATTATGTGGAAAAATAATGTGAATTATATGGTAATTTTTATGGAAATTCATGAGGATGGTTATTCATTTTGGGTTCTTTGCATTCTTGGGTTTTTGAATGATTTGTTGTTGGATGAAAAATAATACACACACACACACACACACACACACACACACACACACACACACACACACACACACACACACACACACATGATAGAATGGAGAATTTACATTATTTGAAAAGAAAATATAATTGGAAAATTATAATACAATGGTTCAAGACGATATTTCAAAAATTATTTCTATGAATTTGTTATTCTTGGTAATATATAGAAATTAATTTAAATATATATTTAGAAATCAAAATCAGTTCAGATTGATTAAAAAAATAATAACCCAGAATGATGTGAAAATATGAGTATTTCTTAATGAAATTTAAATTTCCAAAAAAAAAAAAAAGGAGTAATTGGTATTTCTGTTGGATAAATTTGCAGTTGAATTTTGATAATGAATACAGATAAAATAATGGGTTTTGATTTGATTTTGAAAATTGAATAAATTTCTTTCTAGTGTACAAAATCTGTATATTTTTTTTCACAAACAAATTTTTTTGTGAAGTTTAAATTGACGGCCAAATGACCGTCATCACTAACTAGAAATTATGCAGTTTGATAGCGATTTGAACATCAAATTTAAGATGGATGAAAAATGTATTAAAATTATGATTTTTAGATAATTTAAAGGTTTTTATGGAGATATTTTCTTTGTCTTTCACGTTATGTAGTCAAAATATTTTACTATGAAGGTATTTCATAAAATAAATTATTTTCGGAAGCACAATATTGCATATGGAATTAAAACAGAAATTCAGTTTTTTAAAACATAAAATGAAAAATTATATATATATATATATATATATATATATATATATATATATAAGGAATTGGGAAAATGCACCATGGTTAATATAAATCTGAATTTCATAATACTATGATTATTTATTTATTTATTGATATTTATTTTCTATTTTTTACTAGCTGACTAAGGTTCCCACCTATAAGAGAAGTTTTTGTATATCATTTAGTACTTGAACGTAAGGCTTATTTAAGTCTTAAATAAACTTGAAGTTAAAAAATAACTAATATAATTAGTTGACTTTTAAAATTCAATTAATTAAATTAAACTAGTAATTAATTTGAAGTTAGTTGAAACTCCTTTTAAACCAACTTTTGAAGTATAAGAGGGGATCAAGCATTCCTTTCAAAAGGATAAGAAAGATAAATAGGTATAGAGGCTCATACAAGTTGGTGAAATCAATCATTTATCTTATTTCTATGCAATTTCTTTGAGATTGCATGACTTTTGTAGATAGACCCAATGGTACTTTCCTTGACGGTTGAGTAATTACTTTGACAACATAGGTATATACAACTTTATATAGTTATTTATAACTGATTATCTAAAAATTTTCAAGTTTAACATCTTTTGATGATTGTTATTATAGTCCTATGAGCAAAATTTAAGTATTCAACCTTCATAATAATGAACACTTTGTTATTTGTGACATTTCATTGATCTTAATTGTAAAAGTTGTCTCTTAAGATTATTGTAAAGAAAGATGATATTTTTCTCAATAAAATTTACTTCCTTTTTTAAGACGACTCTCTGTCTGAGACACATGATTTGTTTATATTGTATTTTATACTGACTTGATTTAGTCTTCTGGATTAGTTTTTTTTAGATTAGTTTGTTATAGAATTAGTCTAGACTTAGATTATTTAAGTTTAGATTAGATTTATTTTAGTTTTAATTTTTAATTTGGTTTCTTAGTTAGTTGTTAGTTTATTTTATTAGTTAGTCATTGTTGTTTGTCATTATCTCTTTAGGTTGTTGAGATTTATTGATCTTTTATGCTTTATTCTTTACTATATTTGATGATATTTTATGAGCATGAACATAAGATATATTTTTTAGCAATCTAATTTTTTGTCAATCAAGAGATCATCTAATTCATAGATTTTACTTTGCTAGATAGGTCAGATAACAGTTTATAACAAATTTGAATATTGAAGGAATGATTAGTTTCTTGGATTAAAACATTGATTATGAGTAATCTTCTGTATACAATTGATTTTCAAGGTGTGTTTAATCGAATTAGAGAATGTGTGTACACTTGGTTTAGATTTACTATTTAACATATTAAATCCCCAACTTTAAAAGATCATTTTACACACTTTGTACTAATTTTTTAGTCATAGGACTCCCACAATTAAACTGGTATGATTTGATCTTGACCTTCATGATCGGTAAACAGGTTGATTCATTAGAATGACATTTTTCACCATCAAAAAATTTGGTGACTCCACTAGGGAACTTTAAATCAAGTGTCTTTATTTATTCATTACTGCCTTTAATGATTCACATTACCATAATTGGTCACCAGTTTTTACTTTTTAGTTATCATAATTGATTGCTCAAATTTTGATTCCAATTTAGTGATTATTTTTTACTTAGTGATGGAAACATTAGATGAGCTCACTCAAGAATGGATTTACATCAAAATATTAATTGAAAATCAAGTAGATTAATGTTTAATAGCTTGGTTCACAGTCTATTTGAAATAAAAGGTTTCTATAGGAGAATATTTGATGTGTTTCATTTCAAAATTGAATAAAATTCTTATTTCTTTTCAACCAAGTGGTGATTTTTTATTTCTTTATTGGAAGAATAACTTACTTGATAATTTATTTAAATTATTCATAAAATTGAAATTGTTTATTTTAGCTCAACTTTGAAGTTTGCTTGTATTCGAAGATAAAATCAAGACTTTTGTAAGCGTTGCTCACTCAATCGTGATATGTTGAAATGCAAAATTTTCTCTAAATTAATGTTAAAATTTATATATAAAGTTCCCAAAGAAATTTCAATATTTTTTTAATCTATGATCAAATCATGGCATGGCATAATAAAAATACTTCTCAAGAGTTAGATCACAGTTCAAATACTTTATCAGAATATTCTGATTTAGAATTTTCATCAAAATTAGAATTAGAGAAATTTAATTCATTTTATCAATCAGATCTATCATCTGATAACTTATTTTATCTTAATTTTGATTTTTTTTCTATTGATGTCTCTTTGTCAAATAAAGTTACTCCTAGTTTTCTTCCAAATATATCTAATGAAGAAGATAGTGATGTTTTGTAAAATCCTAAATTAGAAACTTTTGACTTTGATATGGAAATTTCTTTGTATTTTGAATCATATTACTTTCCAAATAGAAATTATTCATCTACTTATGATTTTATTACTATATATAACAATATCAAATCTAATTTGATTTCTACTAATAATTGTCTTATACCTTCTCATTCAAAAGATCATCCTGATAGTGAAAATTTTGATTTCTTTGATGATATATTTAGTGTTATAACAATATAAAAATATGTTCATGTTGTTGCAAACACTAAGATGAGACATCAATTAACTAAATTTGAGTATAAAAGGTTTAATTTGATAGATTATTCAGATCATAATATAAAATTAACAAGTGAGTATGATATTTATTATAAGGTTTCTTCTATAAAATTTAAATTAGAAGACTTGATTAATAACATTGAATATGAATGTTTTAAATTTTATGACTCTTTATAGTTTGAAACAATAGATTCTACAAAATGAGTTAAAACAAAAAATATTCAAAATTGTTTAGAGATACCCAAATAGAAAATTCTATTTATTGATTAATATTTTCTTTATTCCAACCTTAAAAATATTCATCTCACTCCAAATCAGATAGATAATCTTTCATATATAGTACAAAACAAGGAAATAACTAAAAGCATGCAGACCAAGATTTAATTTTATTTATTCAAGGTTATTTAATATGTTTATCATGTTGTTTTGTTGATTTTAAATCATATAGCTTGATTTATCATGAATATTTATATGCTAAAAATAAAACCCTACATTATAGTTATATTGGAGGAGATTTTTTATCATTTATTCTTACACCTCCTTCATTTATCAAGTTTCATTTATTTGCCATTGCTACTTTCCAATTATGGTGTATCTTTCATTTTGTCTCATAGTGGAATTTTTTTGATGTTGGTTGATGTTCTTTTTCCTCTTTTGATATGTAAATATTTTGTTAATTTGGGTTTGATGTTTTTATTTTATATTCCCTTTTGGTTTTCCTAATTGTTTATTTGTTTTCTTGTTGTTTTTTGCCTTTTACCTTTGAAAAGATCAATGAGTGTTCCAAGTAGACAATTTTTTCACATTATGAAATAAGAATGTGAGGATACTGCAAGTTTGCTGTAAGTATAAATAATTTTTAGATATTACTCTTCATAAATTCAATTTTAATTTTATACATGATGATATGTGCTGAGTTGTAACTAGTTTTTAGGGTGTTATCTTTCAAATTTTGTACTTAAGGCATTTATATTATATTGTGCATCCAAACCAAATTTCCCTGCTATATCATTCCCTTTCTTCATGTCATCCTAACCAAACAATTCATCCCTTATTGAAATTAATTATTAAAGGGGTCTATGCATAGCTACTTGAGAAATGATTTACCTAGATCACACTCTTAAGATTATATTTATCAATAGGTAATTTATTGCTACTTAGTTTCATTTTATTAAAATTGACTAGGAAAGTCACCAGTGTTATGCCTATTTTTTTACACCCCTCCAAAACTTTTTAAGAAATTACATATTTCTCTCATAGAGAGGACTCAGTCATAAAGCCTAAACCTATGTCAGGAACCTAGTCAATTAGTAATAGTTTAGATTCAAATATTTGATAATAAATTAATACTAAATGGTTGATTAAATTTGTATTTATGTATTAAAGTGGTCTTAAAAAGTATTAAGGGATTTAATGAATAAAATGTTGCATATATATGTCATTGAGATTAGTATCATTTTCAATTATGCTTCAAAATGTTACAACATTTCAGTTTGGAAAGAGTTTTCTATTTTGTTCTAGTTTCATAGAATTATGATAAACAATTCTATTTTGAATGGAAATTCAAATCAAATGATGATGTTATAAGGCTTTGATAAATGTGATTTTTCAATTAGAAATGGATGAATAAGTTCAGTTTGTGGTGAAAATAATGTTAATATTTTATAATATTACATTAATGATTTAGATTAAATTATTTATTTATTAATTTTTATTAAATAAATATTAATTTGAATTCTAAGGTTCTATCCTAAAGTATTCTAAGGTTTCCTAAAGGAAATTTTCATAAGGCCATGTTCCTAAAAATCTAAGACTATGTTTGATTTCGAAGGTTAGACGATTTGATTGGAATCATATTGTAAACCTAAGTCTAAGTTTTTTATTATATGAGGAGATATATTTAAATGGCCAGGTGATCTTTTTTGGCATATGGTATTAGGTTGATGGATTGAATTTATATGCATTTAATATCATTTTGATGTTTTTGAAGACATAATGGCATTCGAGGTGGCAAACTATTACTATGTTGGCATAAGAATGAATATTGGATGAAGATGGAAATTGTTCTAAATGACATCAAATTTGAATTGATGTTTGATCAAATAAAATGAAAACACATTGGATTACATGGCAGTGAATTCATCATTGATATTAATTATTGATGTGGTATTTAATGAAATGTTTAAGTTGATAGGTGAGTTGGCTATTTTCGTAGCTTGATTTGAGAATTTATTTATGAGGAAATCTCTTGGAAATATTGTGAGGTGATTTTGCCAATTTTGGTAGTCTTTTTAAAGTTATTTCATGGTACAAACATTAATGGAGGGTATTTAGTGAATAATGTGGTAATGAATTTAGTCATGGCTTGATTTAGTTTTTAGATAAATAAGTTGACAAATTGATAAATATTAATATAAAATTTATTATGCACTAATTGTAAGCTAACAAGAAGGCAAGGTGGTTCCAGAAGAGGTGATTTTTTGTAAATGGTTTCATTTATTTTATTTTTGACATTCTTGGAAATCTCTACAATGGAAGTGAAGCCATGCCAAAGTGATTCCAAAAGTTACAGAGGATTGCTTGGAGAGATAAGAGAATAGGTCAGTAAGGAATACATGTATACCACACTATTTTGGAAAGAATTGTCTATTTTTGAAAATCATGGTTATATCAAAGTAATTATTATTTGCATGAAATAAGAATGAATTTTTATTTATGAAGTTAATAATGAATTTTAGTTCATTTTGTTGCATGCATTTCATTGATTGGGTTGATATAAGAAGTTTCAACAGAGAGCCTTATTTGATGTTTAAGAGATTTTTTGAGTTTCTTTGAATGGAAATTTTTATGATAAATAATGTTATAGTTAATTTATTTTATTTATGAAAATCAATTCTTTATGTTTTTAATGGGTGCATGAAGATTTTGATGGGTTCGAAAGAAAATGGATTTTTGACTATGAAATATTGATTTGTATATAGTTGTTTCCAAAAAAATAATGTATATAGTCATGTCAAGGAGATTTTATTTTGTGTAAAGGTTTGAGTTTAAAAATTTAAATTTCTATTCAAAAAAAAATTTAAGTGGAAAAATAATATGAAAAATTTTATGAAAATTCATGAGGATGGTTATCAGTTATGGGTTCTTTACATTGTTGGGTTTTCAAATGATTCGTTGTTGGCTGAAAAAGAATGTGTGTGTGTGTGTGTGTGTAATGGAGAATTTACAAGAATTGAAAAGAAATTATAATTGGAAAATTATAATATAGTGGTTCAAGATGATATTTTGAAAGTTATTAATGTGAATTTGTTATTCTTGGTAAATATGGAAATTATTTTAAATATATTTGAGATATATATTTAAAAATCAAAAGTAGTTCAGATTGATTAAAAAAATAATAACCTAGAGTGATGTGGAAATATGATTATTTCTTATGAAAAATCAAAACAAATTTTTTAGGAGTGATTGGAATTTTAGTTGGATAAATTTGTAGTTGAATTTTGATAATGAATAGAAGACAAATAATGGGTTTTTATTTGATTTTGAAAATTGAATGAATTTCTTTCTTTTATATAAAATATGTATATTTTTTCACCTATAAATTTGTTTGTGAAGTTTAAATTGATGGCCAAATGACCATCATCAGTAACCAGAAATTATGCAGTTTGATGGCAATTTGAAAGTCAAATTTAAGTTGGCTAAAAATGTATTAATATTGTGATTTTTATAAAATTGGAAGGTTTTTTACGGAGATATTTTCTTCATCTTTCACATTATGTAGTTGAAATATTTCACTATGAAGGTTTTTCACAAAATAAATTATTTTCAGAAGCACAATATTACATATGGAATAAAAGAACAAAATCATTTTTTGAAATTTAAAATTGAATTATATATATATATATATATATATATATATATATATATATATATATATATATATATATATATATATATATATATATATATATATATATATATATATGCTTATTGAATTGGGAAAATGTGTCATGGTTAATATAAATCTAAATTTCATAATACTATGATATATTACTTATTTATTGATATTTGTTTTTTATTTATTACTAGTTGACTAAGGTTCCCACTCATAAGAGAAGTATTTGTATATCATTTAGTAACTAATTTTAAGGCTTATTTAAGTCTTAAATAAACTTAAAGTTAACAAATAACTAATATAATTAATTGAATTTTAAAATTTAATTAATTAAGTTAAATAAATAATGAACATGAAGTTAGTTGAAACTCCTTTTCAACCAACTTTTGAAGTATACGATGAGATTAAGCATTCATTTAAAAAATAGAAAAAAAGATAAATAGGTCTAGAGACTGATACAAGTTGGTGATATCAATCATTTATATTCTTCTTTCTATACAATTTCTCTGAGATCGCATGACTTTTGTAGATAGACCCAATTGTACTTTCTTAGACAGTCGAGTAATTACTTTGACAACACATATATATCCAAATTTATATAATTATTTATAATTGATTATTTGAAATTTGTCAAGTTTAACATCTTTTGATGATTTCTATTATTGTCTTATGAGAAGAATTCGAGTATTCAACCTTCATAATAATGAACACTTCACTTTTTGTGACATTTAATTGATCTTAATTGTAAAAGTTATCTCTTAAGATTATTGTAAAGAAGGATGATAGTTTTCTCATTAAAATTTACTTTGTTTTCTAAGATGACACTCCTTTATAAGATTCACATGATTTGTTTTTATTGTATTTCATACTGACTTAATTTAGTCTTCTAGATTAGTTTTTTTTTTTTTAGATTAATTTGTTATTGAATTAGTCTAGACATAGATTATTTAAGTTTAGATTAGATTTATTTTAGTGTTAATTTTTAATTTGGTTTCTTAGTTAGTTGTTAGTTTAGTTTATTATTTAGTAATTATTTGTTGTCATTGTCTCTTTAGGTTGTTGAGATATATTGATCTTTTATGCTTTATTATTTACTATCTTTGATGATATTTTATGAGCATGAACATAAGATATATGTTTTAACAATCTAATTTTGTGTCCTTCAAGAGATCATCTAATTCATAGATTTTAATCTATTGAATAGGTCAGATAATAGTTTATAAGAGATTTGAATATTGACAGAATGATTATTTTCTTGGATTAATGCATTGATTATGAGTATTCTTATGTATATAATTGATTTTCATGTTGTGTTTAATTGACTTAGAGAATGTGTGTACACTTGATTTAGATTTATTATTGAATATATTAAATCCCCAAAACTTTAAACAACCCTTTTACGTACCTTGCACTAATTTTTTGTCATAAAACTCCCATGATCAAACTAGTACGATTCCATCTTGACCTTCACAATAGGCGAATGGGTTGATTCGTTGGCATGACATTTTTTACCATCAGCAAATTTATTGAATCCACTAAGAAAATTTAAATCAAATGTATTTATTTATTCATTATTGCCTTCAATGATTCACATTACCATAATTGGTCACCATTTTTCAATTTATAGTTATCATAATTCGTTGCCGAAATTTTGATTCCAATTTAGTGACTGTTTCTTACTCAGTGATGGAAACTTTAGATGAGCTCACTAAAGAATGGATTTACATCAAAATCTTAATTGAAAATCAAGTAGATCAATGCCTAATATCTTGGTTCACACTTTATTTGAAAGAAACAGATTTTGTAGGAGAATATTTGTTGTGTTTCTTTCAAAATTAAATAAAATTCCTATTTTTTTCAACCAAGTGGTGATTTTTTCTTTCTTTGTTGGAATAATAACTTACCTGATAGTTTATTTAGATTATTCAAAAAATTAGTATTATTGATTTTAGCTTAGCTTTGAAGTTTTCTTATATTTGAAGATAAAATAAAAATTTCTATAAGCTTTGCTTACTCAATCATGATATGTTCAAATGCAAAAATTTCTCTACATTAATCTTACAATTTGAATATGAATTTATCGAAGAATTTCAATATATTATTTCTATGATCAAATCATGGCATGGTATACTGAAAATACTTCTCAAGAGTTAGATTACAATTCAAATACTTCATCAGAATGTTTTGATTTAGATTTTTCATTAAAATTAGAATTAAAGAAATTTAATTCATTTTATCAATCAGATCAAATTTGATAACTTATTTTCTCTTAATTCTGACTTGTTTTCTAGTGATGACTCTTTGTCAGATAAAGTTACTCCTAGTTTTCTTATAGATATATCTAATGAAGAAGATAGGGATGTTTTGAAAAATATTGAATTAGAAACTGTTGACTTTGATATGGAAATTTCTTTGGATTTTGAATCTTATTACGTTCCAAATAGAAATTATTCATCTAATTACGATTTTATTACTTTCTATAATAATATCAAATATAATTTGAACCCTAATAATAATTTTTCTATAACTTCTCATTCAAAAGATCATCCTAATAACAATTTTTTTGATTTCTTTGATGCTAGATTTAGTGTTATAACAATAGAAAAATATGTTCTTGATGTTGTAGACACTAAGATGAGAAATCAATTGACTGAAGTTGAGTACAAAAGTTTTGATTTTATAGATTATTCAGATCATAATATAAAATTAATAAGTGATTATGATATTTCTTATAAGGTTTTTTGTATAGAATTTAAATCAGAAAACTTGTTTAATAACATTGACTATGAATGTTTCAAATTTTATGACTCTTTAGAGTTTGAAACATAGATTCTACTAAATATGTGAAAATAGAAAATATTTAAAATTGTTTAGAGATACCCAAACAAACAAGTCTATTTATTGATCAATATTTTATTTACTCTAACCATTTAAATATTCATCTCACTTCAAATCAGATAGATAATTTTTCATATACAATACCAAACTAGGAAATAGCTAAAAGCATGCATAATCAAAATTTAATTTTGTTTATTCAAAGTTATTTAATGTGTTATCATGTTGTCTTATTGATTTTAAATCATATAGATTGATTTATCATAAATATTTGCATGTTGCAAATAATACCTTACATTATAGTTATATTAGAGGAGATTTAATATCATTTTTCTTACATGTCCATTTATTAAGTTTCATTTCTTTACCATTATTAGTTTCTAATTATGTTGTATCCTTCATTTTGTCCCATAGTGGAATATTTTTGATGTTGATTGATGTTTCTTTTTCTCTTTTGATCTATAAATATTTTGTCAATTTTGGTTTGATGTTTTGATTTTCTATTTCCTTTTAATTTTTCTAATTGTTTGTTTGTTTCCTTGTTATTTTTTACCTTTTACCTTTAAAAAGATCAACAAGTGTTTCAAGTGGACAAAGTTTTCACATTATGAAATAAGAATGTGAGGATACTACAAATTTGTTATAAGTATCAATTATTTTTAGATATTACTCTCCACAAATTCAGTTTTCTTTATACATGATGATATATGTTGAGCTATAACTAGTTTTTGGGGTATTACTTATCTTTCATATTTTGTACTTAAGGTATTTGTATTACATTTTGCATCCAAACTAAATTTACTTACCATATAATTCCCTTTCTTCATGCCACACTAGCCGAATAATTCATCCCTTACTAAAATTCATTCTTAAAGGGGTTCATGCATAACAACTTAAGATCACACTCTCAAGATTATATTTATCAATAGGAAATTTATTGCTACTTAGTTTCATTTCATAAAACTAACTAGTAAGGTGGCTAGTGTTATGCCTATTTTTATACACCACTCCAAAACTTTGCAAAAAATTATATTTTTCTCTCATAGAGATGACTTAGATAAAACTTAAACCTGTGTCAAAAACTTAGTCAATTAGTAATATTTTTGATTCAAAATTTTGATAGTAAATTGACACTGAATGGTTGATCAAATTCTTATTTATGTCCTAAAGTGGTTTCAAAAATCATGAAGGGATTTAATGAATAAAATATTGCATATATATGTCATTGAGATCAATATTATTTTTAGTTGTGCTTCAAAATGTTACAACAGTTTAGTTTGGAAAGAGTTTGCTATTTTGATCTAGTTTCATGCAGTTATGATAAATAATTCTATTTTAAATAGAAATTAAAATCAAATGATCATGTTATAAGGCTTTGATAAATTCGATTGTTTAATAAAAAATGGATGAATAAGTTCAGTTTGAGGTGAAAATAATGTTAATATTTTTATAATACTAAATTATTTATTTGGATTAAATTATTTATTTATTTATTTTTATTAAATAAATATTTATTAAAATTTTAAGGTTCTATCCTAAATTATTCTAATGTTTCTTAAAGAAATATTTTTCATAAGGCAATGGTCCTAAAAATTTAAGACTATGTTTGATTTCGAAGGTTAGAAGATTTGATTGGGATCATATTGGACACCTAAATCTAAGTTTTTTATTATATGAAGTGATATATTCGACTGGCCAGTTGATATTTTTTATCTTATGGTATTAGGTTGATAGATTGAATTGATATGCATTTAATATAATTTTGATGTTTTTGAAGGCATAATGGCATTCGAGGTGGCAAACTATTGCTAAGTTGGCATAAGAATGAGTATTAGATGAAGATGGTAAGTTTTCTAAATGACATGGCATTCGAATTGATGTTTGATCAAATAAAATGAAAACACATTAAATTATGTGGTAGTGAATTCATCATTGATATTGACTACTGATGTGGTATTTAATGAAATGTTTAAGTTGATAGGCGAGTTGGTTATTTTCATATCTTGATTTTAGAGTTCATTTATGAGGAAATGTCTTAGGAATATAGTGAGGTGAATTTTCTAATTTTAGTAGCCTTTTTATAGTTATTGCATGGTACATGCATTAATGTAGGATATTTAATGAAGAATGTGGTAATGAATTTAGTCATGACTTAATTTGGTTTTTAGATAAATAAGTTGGCAAGATGCTAAATATTAATTAAATTTGTTAAGGGCCAATAGTAAGCTAACAAGGAGGCAAGGTGGTTGTTTATAAATGGTTTCATTTATTTTATTTTTGAAATTCTTGAAAAGATCTATAGTGGAAACAAAGACATGGCAAAGTGATTCCAAAAGTTGTGGAGGATTGCTTGGAGAGATACGAGAATAGGCCGAGAAAGAATATAGGCATGCCATACTATTTTGGAAAGAATTTCTATTTCTGAAAATCATGGTTGCATTGAATTAATTATGGTTTACTTGAAAGAATCATGTATTTTTGGTTATGAAGTTAATAATGAAGTTTAGTTCATTTTGTTGCATGCCTTTTGGGGATTGGGTTGATATAAGAAGTTTCAAATGAAAGACTTATTTGATGTTTATGATAATTTTTTCTAGGTTTATTTGAATGAAAAGTTTTGTAAGAAATAAAGTTGTAGTTAATTTATTTTCTTTATGAAAATCAAAATTTGATTTTGTTAAGGGGTGCATGAAGATTTTGATGGGTTTGAAAGAAAATGGATTTTTGACTATGAAATATTGAATCATATACAGTTATTTCCATAAAAAATAATGTATACAGTCATGTTGAGGAAATTTTCATTTATGAAAAGGCTTAAGTTTCAAAATTTAACTTGCTATTAAAAAAAATTGTGAAAAAATAATGCGAATTATATGGAATTTTTAATGAAAACTCATGAGGATGGTTATCCATTTTGGGTTCTTTGCATTGTTGGGTTTTTGAATGATTTGTTGTTGGATGGAAAATTATATATATATATATATATATATATATATATATATATATATATATATATATAATGGAGAAATTATAGGATTTGAAAAGAAATGATAATTGGAAAATTATAATATAGTGGTTCAAGATGATATTTATAAAGTTATTTCTATGAATTTGTTATTCTTCATAATATATAGAAATTATTTTAAATATATTTGAGATATATATTTAAAAATCAAAGACAGTTCAGATTAATTAAAAAATTAATAACTTAGAGTGATGTGAAAATATTAGTATTTCTTATAAAAATTCAAAACATAATTTTTAGGAGTAATTAGTATTTCAATTAGATAAATTTGCAGTTGAATTTTGATAATGAATAGAGAACAAATAATGGGTTTTGATTTGATTTTGAAAATTGAATGAATTTCTTTCTATTGTACAAGATCTATATTTTTTAAACCTACAAAAGTTTTCGTGAAGTTTAAATTGATGACCAAATGACCGTCATCACTAACTATAAATAATGTAGTTTGACAACCATTTGAATGTCAAATTTAAGCTAAGCTAAAAATGTATTAAAATTATGATTTTCATAAAATTGGAATTTTTTTAGGGACATATTTTCTTCATCTTTCACGTTATGTAGTCAATTTTTTTTTTTACTATGAAGGTATTTCACAAAATAAATTATTTTTGGAAGCACAGTATTGCATATGGAATAAAAGCATAAAATTAGTTATTGAAAATATAAAATGGAATTTTTTTGATATATATATATATATATATATATATATATATATATATATATATATATATATATATATATATATATATATATATATATATATATATGCTTTGGTAATTGGGAAAATGCATCATGATTAATATAAATCTGAATTTCATAATACTATGATATATTATTTATTTATTGATATTTGTTTTCTATTTATTACTAGTTGACTAAGGCTCCCACCTGTAATAGAAGTATGTGTCTATCATTTAGTACTTGATATTAAGGCTTATTTAAGCCTTAAATAAACTTGAAGTTAACAAATAACTAATATAGTTAGTTGACTTTTAGAATTCAATTAATTAAGTTAAACTAATAATTAACTTGAAGTTACTTGAAACTCCTTTTCAAACAACTATTTAAGTATAAGAGGGGATTAAGCATTCATTTCAAAAGGACAAAAAAAATATAAAAAAGTATAGAGACTCATACAAGTTGGTGAAATCAATCATTTATCTTCTTCTTTCTATGCAATTTCTCTAAGATCGCATGACTTTTGTAGATAGACCCAATGGTAATTTCTCTAACGATTAAGTAATTACTTTGATGACATAGGTATATCCAGCTTTATATAATTATTTATAACTGATTATCTAAAATTTCTCAAGTTTAACATCTTTTGATGATTGCTATTGCAGTCCTATGAGTAGAATTTGAGTATTCAGCCTTCATAATAATAAACACTTCGCTATTACTGACATTTCATTAATCTTAATTGTAAAAGTTGTCTCTTAAGATTATTTAAAAGAAATATGATAGTTTTCTCAATTAAATTTACTTCATTTCCTATGAATATCCTTTCTGAGACACATGATTTATTTTTATTATCTTTTATACTAACTTTATTTAGTCTTCTAGATTAGTTTGTTATAGAATTAGTCTAGACATATATTATTTTAGTTTAGTTTAGTTTAGATTTATTTTAGTGTTCCTTTGTAATTTGGTTTCTTAGTTAGTTTTTAGTTTAGTTTATTAGTTTGTCATTTTTGTTTGTCATTGTCTCTTTAGGTTGTTGAGATATATTGATCTTTTATGCTTTATTCTTTACTATCTTTGATGATGTTTTTTGAACATGAACATAAGAAATATTTTTCAGTAATCTAATTTTATATCCTTCAATAGATCATATAATTCATATATTTTAATCTATTGGACATGTCAGATAAACATTTATAATATATTTGGAAATTCAAGGAATGATTAATTTTCTAGATTAAAGCATTGATTATGGGAAATCTTCTGTATATAATTGATTTTCATGTTATGTGCGATTGACTTAGAAAATGTGTATACACTTGATTTAGATTTATTATTAAACAATTAAATCACCAAAACTTTAAAAGACTTTTTACATATCTTACACTAATTTTTTAGTCAAAGGACTCCCATGATTAAACTAGTACGATTCTATCTTGACCTTCATGATATGTGAATAGGTTGATTCATTGGCATGACATTTTTTGCCATCAAAAAATTTGGTGACTTCACTAGAGACCTTTAAATAAAGTGTCTTTCTTTATTCATTATTGCCTTTAATGATTCATATTACCATAATTGGTCACCAGTTTTTAGTTTATAGTTATCATAATTGGTTGCTTGAATTTTGATTCCAATTTAGTGACTATTTTTTATTCAGTTACAAAAACATCAAATGAGCTCACTCAAGAATGGATTTACATCAAAATATTAATTGAAAGTCAATTAGATCAATGTCTAATATCTTGGTTCACACTTTATTTAAAAGAAAAGAAGTCTATAGGAGAATATTTGATTCATTTTCTTTCAAAATTAAATGAAATTCCTATTTCATTTTGAACAAGTGGTGATTTTTTCTTTCTTTATTGGAAAAATAACTTACCTAATAATTTATTCATATTATTCAAAAAATTGGTATTATTGATTTTACCTCAACTTTGAAATTTACCTAGATTCAAAGACAAAATGAAGATTTCTGTAAGGTTTTCTCACTCAATTATGATATTTTCAAATGCAAAACTTTCTCTACATTAATGTTACAATTTGAATATGAATTTACCAAAGAATTTTCAATATTTTTTTGTCTATGATCAAATCATGGCATGGTATATTGAAAATACTTCTCAAAAGTTAGAATACAGTTCAAATACTTTATTAGAAGGTTTTGATTTAGATTTTTTATCAAATCAAAATTACATAAATTTAATTCATTTTATCAATCTGATCAATAATCTGATAATTTATTTTCTCTTATTTTTGACTTTTTTTAGTGATGACTCTTTGTCAAATAAATTTACTCCTAGTTTTCTTCTAGATATATCTCATGAAGAAGATAGTGATGTTTAAAAAAATATTGAATTAAAAGCTCGACTTTGATATGAAAATTTCTTTGGATTATGAATCTAATTACTTTCTAAATATAAATTATTAATCTACTTGTGATTTTATTATTGTCATAACAATATCAAATCTAATTCAAATCCTACTAATAATTTTTCTATCACTTCTAATTCAAAAGATCATCATGATAACAATTTTTTTAATTCTTTTGATGCTAGATTTAGTGTTATAACAATAGAAAGATATGGACAGTGACAGATCAGGACCCTATGGGTAGATCTTTCAGCCAAATAATTTCATTTTTGGACAGTCTAGCACTGGAAATAACTGGGCCAAAGGACATTACACTGAGGGTGCCGAGCTCATTGATGCCATTTTGGATGTGGTTCACAAGGAAGCAAAAAGTTGTGACTATCTACAAGGGTTTTAGGTGTGCCATTCAATCAGATGTGGCATAGGATCTGGTATGGGGATGCTACTGATATCGAAGATCAGGGAGGAGTATCCTGATCACATGATATTGACGTTCTCTACATTTCCCTCTCTGAAAGTGTTAGACATAGTGGTGGAGCTGTACAATGCCATGTTATCGATGCATCAACTAGTGGAGAATGTTGATGAGTGCATGGTTTTGGACAATGAGGCACTTTATGACATTTGTTTTAGAATGCTTAAGCTCACTACTGCATGCTTTGGAGATTTGAACCATTTAATCTCAGCCACCATGAGTGGAGTGATTAAGGATGCCAGGGCTACATGCAACATGATTTTAGGGTTTGAGGGTGTGGTGGAGCATGACCTTTTTCTTGACATGGCTACGGCTGTCATTTGAGGTTTCAGGTCCCTATAAAACCTAGGTACTTTTATTAGACTATGTTTGTGGTTTCAAGTCCCTATAAAACCTAATTTTGATGCTGCTCAGTAGTAGGTTTCAGGATTGCTTTTCCTAGTGGTTGTTAATGCTTTATCTTTCTTGATTCCATTAAAGGGTTTCAGGGTCCCTTCAAAACCTGCTTTGAGCTTTCAGGTCCTTGTAAAACCTGGGTACTTGTATTGGACTATGTTTGTGGTTTTAGATCCCTGTATAACTTGATTTGATACTATTCTTCAGTATATTTTAAGACTACTTTTCTTGGTTCTTGTTAATGCTTTATCTTTCTTGATTCTATTAAAGGTTTTTAGGGTCCCTTCAAAATCTGCTTTTACCATAATCTAAAACAATAGAAAGATATGTTCATGATGTTGCAAACATTGAGATGAGAAATCAATTGACTAAAGTTGAATATAAAAGGTTTGATTTTATATATTATTCAATCATAATAAAAAATTAAAAAGTGATTATGATATTTATTATAAGGTTTCTTCTATAGAATGTAAATAAGAAGATTTGTTTAATAACATTGACTATGAATGTTTTAAATTTTATGACTCTTTGGAGTTTGAAACAATAGATTCTAATAAATATTTTAAAATAGAAAATATTCAAAAATGTTTAGAGATACTATAACTAACAAGTCTATTTATTGATAAATATTTTCTTTATTCTAACCTTAAAAATATTCATCTCACTCCAAATCAGATAGATAATCTTTCATAAACAATACAAAACTAGGAAATAACTAAAAGCATGCATAATCAAGATTTAATTTTGTTTATTCAAGTTTATTTAATGTGTCAATCATGTTATCTTATTGATTTTAAATCATATAGCTCTATTTATCATGAATATTTGCATTCTAAAAATAATACCCTATATTATAGTTATATTGGAAGAGATTTATTATCATTTATTATTAGACTGCCTTCTTTTATTATGTTTTAGTTCTTTTCCATTGTTAGTTTCTAATTATGGAGTATCCTTCATTTTGTCCCATAGTGGAAGATTTTTGATGTTAGTTGATGTTTCTTTTTCTCTTTTGGTCTATAAATAGTTTGTCAATTTTGGTTTGATATTTTGCTTTTCTGTTCCCTTTTGGTTTTTCTAATTGTTTGTTTGTTTTCTAATTGTTTTTCGCCTTTTACCTTTGAAAAGATCAACAAGTGTTTCAAGTGGACAAATTTTTCACATTATGAAATAATACTATGAGGATACTATAAATTTGCTATAAATATCAATTATTTTTAGATATTACTCTTCACAAATTTAATTTTTTTATACATGATGATATATGTTGAGTTGTAACTAGTTTTTTGGGTATTACTTATCTTTTAGATTTTGTACTTAAGGAATTTGTATTAGATTGTGTATCTAAACCAAATTTCCTTGTTATATCATTTTATTTCTTCATGCCATGATAGTCAAAAAAATTCATCCCTTACTAAAATTCATTATTAAAGGGGTTCATGCATGCTACTTGAGAAATAATTTACGTGGATCACACTCTCAAGATTATATTTATCAATATGCAATGTATTTCTAATTAGTTTCATGTCATAAAACTAACTAGTAAGGTTGCTAGTGTTATGCCATTTTTTTACACCCCTCCAAAACATTGTAAGAAATTATATTTTTCTCTCATAGAGATGACTCAGTCATAAAGCCTAAACTTGTATTGCAAAATTAGTTAGTTAGTGATATTTTAGATTCAAATTTTTGATAATAAATTGATAATGAATGGTTGATTGAATTCGTATTTATGTCTTAA